>OZ025279.1:10387500-10987500 GCA_964019165.1 Mastigias papua | reverse complement strand
TTTTCAATCTGCAATCAAAATCAATCAATTTCAATTTTGGTCATTTTTCGGCAAAATACCAAGGTTATAGCCGTACATTTTGGCCAAAAATGCCTCACTTTCATCACTTTTCAATCTGCAATCAAAATCAATCAATTTCAATTTTGGTCATTTTTCGGCAAAATACCAAGGTTATAGCCGTACATTTTGGCCAAAAATGCCTCACTTTCATCACTTTTCAATCTGCAATCAAAATCAATCAATTTCAATTTTGGTCATTTTTCGGAAATACCACGGTTATAGCCTTACTTTTTGGCCAAAAATCGCTCATTTTCATCACTTTTCAATCTGCAATCAAAATCAATCAATTTCAATTTTGGTCCTTTTTTGGCAAACTACCAAGGTTATAGCCGTACATTTTGGCCACAAATGCCTCATTTTCATCACTTGTCAATCTGCAATCAAAATCAATCAATTTCAATTTTGGTCATTTTTCGGCAAAATACCAAGGTTATAGCCTTACTTTTTGGCCAAAAATCGCTCATTTTCATCACTTTTCAATCTGCAATCAAAATCAATCAATTTCAATTTTGGTCATTTTTCGGCAAAATACCAAGGTTATAGCCGTACATTTTGGCCAAACATGCCTCATTTTCATCACTTTTCAATCTGCAATCAAAATCAATCAATTTCAATTTTGGTCATTTTTCGGCAAAATACCAAGGTTATAGCCTTACTTTTTGGCCACAAATGCCTCATTTTCATCACTTTTCAATCTGCAATCAAAATCAATCAATTTCAATTTTGGTCATTTTTCGGCAAAATACCAAGGTTATAGCCTTACTTTTTGGCCAAAAATGCCTCATTTTCATCACTTTTCAATCTGCAATCAAATTCAATCAATTTCAATTTTGGTCATTTATCGGCAAACTACCAAGGTTATAGCCTTACTGTTTGGCCAAAAGTGCCTCATTTTCATCACTTTTCAATCTGCAATCAAAATCAATCAATTTCAATTTTGGTCATTTTTCGGCAAAATACCAAGGTTATAGCCTTACTTTTTGGCCACAACTGCCTCATTTTCATCACTTTTCAATCTGCAATCAAAATCAATCAATTTCAATTTTGGTCATTTTTCGGCAAAATACCAAGGTTATAGCCTTACATTTTGGCCAACAATGCCTCATTTTCATCACTTTTCAATCTGCAATCAAAATCAATCAATTTCAATTTTGGTCATTTGTCGGCAAAATACCAAGGTTATAGCCTTACTTTTTGGCCACAAATGCCTCATTTTCATCACTTTTCAATCTGCAATCAAAATCAATCAATTTCAATTTTGGTCATTCATCGGCAAACTACCAAGGTTATAGCCTTACTGTTTGGCCAAAAGTGCCTCATTTTCATCACTTTTCAATCTGCAATCAAAATCAATCAATTTCAATTTTGGTCATTTTTCGGCAAAATACCAAGGTTATAGCCTTACTATTTGGCCACAAATGCCTCATTTTCATCACTTTTCAATCTGCAATCAAAATCAATCAATTTCAATTTTGGTCATTTTTCGGCAAAATACCAAGGTTATAGCCTTACTTTTTGGCCAAAAATCGCTCATTTTCATCACTTTTCAATCTGCAATCAAAATCAATCAATTTCAATTTTGGTCATTTTTCGGCAAAATACCAAGGTTATAGCCTTACATTTTGGCCAACAATGCCTCATTTTCATCACTTTTCAATCTGCAATCAAAATCAATCAATTTCAATTTTGGTCATTTGTCGGCAAAATACCAAGGTTATAGCCTTACATTTTGGCCACAAATGCCTCATTTTCATCACTTTTCAATCTGCAATCAAAATCAATCAATTTCAATTTTGGTCATTTTTCGGCAAAATACCAAGGTTATAGCCTTACTTTTTGGCCAAAAATCGCTCATTTTCATCACTTTTCAATCTGCAATCAAAATCAATCAATTTCAATTTTGGTCATTTTTCGGCAAAATACCAAGGTTATAGCCGTACATTTTGGCCAAACATGCCTCATTTTCATCACTTTTCAATCTGCAATCAAAATCAATCAATTTCAATTTTGGTCATTTTTCGGCAAAATACCAAGGTTATAGCCTTACTTTTTGGCCACAAATGCCTCATTTTCATCACTTTTCAATCTGCAATCAAAATCAATCAATTTCAATTTTGGTAATTTTTCGGCAAAATACCAAGGTTATAGCCTTACTTTTTGGCCACAAATGCCTCATTTTCATCACTTTTCAATCTGCAATCAAAATCAATCAATTTCAATTTTGGTCATTTTTCGGCAAAATACCAAGGTTATAGCCTTACTTTTTGGCCACAAATGCCTCATTTTCATCACTTTTCAATCTGCAATCAAAATCAATCAATTTCAATTGTGGTCATTTTTCGGCAAAATACCAAGGTTATAGCCTTACTTTTTGGCCAAAAATGCCTCATTTTCATCACTTTTCAATCTGCAATCAAAATCAATCAATTTCAATTTTGGTCATTTTTCGGCAAAATACCAAGGTTATAGCCTTACTTTTTGGCCACAAATGCCTCATTTTCATCACTTTTCAATCTGCAATCAAAATCAATCAATTTCAATTTTGGTCATTTATCGGCAAACTACCAAGGTTATAGCCTTACTGTTTGGCCAAAAGTGCCTCATTTTCATCACTTTTCAATCTGCAATCAAAATCAATCAATTTCAATTTTGGTCATTTTTCGGCAAAATACCAAGGTTATAGCCTTACATTTTGGCCAAAAATGCCTCATTTTCATCACTTTTCAATCTGCAATCAAAATCAATCAATTTCAATTTTGGTCATTTTTCGGCAAAATACCAAGGTTATAGCCTTACTATTTGGCCAAAAATGCCTCATTTTCATCACTTTTCAATCTGCAATCAAAATCAATCAATTTCAATTTTGGTCATTTTTCGGCAAAATACCAAGGTTATAGCCTTACTTTTTGGCCACAACTGCCTCATTTTCATCACTTTTCAATCTGCAATCAAAATCAATCAATTTCAATTTTGGTCATTTTTCGGCAAAATACCAAGGTTATAGCCTTACATTTTGGCCAACAATGCCTCATTTTCATCACTTTTCAATCTGCAATCAAAATCAATCAATTTCAATTTTGGTCATTTGTCGGCAAAATACCAAGGTTATAGCCTTACTTTTTGGCCACAAATGCCTCATTTTCATCACTTTTCAATCTGCAATCAAAATCAATCAATTTCAATTTTGGTCATTTTTCGGCAAAATACCAAGGTTATAGCCTTACTTTTTGGCCAAAAATCGCTCATTTTCATCACTTTTCAATCTGCAATCAAAATCAATCAATTTCAATTTTGGTCATTTTTCGGCAAAATACCAAGGTTATAGCCTTACTATTTGGCCAAAACTGCCTCATTTTCATCACTTTTCAATCTGCAATCAAAATCAATCAATTTCAATTTTGGTCATTTTTCGGCAAAATACCAAGGTTATAGCCTTACTTTTTGGCCACAAATGCCTGATTTTCATCACTTTTCAATCTGCAATCAAAATCAATCAATTTCAATTTTGGTCATTTTTCGGCAAAATACCAAGGTTATAGCCTTACATTTTGGCCAACAATGCCTCATTTTCATCACTTTTCAATCTGCAATCAAAATCAATCAATTTCAATTTTGGTCATTTGTCGGCAAAATACCAAGGTTATAGCCTTACATTTTGGCCACAAATGCCTCATTTTCATCACTTTTCAATCTGCAATCAAAATCAATCAATTTCAATTTTGGTCATTTTTCGGCAAAATACCAAGGTTATAGCCTTACTTTTTGGCCAAAAATCGCTCATTTTCATCACTTTTCAATCTGCAATCAAAATCAATCAATTTCAATTTTGGTCATTTTTCGGCAAAATACCAAGGTTATAGCCGTACATTTTGGCCAAACATGCCTCATTTTCATCACTTTTCAATCTGCAATCAAAATCAATCAATTTCAATTTTGGTCATTTTTCGGCAAAATACCAAGGTTATAGCCTTACTTTTTGGCCACAAATGCCTCATTTTCATCACTTTTCAATCTGCAATCAAAATCAATCAATTTCAATTTTGGTCATTTTTCGGCAAAATACCAAGGTTATAGCCGTACATTTTGGCCACAAATGCCTCATTTTCATCACTTTTCAATCTGCAATCAAAATCAATCAATTTCAATTTTGGTCATTTTTCGGCAAAATACCAAGGTTATAGCCTTACTTTTTGGCCACAAATGCCTCATTTTCATCACTTTTCAATCTGCAATCAAAATCAATCAATTTCAATTTTGGTCATTTATCGGCAAACTACCAAGGTTATAGCCTTACTGTTTGGCCAAAAGTGCCTCATTTTCATCACTTTTCAATCTGCAATCAAAATCAATCAATTTCAATTTTGGTCATTTTTCGGCAAAATACCAAGGTTATAGCCTTACTATTTGGCCAAAAATGCCTCATTTTCATCACTTTTCAATCTGCAATCAAAATCAATCAATTTCAATTTTGGTCATTTTTCGGCAAAATACCAAGGTTATAGCCTTACATTTTGGCCAACAATGCCTCATTTTCATCACTTTTCAATCTGCAATCAAAATCAATCAATTTCAATTTTGGTCATTTGTCGGCAAAATACCAAGGTTATAGCCTTACTTTTTGGCCAAAAATCGCTCATTTTCATCACTTTTCAATCTGCAATCAACATCAATCAATTTCAATTTTGGTCATTTTTCGGCAAAATACCAAGGTTATAGCCGTACATTTTGGCCAAACATGCCTCATTTTCATCACTTTTCAATCTGCAATCAAAATCAATCAATTTCAATTTTGGTCATTTTTCGGCAAAATACCAAGGTTATAGCCTTACTTTTTGGCCAAAAATCGCTCATTTTCATCACTTTTCAATCTGCAATCAAAATCAATCAATTTCAATTTTGGTCATTTTTCGGCAAAATACCAAGGTTATAGCCTTACTATTTGGCCAAAACTGCCTCATTTTCATCACTTTTCAATCTGCAATCAAAATCAATCAATTTCAATTTTGGTCATTTTTCGGCAAAATACCAAGGTTATAGCCTTACTTTTTGGCCACAAATGCCTGATTTTCATCACTTTTCAATCTGCAATCAAAATCAATCAATTTCAATTTTGGTCATTTTTCGGCAAAATACCAAGGTTATAGCCTTACTTTTTGGCCACAAATGCCTCATTTTCATCACTTTTCAATCTGCAATCAAAATCAATCAATTTCAATTTTGGTCATTTTTCGGCAAAATACCAAGGTTATAGCCTTACTTTTTGGCCACAAATGCCTCATTTTCATCACTTTTCAATCTGCAATCAAAATCAATCAATTTCAATTTTGGTCATTTTTCGGCAAAATACCAAGGTTATAGCCTTACTTTTTGGCCACAAATGCCTCATTTTCATCACTTTTCAATCTGCAATCAAAATCAATCAATTTCAATTGTGGTCATTTTTCGGCAAAATACCAAGGTTATAGCCTTACTTTTTGGCCAAAAATGCCTCATTTTCATCACTTTTCAATCTGCAATCAAAATCAATCAATTTCAATTTTGGTCATTTTTCGGCAAAATACCAAGGTTATAGCCTTACTTTTTGGCCACAAATGCCTCATTTTCATCACTTTTCAATCTGCAATCAAAATCAATCAATTTCAATTTTGGTCATTTATCGGCAAACTACCAAGGTTATAGCCTTACTGTTTGGCCAAAAGTGCCTCATTTTCATCACTTTTCAATCTGCAATCAAAATCAATCAATTTCAATTTTGGTCATTTTTCGGCAAAATACCAAGGTTATAGCCGTACATTTTGGCCACAAATGCCTCATTTTCATCACTTTTCAATCTGCAATCAAAATCAATCAATTTCAATTTTGGTCATTTTTCGGCAAAATACCAAGGTTATAGCCTTACTTTTTGGCCACAAATGCCTCATTTTCATCACTTTTCAATCTGCAATCAAAATCAATCAATTTCAATTTTGGTCATTTATCGGCAAACTACCAAGGTTATAGCCTTACTGTTTGGCCAAAAGTGCCTCATTTTCATCACTTTTCAATCTGCAATCAAAATCAATCAATTTCAATTTTGGTCATTTTTCGGCAAAATACCAAGGTTATAGCCTTACTATTTGGCCAAAAATGCCTCATTTTCATCACTTTTCAATCTGCAATCAAAATCAATCAATTTCAATTTTGGTCATTTTTCGGCAAAATACCAAGGTTATAGCCTTACATTTTGGCCAACAATGCCTCATTTTCATCACTTTTCAATCTGCAATCAAAATCAATCAATTTCAATTTTGGTCATTTGTCGGCAAAATACCAAGGTTATAGCCTTACTTTTTGGCCAAAAATCGCTCATTTTCATCACTTTTCAATCTGCAATCAACATCAATCAATTTCAATTTTGGTCATTTTTCGGCAAAATACCAAGGTTATAGCCGTACATTTTGGCCAAACATGCCTCATTTTCATCACTTTTCAATCTGCAATCAAAATCAATCAATTTCAATTTTGGTCATTTTTCGGCAAAATACCAAGGTTATAGCCTTACTTTTTGGCCACAAATGCCTCATTTTCATCACTTTTCAATCTGCAATCAAAATCAATCAATTTCAATTTTGGTCATTTTTCGGCAAAATACCAAGGTTATAGCCTTACTTTTTGGCCACAAATGCCTCATTTTCATCACTTTTCAATCTGCAATCAAAATCAATCAATTTCAATTGTGGTCATTTTTCGGCAAAATACCAAGGTTATAGCCTTACTTTTTGGCCAAAAATGCCTCATTTTCATCACTTTTCAATCTGCAATCAAAATCAATCAATTTCAATTTTGGTCATTTTTCGGCAAAATACCAAGGTTGTAGCCTTACTTTTTGGCCACAAATGCCTCATTTTCATCACTTTTCAATCTGCAATCAAAATCAATCAATTTCAATTTTGGTCATTTATCGGCAAACTACCAAGGTTATAGCCTTACTGTTTGGCCAAAAGTGCCTCATTTTCATCACTTTTCAATCTGCAATCAAAATCAATCAATTTCAATTTTGGTCATTTTTCGGCAAAATACCAAGGTTATAGCCTTACATTTTGGCCAAAAATGCCTCATTTTCATCACTTTTCAATCTGCAATCAAAATCAATCAATTTCAATTTTGGTCATTTTTCGGCAAAATACCAAGGTTATAGCCTTACTATTTGGCCAAAAATGCCTCATTTTCATCACTTTTCAATCTGCAATCAAAATCAATCAATTTCAATTTTGGTCATTTTTCGGCAAAATACCAAGGTTATAGCCTTACTTTTTGGCCACAACTGCCTCATTTTCATCACTTTTCAATCTGCAATCAAAATCAATCAATTTCAATTGTGGTCATTTTTCGGCAAAATACCAAGGTTATAGCCTTAAATTTTGGCCAACAATGCCTCATTTTCATCACTTTTCAATCTGCAATCAAAATCAATCAATTTCAATTTTGGTCATTTGTCGGCAAAATACCAAGGTTATAGCCTTACTTTTTGGCCACAAATGCCTCATTTTCATCACTTTTCAATCTGCAATCAAAATCAATCAATTTCAATTTTGGTCATTTATCGGCAAACTACCAAGGTTATAGCCTTACTGTTTGGCCAAAAGTGCCTCATTTTCATCACTTTTCAATCTGCAATCAAAATCAATCAATTTCAATTTTGGTCATTTTTCGGCAAAATACCAAGGTTATAGCCTTACTATTTGGCCAAAACTGCCTCATTTTCATCACTTTTCAATCTGCAATCAAAATCAATCAATTTCAATTTTGGTCATTTTTCGGCAAAATACCAAGGTTATAGCCTTACTTTTTGGCCACAAATGCCTGATTTTCATCACTTTTCAATCTGCAATCAAAATCAATCAATTTCAATTTTGGTCATTTTTCGGCAAAATACCAAGGTTATAGCCTTACATTTTGGCCAACAATGCCTCATTTTCATCACTTTTCAATCTGCAATCAAAATCAATCAATTTCAATTTTGGTCATTTGTCGGCAAAATACCAAGGTTATAGCCTTACACTTTGGCCACAAATGCCTCATTTTCATCACTTTTCAATCTGCAATCAAAATCAATCAATTTCAATTTTGGTCATTTTTCGGCAAAATACCAAGGTTATAGCCTTACTTTTTGGCCAAAAATCGCTCATTTTCATCACTTTTCAATCTGCAATCAAAATCAATCAATTTCAATTTTGGTCATTTTTCGGCAAAATACCAAGGTTATAGCCGTACATTTTGGCCAAACATGCCTCATTTTCATCACTTTTCAATCTGCAATCAAACTCAATCAATTTCAATTTTGGTCATTTTTCGGCAAAGTACCAAGGTTATAGCCTTACTTTTTGGCCACAAATGCCTCATTTTCATCACTTTTCAATCTGCAATCAAAATCAATCAATTTCAATTTTGGTCATTTTTCGGCAAAATACCAAGGTTATAGCCTTACTTTTTGGCCACAAATGCCTCATTTTCATCACTTTTCAATCTGCAATCAAAATCAATCAATTTCAATTTTGGTCATTTTTCGGCAAAATACCAAGGTTATAGCCTTACTTTTTGGCCAAAAATCGCTCATTTTCATCACTTTTCAATCTGCAATCAAAATCAATCAATTTCAATTTTGGTCATTTTTCGGCAAAATACCAAGGTTATAGCCGTACATTTTGGCCAAACATGCCTCATTTTCATCACTTTTCAATCTGCAATCAAAATCAATCAATTTCAATTTTGGTCATTTTTCGGCAAAATACCAAGGTTATAGCCTTACTTTTTGGCCACAAATGCCTCATTTTCATCACTTTTCAATCTGCAATCAAAATCAATCAATTTCAATTTTGGTCATTTTTCGGCAAAATACCAAGGTTATAGCCTTACTTTTTGGCCACAAATGCCTCATTTTCATCACTTTTCAATCTGCAATCAAAATCAATCAATTTCAATTTTGGTCATTTTTCGGCAAAATACCAAGGTTATAGCCTTACTTTTTGGCCACAAATGCCTCATTTTCATCACTTTTCAATCTGCAATCAAAATCAATCAATTTCAATTTTGGTCATTTATCGGCAAACTACCAAGGTTATAGCCTTACTGTTTGGCCAAAAGTGCCTCATTTTCATCACTTTTCAATCTGCAATCAAAATCAATCAATTTCAATTTTGGTCATTTTTCGGCAAAATACCAAGGTTATAGCCTTACTATTTGGCCAAAAATGCCTCATTTTCATCACTTTTCAATCTGCAATCAAAATCAATCAATGTCAATTTTGGTCATTTTTCGGCAAAATACCAAGGTTATAGCCTTACATTTTGGCCAACAATGCCTCATTTTCATCACTTTTCAATCTGCAATCAAAATCAATCAATTTCAATTTTGGTCATTTGTCGGCAAAATACCAAGGTTATAGCCTTACTTTTTGGCCAAAAATCGCTCATTTTCATCACTTTTCAATCTGCAATCAACATCAATCAATTTCAATTTTGGTCATTTTTCGGCAAAATACCAAGGTTATAGCCGTACATTTTGGCCAAACATGCCTCATTTTCATCACTTTTCAATCTGCAATCAAAATCAATCAATTTCAATTTTGGTAATTTTTCGGCAAAATACCAAGGTTATAGCCTTACTTTTTGGCCACAAATGCCTCATTTTCATCACTTTTCAATCTGCAATCAAAATCAATCAATTTCAATTTTGGTCATTTTTCGGCAAAATACCAAGGTTATAGCCTTACGTTTTGGCCACAAATGCCTCATTTTCATCACTTTTCAATCTGCAATAAAAATCAATCAATTTCAATTGTGGTCATTTTTCGGCAAAATACCAAGGTTATAGCCTTACTATTTGGCCAAAAATGCCTCATTTTCATCACTTTTCAATCTGCAATCAAAATCAATCAATTTCAATTTTGGTCATTTTTCGGCAAAATACCAAGGTTATAGCCTTACTTTTTGGCCACAACTGCCTCATTTTCATCACTTTTCAATCTGCAATCAAAATCAATCAATTTCAGTTTTGGTCATTTTTCGGCAAAATACCAAGGTTATAGCCTTACTTTTTGGCCACAAATGCCTGATTTTCATCACTTTTCAATCTGCAATCAAAATCAATCAATTTCAATTTTGGTCATTTTTCGGCAAAATACCAAGGTTATAGCCTTACATTTTGGCCAACAATGCCTCATTTTCATCACTTTTCAATCTGCAATCAAAATCAATCAATTTCAATTTTGGTCATTTGTCGGCAAAATACCAAGGTTATAGCCTTACATTTTGGCCACAAATGCCTCATTTTCATCACTTTTCAATCTGCAATCAAAATCAATCAATTTCAATTTTGGTCATTTTTCGGCAAAATACCAAGGTTATAGCCTTACTTTTTGGCCAAAAATCGCTCATTTTCATCACTTTTCAATCTGCAATCAAAATCAATCAATTTCAATTTTGGTCATTTTTCGGCAAAATACCAAGGTTATAGCCGTACATTTTGGCCAAACATGCCTCATTTTCATCACTTTTCAATCTGCAATCAAACTCAATCAATTTCAATTTTGGTCATTTTTCGGCAAAATACCAAGGTTATAGCCTTACTTTTTGGCCACAAATGCCTCATTTTCATCACTTTTCAATCTGCAATCAAAATCAATCAATTTCAATTTTGGTCATTTTTCGGCAAAATACCAAGGTTATAGCCTTACTTTTTGGCCAAAAATGCCTCATTTTCATCACTTTTCAATCTGCAATCAAAATCAATCAATTTCAATTTTGGTCATTTTTCGGCAAAATACCAAGGTTATAGCCTTACTTTTTGGCCAAAAATCGCTCATTTTCATCACTTTTCAATCTGCAATCAAAATCAATCAATTTCAATTTTGGTCATTTTTCGGCAAAATACCAAGGTTATAGCCGTACATTTTGGCCAAACATGCCTCATTTTCATCACTTTTCAATCTGCAATCAAAATCAATCAATTTCAATTTTGGTCATTTTTCGGCAAAATACCAAGGTTATAGCCGTACATTTTGGCCAAACATGCCTCATTTTCATCACTTTTCAATCTGCAATCAAAATCAATCAATTTCAATTTTGGTCATTTTTCGGCAAAATACCAAGGTTATAGCCTTACTTTTTGGCCACAAATGCCTCATTTTCATCACTTTTCAATCTGCAATCAAAATCAATCAATTTCAATTTTGGTCATTTGTCGGCAAAATGCCAAGGTTATAGCCTTACTTTTTGGCCACAAATGCCTCATTTTCATCACTTTTCAATCTGCAATCAAAATCAATCAATTTCAATTTTGGTCATTTTTCGGCAACATGCCAAGGTTATAGCCTTACATTTTGGCCACAAATGCCTGATTTTCATCACTTTTCAATCTGCAATCAAAATCAATCAATTTCAATTTTGGTCATTTTTCGGCAAAATACCAAGGTTATAGCCTTACTTTTTGGCCACAAATGCCTCATTTTCATCACTTTTCAATCTGCAATCAAAATCAATCAATTTCAATTTTGGTCATTTTTCGGCAAAATACCAAGGTTATAGCCTTACTATTTGGCCAAAAATGCCTCATTTTCATCACTTTTCAATCTGCAATCAAAATCAATCAATTTCAATTTTGGTCATTTTTCGGCAAAATACCAAGGTTATAGCCTTACATTTTGGCCACAAATGCCTGATTTTCATCACTTTTCAATCTGCAATCAAAATCAATCAATTTCAATTTTGGTCATTTTTCGGCAAAATACCAAGGTTATAGCCTTACATTTTGGCCACAAATGCCTCATTTTCATCACTTTTCAATCTGCAATCAAAATCAATCAATTTCAATTTTGGTCATTTTTCGGCAAAATACCAAGGTTATAGCCTTACTTTTTGGCCAAAAATCGCTCATTTTCATCACTTTTCAATCTGCAATCAAAATCAATCAATTTCAATTTTGGTCATTTTTCGGCAAAATACCAAGGTTATAGCCTTACATTTTGGCCAACAATGCCTCATTTTCATCACTTTTCAATCTGCAATCAAAATCAATCAATTTCAATTTTGGTCATTTTTCGGCAAAATACCAAGGTTATAGCCTTACTTTTTGGCCACAAATGCCTCATTTTCATCACTTTTCAATCTGCAATCAAAATCAATCAATTTCAATTTTGGTCATTTGTCGGCAAAATGCCAAGGTTATAGCCTTACTTTTTGGCCACAAATGCCTCATTTTCATCACTTTTCAATCTGCAATCAAAATCAATCAATTTCAATTTTGGTCATTTTTCGGCAACATGCCAAGGTTATAGCCTTACATTTTGGCCACAAATGCCTCATTTTCATCACTTTTCAATCTGCAATCAAAATCAATCAATTTCAATTTTGGTCATTTTTCGGCAAAATACCAAGGTTATAGCCTTACATTTTGGCCAAAAATGCCTCATTTTCATCACTTTTCAATCTGCAATCAAAATCAATCAATTTCAATTTTGGTCATTTTTCGGCAAAATACCAAGGTTGTAGCCTTACGTTTTGGCCAAAAATCGCTCATTTTCATCACTTTTCAATCTGCAATCAACATCAATCAATTTCAATTTTGGTCATTTTTCGGAAAATACCAAGGTTATAGCCGTACATTTTGGCCAAACATGCCTCATTTTCATCACTTTTCAATCTGCAATCAAAATCAATCAATTTCAATTTTGGTCATTTTTCGGCAAAATACTAAGGTTATAGCCTTACTTTTTGGCCACAAATGCCTCATTTTCATCACTTTTCAATCTGCAATCAAAATCAATCAATTTCAATTTTGGTCATTTTTCGGCAAAATACCAAGGCTATAGCCTTACTGTTTGGCCACAAATGCCTCATTTTCATCACTTTTCAATCTGCAATCAAATTCAATCAATTTCAATTTTGGTCATTTATCGGCAAACTACCAAGGTTATAGCCTTACTGTTTGGCCAAAAGTGCCTCATTTTCATCACTTTTCAATCTGCAATCAAAATCAATCAATTTCAATTTTGGTCATTTTTCGGCAAAATACCAAGGTTATAGCCTTACGTTTTGGCCACAAATGCCTCATTTTCATCACTTTTCAATCTGCAATAAAAATCAATCAATTTCAATTGTGGTCATTTTTCGGCAAAATACCAAGGTTATAGCCTTACTTTTTGGCCAAAAATGCCTCATTTTCATCACTTTTCAATCTGCAATCAAAATCAATCAATTTCAATTTTGGTCATTTTTCGGCAAAATACCAAGGTTATAGCCTTACTTTTTGGCCACAAATGCCTCATTTTCATCACTTTTCAATCTGCAATCAAAATCAATCAATTTCAATTTTGGTCATTTATCGGCAAACTACCAAGGTTATAGCCTTACTGTTTGGCCAAAAGTGCCTCATTTTCATCACTTTTCAATCTGCAATCAAAATCAATCAATTTCAATTTTGGTCATTTTTCGGCAAAATACCAAGGTTATAGCCGTACATTTTGGCCAAAAATGCCTCATTTTCATCACTTTTCAATCTGCAATCAAAATCAATCAATTTCAATTTTGGTCATTTTTCGGCAAAATACCAAGGTTATAGCCTTACTATTTGGCCAAAAATGCCTCATTTTCATCACTTTTCAATCTGCAATCAAAATCAATCAATTTCAATTTTGGTCATTTTTCGGCAAAATACCAAGGTTATAGCCTTACTTTTTGGCCACAACTGCCTCATTTTCATCACTTTTCAATCTGCAATCAAAATCAATCAATTTCAATTTTGGTCATTTTTCGGCAAAATACCAAGGTTATAGCCTTACTTTTTGGCCACAAATGCCTGATTTTCATCACTTTTCAATCTGCAATCAAAATCAATCAATTTCAATTTTGGTCATTTTTCGGCAAAATACCAAGGTTATAGCCTTACATTTTGGCCAACAATGCCTCATTTTCATCACTTTTCAATCTGCAATCAAAATCAATCAATTTCAATTTTGGTCATTTGTCGGCAAAATACCAAGGTTATAGCCTTACATTTTGGCCACAAATGCCTCATTTTCATCACTTTTCAATCTGCAATCAAAATCAATCAATTTCAATTTTGGTCATTTTTCGGCAAAATACCAAGGTTATAGCCTTACTTTTTGGCCAAAAATCGCTCATTTTCATCACTTTTCAATCTGCAATCAAAATCAATCAATTTCAATTTTGGTCATTTTTCGGCAAAATACCAAGGTTATAGCCGTACATTTTGGCCAAACATGCCTCATTTTCATCACTTTTCAATCTGCAATCAAACTCAATCAATTTCAATTTTGGTCATTTTTCGGCAAAATACCAAGGTTATAGCCTTACTTTTTGGCCACAAATGCCTCATTTTCATCACTTTTCAATCTGCAATCAAAATCAATCAATTTCAATTTTGGTCATTTTTCGGCAAAATACCAAGGTTATAGCCTTACTTTTTGGCCAAAAATGCCTCATTTTCATCACTTTTCAATCTGCAATCAAAATCAATCAATTTCAATTTTGGTCATTTTTCGGCAAAATACCAAGGTTATAGCCTTACTTTTTGGCCAAAAATCGCTCATTTTCATCACTTTTCAATCTGCAATCAAAATCAATCAATTTCAATTTTGGTCATTTTTCGGCAAAATACCAAGGTTATAGCCGTACATTTTGGCCAAACATGCCTCATTTTCATCACTTTTCAATCTGCAATCAAAATCAATCAATTTCAATTTTGGTCATTTTTCGGCAAAATACCAAGGTTATAGCCGTACATTTTGGCCAAACATGCCTCATTTTCATCACTTTTCAATCTGCAATCAAAATCAATCAATTTCAATTTTGGTCATTTTTCGGCAAAATACCAAGGTTATAGCCTTACTTTTTGGCCACAAATGCCTCATTTTCATCACTTTTCAATCTGCAATCAAAATCAATCAATTTCAATTTTGGTCATTTGTCGGCAAAATGCCAAGGTTATAGCCTTACTTTTTGGCCACAAATGCCTCATTTTCATCACTTTTCAATCTGCAATCAAAATCAATCAATTTCAATTTTGGTCATTTTTCGGCAACATGCCAAGGTTATAGCCTTACATTTTGGCCACAAATGCCTGATTTTCATCACTTTTCAATCTGCAATCAAAATCAATCAATTTCAATTTTGGTCATTTTTCGGCAAAATACCAAGGTTATAGCCTTACTTTTTGGCCACAAATGCCTCATTTTCATCACTTTTCAATCTGCAATCAAAATCAATCAATTTCAATTTTGGTCATTTTTCGGCAAAATACCAAGGTTATAGCCTTACTATTTGGCCAAAAATGCCTCATTTTCATCACTTTTCAATCTGCAATCAAAATCAATCAATTTCAATTTTGGTCATTTTTCGGCAAAATACCAAGGTTATAGCCTTACATTTTGGCCACAAATGCCTGATTTTCATCACTTTTCAATCTGCAATCAAAATCAATCAATTTCAATTTTGGTCATTTTTCGGCAAAATACCAAGGTTATAGCCTTACATTTTGGCCACAAATGCCTCATTTTCATCACTTTTCAATCTGCAATCAAAATCAATCAATTTCAATTTTGGTCATTTTTCGGCAAAATACCAAGGTTATAGCCTTACTTTTTGGCCAAAAATCGCTCATTTTCATCACTTTTCAATCTGCAATCAAAATCAATCAATTTCAATTTTGGTCATTTTTCGGCAAAATACCAAGGTTATAGCCTTACATTTTGGCCAACAATGCCTCATTTTCATCACTTTTCAATCTGCAATCAAAATCAATCAATTTCAATTTTGGTCATTTTTCGGCAAAATACCAAGGTTATAGCCTTACTTTTTGGCCACAAATGCCTCATTTTCATCACTTTTCAATCTGCAATCAAAATCAATCAATTTCAATTTTGGTCATTTGTCGGCAAAATGCCAAGGTTATAGCCTTACTTTTTGGCCACAAATGCCTCATTTTCATCACTTTTCAATCTGCAATCAAAATCAATCAATTTCAATTTTGGTCATTTTTCGGCAACATGCCAAGGTTATAGCCTTACATTTTGGCCACAAATGCCTCATTTTCATCACTTTTCAATCTGCAATCAAAATCAATCAATTTCAATTTTGGTCATTTTTCGGCAAAATACCAAGGTTATAGCCTTACATTTTGGCCAAAAATGCCTCATTTTCATCACTTTTCAATCTGCAATCAAAATCAATCAATTTCAATTTTGGTCATTTTTCGGCAAAATACCAAGGTTGTAGCCTTACGTTTTGGCCAAAAATCGCTCATTTTCATCACTTTTCAATCTGCAATCAACATCAATCAATTTCAATTTTGGTCATTTTTCGGAAAATACCAAGGTTATAGCCGTACATTTTGGCCAAACATGCCTCATTTTCATCACTTTTCAATCTGCAATCAAAATCAATCAATTTCAATTTTGGTCATTTTTCGGCAAAATACTAAGGTTATAGCCTTACTTTTTGGCCACAAATGCCTCATTTTCATCACTTTTCAATCTGCAATCAAAATCAATCAATTTCAATTTTGGTCATTTTTCGGCAAAATACCAAGGCTATAGCCTTACTGTTTGGCCACAAATGCCTCATTTTCATCACTTTTCAATCTGCAATCAAATTCAATCAATTTCAATTTTGGTCATTTATCGGCAAACTACCAAGGTTATAGCCTTACTGTTTGGCCAAAAGTGCCTCATTTTCATCACTTTTCAATCTGCAATCAAAATCAATCAATTTCAATTTTGGTCATTTTTCGGCAAAATACCAAGGTTATAGCCTTACATTTTGGCCAAAAATGCCTCACTTTCATCACTTTTCAATCTGCAATCAAAATCAATCAATTTCAATTTTGGTCATTTTTCGGCAAAATACCAAGGTTATAGCCTTACTTTTTGGCCACAAATGCCTCATTTTCATCACTTTTCAATCTGCAATCAAAATCAATCAATTTCAATTTTGGTCCTTTTTTGGCAAACTACCAAGGTTATAGCCTTACTTTTTGGCCAAAAGTGCCTCATTTTCATCACTTTTCAATCTGCAATCAAAATCAATCAATTTCAATTTTGGTCATTTTTCGGCAAAATACCAAGGTTATAGCCTTACTTTTTGGCCAAAAATCGCTCATTTTCATCACTTTTCAATCTGCAATCAACATCAATCAATTTCAATTTTGGTCATTTTTCGGCAAAATACCAAGGTTATAGCCGTACATTTTGGCCAAACAAGCCTCATTTTCATCACTTTTCAATCTGCAATCAAAATCAATCAATTTCAATTTTGGTCATTTTTCGGCAAAATACCAAGGTTATAGCCTTACTTTTTGGCCACAAATGCCTCATTTTCATCACTTTTCAATCTGCAATCAAAATCAATCAATTTCAATTTTGGTCATTTTTCGGCAAAATACCAAGGTTATAGCCTTACTATTTGGCCAAAAATGCCTCATTTTCATCACTTTTCAATCTGCAATCAAAATCAATCAATTTCAATTTTGGTCATTTTTCGGCAAAATACCAAGGTTATAGCCTTACTTTTTGGCCACAAATGCCTCATTTTCATCACTTTTCAATCTGCAATCAAAATCAATCAATTTCAATTTTGGTCATTTTTCGGCAAAATACCAAGGTTATAGCCTTACATTTTGGCCAACAATGCCTCATTTTCATCACTTTTCAATCTGCAATCAAAATCAATCAATTTCAATTTTGGTCATTTGTCGGCAAAATACCAAGGTTATAGCCTTACATTTTGGCCACAAATGCCTCATTTTCATCACTTTTCAATCTGCAATCAAAATCAATCAATTTCAATTTTGGTCATTTTTCGGCAAAATACCAAGGTTATAGCCTTACTTTTTGGCCAAAAATCGCTCATTTTCATCACTTTTCAATCTGCAATCAAAATCAATCAATTTCAATTTTGGTCATTTTTCGGCAAAATACCAAGGTTATAGCCGTACATTTTGGCCAAACATGCCTCATTTTCATCACTTTTCAATCTGCAATCAAAATCAATCAATTTCAATTTTGGTCATTTTTCGGCAAAATACCAAGGTTATAGCCTTACTTTTTGGCCACAAATGCCTCATTTTCATCACTTTTCAATCTGCAATCAAAATCAATCAATTTCAATTTTGGTCATTTTTCGGCAAAATACCAAGATTATAGCCTTACTTTTTGGCCCAAAATGCCTCATTTTCATCACTTTTCAATCTGCAATCAAAATCAATCAATTTCAATTTTGGTCATTTTTCGGCAAAATACCAAGATTATAGCCTTACTTTTTGGCCCAAAATGCCTCATTTTCATCACTTTTCAATCTGCAATCAAAATCAATCAATTTCAATTTTGGTCATTTTTCGGCAAAATACCAAGGTTATAGCCTTACTTTTTGGCCACAAATGCCTCATTTTCATCACTTTTCAATCTGCAATCAAAATCAATCAATTTCAATTTTGGTCATTTTTCGGCAAAATACCAAGGTTATAGCCTTACATTTTGGCCAACAATGCCTCATTTTCATCACTTTTCAATCTGCAATCAAAATCAATCAATTTCAATTTTGGTCATTTTTCGGCAAAATACCAAGGTTATAGCCTTACTTTTTGGCCAAAAATCGCTCATTTTCATCACTTTTCAATCTGCAATCAACATCAATCAATTTCAATTTTGGTCATTTTTCGGCAAAATACCAAGGTTATAGCCTTACTTTTTGGCCAAAAATGCCTCATTTTCATCACTTTTCAATCTGCAATCAAAATCAATCAATTTCAATTTTGGTCATTTTTCGGCAAAATACCAAGGTTATAGCCTTACTGTTTGGCCACAAATGCCTCATTTTCATCACTTTTCAATCTGCAATCAAAATCAATCAATTTCAATTTTGGTCATTTTTCGGCAAAATACCAAGGTTATAGCCTTACTTTTTGGCCACAAATGCCTCATTTTCATCACTTTTCAATCTGCAATCAAAATCAATCAATTTCAATTTTGGTCATTTTTCGGCAAAATACCAAGGTTATAGCCTTACTTTTTGGCCACAAATGCCTCATTTTCATCACTTTTCAATCTGCAATCAAAATCAATCAATTTCAATTTTGGTCATTTTTCGGCAAAATACCAAGGTTATAGCCTTACTTTTTGGCCAAAAATGCCTCATTTTCATCACTTGTCAATCTGCAATCCAAATCAATCAATTTCAATGTTGGTCATTTTTCGGTAAAATACCAAGGTTATAGCCTTACTTTATGGCCAAAAATGCCTCATTTTCATCACTTTTCAATCTGCAATCAAACTCAATCAATTTCAATTTTGGTCATTTGTCGGCAAAATACCAAGGTTATAGCCTTACATTTTGGCCACAAATGCCTCATTTTCATCACTTTTCAATCTGCAATCCAAATCAATCAATTTCAATGTTGGTCATTTTTCGGCAAAATACCAAGGTTATAGCCTTACTTTATGGCCAAAAATGCCTCATTTTCATCACTTTTCAATCTGCAATCAAACTCAATCAATTTCAATTTTGGTCATTTGTCGGCAAAATACCAAGGTTATAGCCTTACATTTTGGCCACAAATGCCTCATTTTCATCACTTTTCAATCTGCAATCAAAATCAATCAATTTCAATTTTGGTCATTTTTCGGCAAAATACCAAGGTTATAGCCTTACATTTTGGCCACAAATGCCTCATTTTCATCACTTTTCAATCTGCAATCAAAATCAATCAATTTCAATTGTGGTCATTTTTCGGCAAAATACCAAGGTTATAGCCTTACTGTCTGGCTTGGTATAGTGATCGATGTCCAATATCGCATAGGTAGTGATCGGTGGGTCCTATAAAATTGATGAATTAAAAAGTGCAGGGTGGTAAGTGGAGAAGATATATGCAGGAAAATTGGGAACAGTGCGTGTAGATGATTTGAGGTAGGTTTGTAGTGTCGGTTAAAAATTAATGAAATATAAGTTTGTATGACTTTGAGAAGACAGTGTAGAGGCATGATAGCAAGGCATTCTGGCGAAAAATCGAGGGTGTTGACTTCGGGGCTTCGTTCTGAAAACTGATGAAAGATAAAAGTAGATGACTGTAATTGTAAAACAAAGAGTTATGACAAGTAGTCATTTGTGGCCAAACGAAATGCTACAGGCTTTAATTTTACAAGAAAATTGATTGAATGTGAAAAGTGATTTAAAAACAGGCATATCTGACTCATATGTGACTTGACAGAGTCAAAAGTGTGTGGTGTGCTGATTCTGCAGCAGTATGCTGTTTGTTCGTTGCAGCGCATGAGCTAATATGCATAGAAGTTCAAGTGTGCCGAATGAGATTAGAGCTCGTCTTATTCATTGGTACTGGTATATGAAATATCATGTACATAGTACAGACTTGGTCTTGAAATCTACAACTACAATTGATACTAAGTATTGTGCTTTCGCTATCACATCATGTGTAATATTAAACGGTAGTATTGTGCTTTCGCTATCACATCATGTGTAATACTAAACGGTAGTATTGTGCTTTCGCTATCACAACATGTGGAGTATTAAACGGTTGTACCCTATTATTATTAAGGAACTAATCGTGCGTTCAGATTATCATGAAATGTGCATTGGTGAGAGAATTCCAATTGGTAGCCATGGTAGTGCTACCTTGCGATAAAAATAGCTATGCCTAAGGAAGGGGAACATAGTCGTGAAGTGAACGGAATGTTTTCTATGAATAGCAATTTTGAGTCCAATGTAGTGATAGAGTAGCAAAACAGAACAGAATGAAAAGCATTCAAAATGAATGAACAGAATGAAAAGTACTATTTGTGAAAAGACATTTCCTTAAGTGAACGACATTTCCTTAAGTGAAAGACATTTCCTTAAGTGAAAGACATTTCCTTAAGTGAAAGACATTTCCTTAAGTGAAAGACATTTCCTTAAGTGAAAGACATTTCCTTAAGTGAAAGACATTTCCTAAAGTGAACGACATTTCCTTAAGCGAAAGACATTTCCTTAAGTGAAAGACATTTCCTTAAGTGAAAGACATTTCCTTAAGTGAAAGACATTTCCTTAAGTGAAAGACATTTCCTTAAGTGATAGCCTAGCGTCATCATCGAAGGGTAATATCCGTCTTAAAATGGCTACTACTGAATGTACATTATCATAGTAGCAAAAACAGAAACTGTAATGCAAAAATTCCGAGATCTGTCTAAAGCGAAAACAATGCGTTACAAGCTACATTAAAGATGACACTCGTGAGATCAATATTTCAGAATATGAACTTTGCACACTTTAAGTCTAAAATTTAGACGTCCAGACTTGCAAATTATCTGTCCTTTTTCATATTCAGATATCTTACGTGAATGCCCTTCTACGAAGTATCAAAGAAGTATGTTTTCTACGCAGTATACAAAAGTCATCGAGAAAGACTTAAATTGTCAAAAAAACCAATGCATGTTCCTCTTTTCAAAAACGTAGGCAAATCTCTGAATCGATAGGAGCATAGGTCCAAGTATCAAGAGGATCTACTGCAAATTTTCATTGGCTTGTTAACACCGTGCGACTACATCCTTTGATCTTTTAACTATACACACTACTATAGTGTGATTGCAAAACTGACCTCGGAAAGCCTACTATGAGATTAGAGGCTCCTGTCCCACCCATGCCAATAAATTTGTCACCCCGATAACTCCGCAGTGAAAAAGAGACATAAGCAAATGATCCATAGAGAAGGAGTGGGCAGATAAAAGGATTTTGATTTGCATCCTCTTGCGCTGGTCGGTTTGGTTATGGTTTTACCTCCCAAAGATAGAGACCTGCCTGGTATATGGCATGAAAAACTTTCTAAACTACTGAAGGCAAAATTCTGTAGAAAAGACAAACCACGAAGATTCACTTTTTGTATTTGCGCCTTCTGTTTTTTTTGCCGGAAGTTGATCTGTGTCTTGTTTCAGATCTAAAAGGAAAAAATGTGTCGATTTTAGCAATAGTGAAATGGAACTTAATTACATATCTAAATATTTTCTTTCAAAGCAAGCTATCATAACTATTACCGCCTATTCACTGGATTAACTACAAAGCAAACAAAGCATACCGAGAAGATGAACTTCTCGTCGCAATGTAGAACTTCATTTTTCCACAAAAAGGGGAGAAGCAATATTTTTATCAACCCGAGTGCAACTTTTCGTCTGATACGCACTGGAGTATGAAATGTCCAGGAATAATCGAAAGGTGAATACAAAATGGTGACTGAAAGTATAAAAATAAAGTATCAACACTGGCTAAAATCTACTGCTATTAACAATACTCTTCGCACAAGTATGCAACGAGTTAAAGTCAGCTGCTTCCATGTACTGAAATGTTTTCTTCATGTTATTAGTTCTTTGTGACGGTAGGCGTAGCTCGTTGGATTGACACCTGTACACTATTGATGAATATTACTATTAATTGTAGGAGTTCTCAAAATGGGGTCCGCAATCGCTCAGGAGACCAAGGAGAGTTTCGGGAGGGCACGAAGGGGTTCACAGTACTGCAAGAGGTTGCCGTCGCTTGATCGATTCGTTGCTCCTTAACCTGTATCACTGTTTAAATTTGTTTTCCTTTAAAGTATAGTTATCATGATATACACTTATCCTCCGGACAAAGATTCGAAAAATCATGTTGTAGGGGACCGTCTTACAAAGAAATTTTGAAAATTTGGGAATAACTGATGTAGACCAGGATTACAAAATTTGATTGGTAGTTTAAGACTCACGTGTGATTGCTTTGAGATTGTTGATTGGCATGATTACTTGAACTTGTTGTCTTCATTTTTACAAAAACTCTGTGGCTGTTGGCTGGAATGTGTCCAAACCTTTCTGTTTGGCAAGGACCCCAAGATTTATATTTATAGATCTGAAAAGTAAGAATTAGACGAACGTAAAATGGCACTAGGAAATTGAAGGCAATTAATTCCCAGAAAATGCACCCATTGAATAGATTCCACACAAATACCAACAGCTATTTCTCGAGGGCTATCAGAACTTCACTATCCCACGAAAAAATAGAAACGTTCCGCTGAATACTGAAAGCAATTTTTCATTTGACACTCGCCAAAGTATGAAGCGTCGGATAACAAGTGAATGTTGACGCTGAAGTTATAACCACATGAGGATGAATTCACGGGATAGGAGCAATGCTGTGTCCAATCAGCCAGGCCTACACACACTCCTTGTTTAGCTGAAAAGCCTAGGGGACAATATTAACAGGAAACAATCAAAATATAAGGGCCCGTTCACACTATTCCGCTCTTGAACAAAAACGGATCTGTGTACCTCCGTTTCTGGCTTTGCGTTCACATTAGTCCACCCCAAAAACGGAGCTAGATGAAAACGATGATAAAAACGGAGCTGAATGAAAACGGAGCTAAACAAACCGCAACTCTGTAGTGTGAACACCAAAAACGATCTTGAAAAAACTTCCCTTGATTTTTGCCCCAAAAGCACAAACTTTCCCTGGCTTTGTTCTCAAAAGCTTATATTTTTCTCTGACATTCTATGGAAACCAAAGCGCGTTCCCTTGGCCTGTGGGGTTTGACATTGAAGCAAGTAAACAAATAGTCACATATTCCTTTTTCATTTTCATTTTTTATTTTTTATTTCTTAATGCCACTAAAGGACGGAAGAGATATCAAGCATTCAGTTAAAGAGGATGCCCTATGCAATACTTAAAACATCTTTGTACACCAAGCAATTCAAACGTCGGAAAATGAAATCTAATACATGGATTTTAAGTTGACCCCAAAGTTTTGCAACTTTAGATATGCTGGAAAGAGTACGGGGACCCCTTCTCTAATAGCTTTTACACGTGCTCGTTATTTGTTGTTGTTCAAACGTATATCAAAGATGGTGCAATGAGTCAATAGCTGGGATGCTGGTAACTCTGTTTAGTGGAAAAGAAGGACCCACCATGGTTGGGTCCGATGGGGCATAAAATGTTTTAATTGTTGCCTTCTAGAATGACTAAAAATATATATCCCTGCGAAAACTAGGAAGGAATAGTACAGTGCCGAAATACGGATCTAGGAAAGTCTACAATGAAAATCAAACCTTAAAGGAGAATAAAGTTTCTAGATTTCCCACGAACAACAGATATTCTGCAAATTTTCCAACTGCCTCTGACGCCCGGGGAAAGCTGCATCCCTACCTCCCCAATAACGATGCTACAGAATGTGTATAACACTGTTAAAACTCATAGCACAACTTAATTCCTCTATGTGTTTCTAGTTGGTAAAGTTATGAAACACCAATCGTTCCCGTCAAAAGTGGGAGATCAAACTTCTCAAGCTCTGGGTAACAAAAGATATTGGGTTGTTTCTTTCAAGTTGGTATATGATAAATACATACAGGAATAGAGGGGACTTTATGAACTAGTATGAAGAGGCAAAACATTCCGGAATTCAGCATAGCTGCCAATTGTTTGATTAGTTGAGAGATCCCGTGTATTTTCTCCTAGCCTAACTGACCAATCCTCAAGCAGAATTCTGACCACAAATGCGTTCCACAGGTAAATTTAGGCCCATTTTGCACGATGATTGGTCAAAAAGGTTGGGAGAGAAAAAACCTGACTAGTCGCTGGACTAGCTGGCATTCCGTTCTGATTGCAAACCATTTTGCCAGAAAACTATAGAATAGCAGCAATATATGGGAACCAAAAAGCTGTATTTTCTGACTTACCTTTGAAGCACCTTTGGAGCCATCATCTTTTCTACAGAAGTAAAGTTCTTTCATCCATAAAATATTTTCAACCCAGACTTCACCAGGAGAGGCCCTATGATAATCTCTGCATTCACCACAATATCGACCAGCCAATGGATCTCTGTCAGTTTGGGTCACAGCATGTAACCCTCCACAAACATCACATTGGAGCAAATTTTTCAAAGACGCCATGAAATCATTCAAATCTTCGGAAAAACGGCTACTTTCCTGTTGCTGCTGATCTTGTCTATGCTTCTCTCGTTTATCCTGATCTCCTAGAATTTCATACGCAGCATTAAGCACCTTCATTGCCCTATCAGCTTTCACAACATCAGAAGTATACCTGTCTGGGTGCACCAGTAATGCCAGCTTTTTGTAATTCCTTTTTATATCTTCTTGAGAAGCATCCTCATTAACGAGAAGAGTCCTTTGAAGAAAAGACATAAAATAATTAATGTTGCCCTTACAAAACCCGTGTAGGCATCTTGATACATACCTACCGGCATACATTCATACATACACTCATACTCACATACACACATAGGTATCGTTATTGAGCAATTATAGTTACAAGTCCTACTAACGTTTAATGCGCTTTAAACATAACGCGAATGTCAATTGCAATCCTTAAGCAAAACTTTCAGCACAGGTCTATAAATTGAAGAACTTCTTTCTACCAGCTTTAGCACCATTTGATTAGCAGTTTTGCAGAGACATTAGACATTCCACTATCTAACAATACATTCACAGTTCTTTCGTGAACTGTATCAAGGGAAACTATTAGGATGAGAGATATTTTGCATGCATGCATACTTATGAACATACAGCTACTGGAACTCTTAAACGCTTAATCGCTGTGCTTACGGTCGGCTGATGGATTTAGCATTATATGAATACTAAAACAAAGCAAGCACTACATACATGAAATATTGTAAAATAGATATATAATGCAGATATAAATAAATATAGATATAATAGACAACAGAAAAAAATATAGCAAGACATGATGTGATAGGCATATAATGTTATGCTCAAAATCAACACAATATCAACACATTCAACTCACTTATACGGGTCATTAGCATTCTCACATGCTAGCAAATGTCGACAGGCTTCTTTCGATGTTGCAGGCAACTCTTTGGGTGTAGTGCACGGCTTTCGTTGATTTCTGGATGTGCCCTGCGGTCTGTCTGAATTGCCACCCGCGGAGCTACATGTGGAGATAAGTTTGCAATGAATCTCAACTACAACTTATTACCGTTTGCTATAATACAATGTTCATATCAGTCCATAAAATTACCAACAGACTGATGGGGTCAGCTAAAGGATAGACACAGGCAAAAATTGTCAAAGTCATATTGAGCTTAAGAGTAAACAAAAGGTGAGTCCCATGTACGATTCCGTACGTTGGGGGAGTGGCCGTTAGAGGGACACGTATCCTGAGCCGCCGGCATAGTGAGGTAGGGTGGCCAGTTCCTTTCCTCGCTGCCTTTAACTTCCCCAGTGTTGCCACCAGGTACCCATTTGCTGCTGGGTGGACAGTGGGCGAACATCCCAACTATGATCCGAGGGTTCGTCTCGAACCATCGATGTTTTGATCAGCAATCAAGCGCTCTAACCACATGGCCACTCGCCCATCGAGCTTACGAGTATTCCTAAAGTATTCTTAAATTTCACAGATTTAGAGCATCAATACTCGCATAGACTACAGTAGAAACCCGCACAAAAGAACCTAGGTTTTTTCTGGGCGGTCTGGATAGGTTCTCAATTTACGGCCTGATATTTTTAATTCCAGCCAGTTTATTTCTTAACAAAGTCTCATATACAGGACATGCCTTGCACACATTAAAACTGTTTTCAGCAATAGAATTCTTGACAATTGTTGAAAGCACCTTTAGGCCAGAATCCTTGTTCAACATGACAACCTTTGAAAGGTTCTACTCTTGAATTTTTAATTCAAATAACATGAAACTTATTATGTAAGAGCCATTCCCAGTTTCAGCCTTCTTGATGTTCTTACTTAGGGGGGTCAACAGATGACATTTCAGCCTCAAGGCTCTTACAAAACAGGTTCTTTTCTGCGGGTTTCTATCGTATATTTTTACACTAAAAGCGTGTGACGGACACTCCCCGAAGATTTGCTGAGTTGCATCATAGCACGCTCAGATTGGAAAAGTGGACCTCACACTTTTGCTCTCTGTAAAAAAACTAAAATAACCAAACGATCTAAGGCCTGATAAGTTTGAGCTCTGTACTATTCTTAAATTATTTTTAAACTTTAGCGATTTTGCGTCTTGATATTCCTATAGATTATATTCATGTACAAAAAGAATGTCGACACACTGCCACACTAGAAAACGTCTACATTCTGTTTGAAAGACTTTGACAAAACGAGGCTCCGATATGAAGGATATTCGATTATAGAGGAAGGCTGGTAAATGTCGAGGATTGACAAAGGAAAAAGAATCTGATAACAAGTTTGTATTGAAAACAGGTTCACAAGCTTGAAGAATTAATAAACACTCATGAATAGTGCAGGCTAATATATCAACCTTGAAAAAGACTGTTAAAATGAAACCTCTAATTCTGATCAACCAAATGTAAATGGCATAGTCCGAAATATTGCTCACCCGCTACTCAAGAATGCTGCAAGAAGTTGTAATCCATTGACCAATAAGATCATAAAGATGGTAAATAGCGTCTTGATAATAAACCAGCCAATGCGGAAAGCAGCAACCAAAACAAACAATACGACAAAGAGCAGTATCGCTATTGCTGAATTCATAAATGCATACGATTTTCCAGGGAGTTCTGCACACCATTCTTTGGCTCTTTTCGTGAATGCAGACAATTTTCCAGGAAATTCTGCACAGAATTCCTTGGTTCTTTTCATGAATGCTTGGCAAAAAAGCCAGAAAGTGAACGCGCAACAAACAACAGTATTTTTCATGCGGATTGTTGTCTGGCTAAGTGTAACTAAAAATGAATCAGCTGGCTGAGCTTCCTCTGTTCCATCCACCTCTTCTACCTCTGACCTAGGCAAATCTGATCTAAGCCTATTCCAGCCATCATTGTCTTGTTCACACTCAAGTGGTGAGCTGCCAAGAGTCTCCGTACAACTCACTCCAGGATCTACATATGAAAATTCAACAAATTTATTACGCGGGTGCTCTCCAGTTTCTTTATTGTGTCTTTCACCACAATCTACGTTTACTCCTTTTTTTGATGCACCAAATTGCTTTCCTTTCGCGTTAGAACAGCCATTCTCTACAATTGGTATGTTTTTCCAACGAAGAAAGTCATCAAAGCTCTTAAACTTTATGTCGTCAATACCACTATATGAAAAGCACTTGTCTGCCTGAACATCGCAATCATCCAAAGCATCCAGAAGTTCTTTCCCCTGAAGAAAAAAGTTTTCAAATAATTAACTGAGAGCTTCTGACAGGCGTTCATTGAAGGTATCAGATTGGAAAAACTTTGTAGTCATTTAAAAGAAAAGACTATACTTACAAACCAAGTTCATTTCGGTTATTATGCAGAAGTTTTAAATTCTAAAGGGTGTCAGAAATTGTCACAAAGCAATCTCGTTGCTTTCAAAGCATCAATCATGGATGACATTCTTTTGTTCAATACTGACTCAAGCCTACCATGTGACTTGGTATAATAGTGCTGGGGAATACAGGATACTTTTTGGCAGAAATAAGTTCCGTACTAACCACGAAAGGACGTATGGCAGCAAACCTACTGATGACACTTTAGGCATTAAGAAGTAACTCGGGCCAAAGGGGCTCCTTCCTATTCCTTCACTTGTTGCTCTGCATTGTACAATTCGAAGCCCGTAAAAATATACCTACCAGTGAAATACTATACTTGGCTTAAAGGGAGAAATCCTAAATTAGGTGAATAAACAAGATAATCCATTAACAAATTCCATGTGTAAATATTTCGAGAAATTTCAGCTAGACAGGAATTTACCAGTTTAGCAAGAAAATTGGCAGTTTTCTTTCAAGATAAGAAGATCACTTCTCAGTGTTAGTGGGCATGAAAAATAACTAACTAAGAACCAATACCCCAAATTAATTATAAATATTTCTTCTACAAGAACCATTTTGCTTAGGCCAAAAAGGGAGGCTCTCTTATGGGGGCTTGCGCAGTAAAAAAAGAATGACACCAAGATCGACTAGATAAAGCAAAAAGCAAGACAGCGTAGTGATAAAGACAACCAATAGTCAAAGATGTTAAGTATATCACATTCAGATCTGGGTCACACAAAGTGCCCATAAACAAGGAACATTTGCATTCAATCCAATCTGCATAGTTGAGGCATCACAACACTTTTGATTCTTCAGGTTTGGACTCCAAGTAATCTCTGAATATATCACTGAGGGGCAACATTTTGGAGCTATTTTTTACTTGTCTCCACCCTCCCCCCCCCCCGATACTTAATGAATGTTACCATCTAAAGCACTTTCTTAAAAAACAAAAAATTGTACTAGTGAAATGATATCACCATCATATATATCATACAATATTTTGTCCTACAAAAGACCAATGGTTCTTTATTTTTTGCAGTTGCTCTAGAAAATAATTTGACAAACCATTCGAAAAAAGACTTTCCCCATTTCCATTTCGCCACGTTTGGCCCTGTCCAAAGCAACTTGAAAGCATTTTTCTGCTCCAACCCTACGATGCAAACAATAATACGGTGCCAATAAACTCCATCAACACATAATCCAAAGAATATTTGTCAA
The DNA here is from genome assembly GCA_964019165.1 of Mastigias papua. NCBI lineage: Eukaryota > Metazoa > Cnidaria > Scyphozoa > Rhizostomeae > Mastigiidae > Mastigias > Mastigias papua. Next base: position 10,957,938 of record OZ025279.1, on the reverse strand, counting down.
AGTAATCAGAAATGTGAAAATAAACGTCTTTTTTAACAGGGGGGGGGGGCTACCCCTCTTGAGTGTTCCCTGAAAATCATCACTGATTCAGGGTCCTACTTGTATATGGCAAAGAATTGTGCAACCATTATGCGCTTGCAATTAACTACGAATACTGCGATCAAAAGTTTTTTATTTGGAAAGACATAAACAGCTGGGCTGCGGTCGCCAAAATGTAAATGGTGATCACAATGGTGATCACGAGCTTCATTCCGCAAAGTAATCCCTGCCCACAGAGCAAAATTTTGAATGTCAATTTGGATTTTGGCTATCTTGTGGAATACCAGTTAAAATTTATCATAGTTGTGATTCCGACACTGGGTTAAGATTACAGCTCATGATATACATGATTTCTATAAAGCACCGCTCTATAACGGACTTGCATGTAGAATGTCGAACGAACCTGTACCGCTACAGAAAAAAATCCCTAAATAGCTTTTCAAATCCCAACATCTCTATCATTACCAACAATCAAGAATTACAAAGCTAGTTCTATTCGTTGCAATCAACTTCGCATGAATTTTATACAATACATGTAGCAGTGTTCATTGAGGGGTTTGTGTGGAAATCTACAACGTACAGAGTATTCTGTCCTAATATTTAACACTCATCTTTTCTCTATAGAACGAAATGTTCAGTTAGAATATAGAAACTATTAAAGAGCTTTTAGCACTACAATCAGGCAAACACATCCTAGAAACAAAGAACATTGGGGGTATTGCCCACTCAATTAAGAAGATATTGTCTTTCTTTGCTTGGCCAACAATTCTAAAGCTAAAACATGCTTGTCTAAAATCTACGCAAATATAGAGAATTTTACGCAAGAGAACCAGCAACTGCGAAAATACTACAGACTATCTTTTGAAAAGGTTGCACTCTGGGGTACAAGGCGGACATTAAAAATTGTGGGGCGCTGGACCTTTGTTCAACATCGCTCCCATCAATTCCGCGCAGGTTTCTTGCCTGTTACAATATAAAACATAGCGGATTCATTTCAGTGCACCGTAAGTCCTCGATTAAGCCCCCACCCTAAATTATTTTTTGTGAAATAAGCCCCCACCCTCGAATAAGCCCCCATGGGGAGTTATTCGATTCCACCCTCGAATAAGTCTCCAGGGGGGTTATTCGATTTTAGCAGAAAAATAAAATTTCTTCTCAATCATCAAGTTTATATCACTCAAAGTTAAAAAGTATAGCTATATTAATATTAATACTCAATGTTTTCAAAGTTATTAAAGTTTTAAAGATCCTTTTACACCAAGCAACATTGAGATTTGCGCAGCAGCACCTGAGGAGTTACTCATCGATGAAGATAGCCAGGACGAGGAAGATATCAATATAACTGAATGAAATGTGACAATAACTCAGTGTTTAATAACTTTTGAAAAAATTGTTCTGTTGGTGAAGATTGTTGTAATTTTAGTAAATGTTGTAATTTAGTAAATACATTTAACTCTAATTTTTGACAGACTTTCTTCTTTTTTTCAACATACATTACTTGGACTTAGATATCGCCCCGAAAACAACAAATATTTATGACCATTTTTGGTTGCGACAGAATAAGCCCCCCTCAAATAAGCCCCATCCTAAAATATTTTTTGTGAAATAAGCCCCCGGGGGTTATTCGAGGACTTACGGTACACTCAGTGGCGTAGAAGCAGATTGATACTTAAAGGGGCTCTATTCGTAATCGTATCATTACATCATGTGATCTCAATACTATCACTATCCAAGCTAAACATTGATTTCCCTCCACCTATGAGATATCTTTCCCTAATTTCCTGATACCGTATTTCTTCGATTAAAAGCCGCGGCTTACATATTTTAACTTGGAGGGTTCTATTACGGCTTATAATCAAGAGCGGCTTACATTTTTTATCCAAAGTGTCAAGCCATCACAACACTTCACTTATATCGTGAAAAAGTCGTTCGATGTTTGTGGCATAACAGTGGACGATCCAACATACATCTCCTGCTACCCTAAAAGCTAGCAATGCAGATGACGCAGAAGCATCCCTGGACGGAAAGGAAGAAATACTCGTGAATGATGTTGAAGACATGGACTATGCCATGCCTGACAATATTTTTGTTGATTAAGCTATTTAGTTGAAGCTTGAAGTCTGAAGTTTTTTTATATCTCGAAAAGATGCTTGAATCGAAGTATTGAATACTGCAGTCTTTGTTTCCGTCTCAATAATCGAAGGCGGCTTATAGTATTTCTGAGCGTTATTTAATGCGGCCTATAATCAAGGGAGACTTTATTAACAAATGCGCCTTATAATCGAAGAGATACGGTATATATCTTTGCTTGATGTGGTCAATTGTTGGACACAAAGTAGCGTAGGAGGACCCATCATAGTTGGGTCCGATGTGGAAGAAAACTTGTCAAATTTTATCCTCTAAAATGGCTAAAAAGCATCTTCCACACAAAATTTTGCTGAATAGTTTAGTACTCAGGCGCGGATCCAAGAAAAATCTAGAACAAAAATGGAAATAGAGAGGGGAAATAAAATGTATTGGAAAGAGGTTCTGACGAGGCCAAAGTGCGTAAAGCACGAAAAGCTTTTGGCAGTTAGACCGAAAACTTCGTATTGGTCTGCTGACTGCAACGCCAATGTCTCCATCTACATATCTTGTCACAGAACTAACTCGAAAAATATAGGATTCTCTGAGGGAATATGCAATGATTCTTTACTGATCGTTTCTGACGTGATGTGCCAAGGACCCACTAGCTCCCTAAGGTCTATGGAGCTAGTCGCTAGGATACGTCGCACAGCACATACCCAGCCACGTCTGATGCTATAGTTGACTCTATGCTTACTACAATTTAGGTTGCCTTACAATAAAAAACTTCGTCAAATATAAACCAATGTCCAGTTGAAAGGAAATAAAATAATTCCAGACCCAGTCATGTGGTTTTCTGGGTCTTAGCCGCATGTCGAAAGTAATTTTATATTTGTCTGATATGGATATGACCCTGGCCAAAGCAATAAATATTGTCACGAGGTACAGCTGAATGTAGAGTGGACAAACTTACAGTGATGTGAGTCATAATGATGATCATGATGATGACAGTAATGATGTGACCACGATAATGATAATGATAATGATGATGGTGATGATGGTGGTGATGATGATGATGATGATGATGATGATGGTGATCATGATAATGATGATGATGGTGATCATGATAATGATGAAAGTGTTTAAGGTGATGGTCAAAAATAGTGATGAATCATAAATATGAGATACTAAAGATGATGAAGATTTTGATGATAATGATCATGATGTCCATAACTATAATGTTATTGATGATAATGATGATCCTGTTGGTGTTGGTGATGCCAAAGTTGATAATGATAACGATGCAAAATTTGCCATTTCCTATTAAACTAACTACCACCGTACTTCCCGGTGACCTTCAAAAACTTCTAAAAAAAGGCTTTTTAATTCAGTGTACGGGAGACAAAACCTCAAAAGTTCTTCTGCTATCAAATAACAGCCAAATATCGAGAGAACCATTCGTCAAAGTCGGGTCACACAATGTCTCCATAAGCCAAAAGCATACTTCAACATCCTAGTGAAATATAGTACCTGTGTTCAATAGGTGGAACTGAGAATTTTCGTAATGGTATTGCCTTAATGGTTTGCGAAAGAAATCCAAAGAGAATTAGCTATAAAAACGTGTACAATTACATTTTGTTAACAAATACTATAATGAAGCCTCTAGCAGGGAACCATAGCCAGAAATCTGATTGAATAAAAGTACTATTGCACAAACAAGCATATTATGCTTTCCATTCAAGCATATCTGGCTATGGTTCCACAGGAACTTCAGTGAGTAACAGATCGAGGACGTTGAAGAGGCCTCAGAATAAATCCTACGAAATAACAGGCCAATCATATTAAGGGTATCGTAAACAGTGGCCAATTAAAAAAGCTAAAATGTAACATGCATGAATACTTCCAAGGAAATGAAATGAAAAGCTGGTCAATACTGAGCTTATAAGAACTCTATTCCTACGCATTTACCTATACAAGAAGAAGCAAAGGCAGAACGTGTGGACATGTAGATGAAATGGTGAACAATATCAATTGCAGGCGTGCAACTAGGAGTTTTCGAGGGCAGGGGTCTAATCTATAAAAAAGAGCGTATTAAACACTTTAGGGAATGTATCTTGAAATCATATTTTTCAAATTTAGAAATAAAAAAAATCGTACGGGAAGTTTCAGTATTTCGTTACTTCCACATGTGGCAAAGAATGTAAGCAGTCTACTTTGCTTTAGCACAATAACCAGTTTCAAAAATTCTCCAACAAAAAGACACTTTATCTTTTTGTGGAAATGTGCAGGGGTTTAGACCCCCAGGATCTACCCGGCAGTTGCGCGTCTGATCAGTGCATGCAGTAAGCTGGCCCAAGTAGATTACAAACGCGTCGATGTGACCGGGTCGGGAAACGAATTCATTGGGAATTGTACCATAAAAAAGGGATCCAAGTAATGCTAAAGTTGTACAAACATCAGTCACAAGCAATAGAAGAAATTGAAAGATACAAGATATCGTGAGACTTTTTAACATCCAAACTAACCATGTACTTGGAGCCAGATGTACTAACATAAGTGTAATGGACAAAGAAACAAAGTTTATGAAAATCATAGACTATGTCGTCCCTCATGGTAGGAGTAAACTCCAAGGAAACAGAGAAGATCGAAAAATATTCAGACCTTGCACGAGAGATGAAAAGGCAGTATTATACTGGACTCAGATAACCCCATGGGGACTTATATGATAAAACAATGGGATGGTCCTTCCTGCAAATGCTACGTTTGCAAATTTAATCACACCCTATAATTTCTGTTCAATTACACCCTTTTTCTTTTAAAATTTAGCATTTGAATGTATTTATTTCCTTAGTTATTTCCTTTCATTTGCGATATAATAGATTAGTTTCGATTTAGATTAGTTGTACATGTATATGATATATATGTATATATGTATAGCTAGAAGTGAATTCGAAATAAAATAAGTTAACAAACAAACAAAAACAAAACTTATTTAACCGTGGGGGCTTAGTTGCCAGAAATCATCATGGAGGTGGGGGCCTATTTGATGGGGGAGATATTCGAAGGAAGGGGGTTAATTGAATCATTACTGTAGTGATTTTGGCCTTAAGGCCTAAAAGGTTGGTGACCCCTGACCTAGAATGGTCATGTGAGATGGTTCTAAGTACATTTTGCATCTTAAATATTGGCTCAATATATGGAGCAAATGTTTGGCTCCCGACAATAACATTATATTGCAAAAAGGATATAAATTCTACACAATTATACCTAACTAGGTGTTTTCAGTAATTTTAATTGATATATCACACAAACAATTATCAATTCTTACCTAAAATAAAACATTTTTGAGGGATTTCTTATAATGAATTCTGTATTAATACTTAAGACACTATAGTATAGGCTTATTCACCCTTTGTTTTTGATTTTCCTAGAAACAATGGCATGCTCGATTATCTAAATAGTCAGCTGATCCAAACAGTTGTTCCAGAATTTCACTCTGAGCTGTTCAGATAATCAATGATGTACTGTACAATAAATAATAAAGAATAATAAAACAATAAGAGTAACAGAGTTCTTATGGGAAACAATGAAGCACCCAGAGATTAAGCTAGCTCAATCAAAGACACATTACAGAAACATGCATCAACTGGGTGGTCTACCAACATTTTTTAATTTATTAACAATTTTATTATTTTCTTTCAGTTGGCAATACAGCCTAGCTATGATCATGGCCTCCTCTAAGCTAAAATGTACTTTCTGAGAAACATATAAAGCCATAAAAATATGGTGGGCTTAAAGGAATTTGTTTCATTGTCATTAGTTGAAAATAGGAATTCCAGTTGGGGATAATTAGTGATAATAAGTTACATTGGATACTAGAAATATTGCTATAGGAGTCCAAAGAAAAACAGGAGCTTGAATACATAATTGACAGACCACATTCATTCTACCCTAGAGTACCCATTGCTAGATGATAATAGCTCTACATAGTGAGCAAAATCTTCAACAATAAATTGGCTCAAACACAGGATCTTTTGTTTGTTGGGAGGGTCCTTTGAGACAAGGCATAGTTTTAGGCACAAAGAAAATGGCCAAGAATACACTTTACCAGGGAGCAATTCAAATGTCTAATTCAAACAATTAAACATCAGGAAAACTATTCAGGAAATCCTCTGCATGTGATGTACTGCAAAAACTGACAAAAAGAAAGAAATATTTTATTTATTTAAACATGGGCCTCTTATTCCACCTCTTATTAGCAGTGATATTTACCAGAAGCATTCTCTGGATAATATTGCAACTACAGACAACTGTGCCTAACCACTATTGGCCACTTGGGTCAAATGATTATCATACTCGTACTCTCCTTACAAGATTGCTGTATCAAATTGCTATGTTACAATTCTCACTACAAGATTTTAATGTAATGTATAGTCCATGATCACAAATATATAGAGACTAAAGAGTGGACAATAGATGAATTTACTATGTACCTTTTTGCTTGACTGAAAGATTGACTCCCAATATCAAAATCTGTTTCAACCATTTTTAGGCTCTCATTACATGGCTTGCCAGCAACTTCAACTTAAGGAAAATGATTTTAATTTAATACAGACTTGACTATAGTAAAACTGCTTGTAAAGAACAAAGAAATGATGAGATAAAACAAAGCTAAAAGTGTTCAGTTGGCTGCTACTTTGTGGATATGGAAGCTAATTCAAAGGTCAGTTGTTGAATTAACCACCTTTATGAAGAAACAGTTGTGATGGCTAGTCAAGGCCTAAGATAATCACTAATAGATGCTGAAGCATTACCATTCAATAGCTTGGGAAGGAACATTCCACGAAAAATTGGGCATATCTTTGTGTATTGTGAACCTGAAGCTAACTTTACAAATTGCCATAAGCAAAATCAAATCAACAAACAAGAGCATGGAAATAAAACAAATTTCTTACTGTCTCAAACACCACAATTCCACAACAAAATATGCATGTGTTAATTTGGAGAGTACACTACTTCACCTGCAAAAGACGCATAATTTCTACATTTAAATCTCACTATTCAATGCATCAAAATACAAACGTATTGATGTCAACATGGTCTGGAAAGACTCTGATTATAGATTAAAGAATTGAATCCAAAAAGTATGAGGAATACTTCCTCACATCATGCAGTTCATCAAAGTTCAACCCTGACCTCTTGCTGTCTTTTTGCAATCAGTTTGCTTCTGTTGTTTTTCTGACTAGCATTGGAAAATAACCTTGAGCAATTCTCACCTACTCTAGATCTGCAAGGGGCAAACGACAATAAGCTCCTCAAAGGGAATCGGGTGATTGTTCGCATACTTTCGCTTTACACTCGCTCCTAAAATAGAAATTATCGCAAGGGAAATTCCCTACTTGCTTGCACAGAACAAAGGAGTCTTGAACCAAAGCAAGGGCTATCTCGCATTCTGCCATGATAGTCTGTTGTCCTGAGTGCAGTGGGGCACGAGCAAGAGTCGATAGTTTCCTGACCGTTGATTACGGAGTTATTCTTACCTGTTCAGCTATAGCCAGACATCTAAACAGAGTTATGATATCCATGCAGGGGTGACTGTCACTTTCTGAAACTTTGTTTGTTCTGGGACTCTGTTCTTACATGTTTGTTTATGTTTCAGGCAACTGGCTAAAGCACAGAAATTAAGAGGACTAGAATGCGCGCTCTATTGTTTGGCTTCCTTTTTGCTGCGCATTGTCTTCTCTCCTTCGCAGAGATAACAGTCATTACACCTGAAGTCCTTGAAAAATTTTAAACAGTGGCAAGGTGTCTTCAGGAGTTCACATCTTAAATACAGTTTTACAAATTTTAACAGTTCCCAACATAGCAGCTTTATGTATGTATGTACGTATGTATGTTTGTGTGCATATGCGAAGTAAGTTAGAATCCTGTATCAATGATGTCCACCAACCAGTGCTGATGTGAGACTGCACCGTTCACTCAGTCTGGAATGTTCACTGTGGGCTGTGCTGCGGGTGTCTTGACAGGAACAATTGGGTCAATACACCTGAATTATGTGGTACTTGTTATCGATTTTCGAAAGATAAAACGTCCTAAATAGACATGTAGATAAATGGGTTACCTTCTCTTGTCCTTTGCTAATGTTTTGTTAATGAGGACAAATTGATGAATTGCATTTATCTCTTGTTACTAAAGCTAAATCCAAACTAAATCAAAACATACACATCCAAAAGTCCGTTGGTACTTCAGAACTTCACTCTAACACGAAAAAGCAGGAGCATTCTTTTGCTATACTATAAAGCTGTTATCGTCCGACACCCGTCGTTACCCGACGTTTCATACTCTGACAAGTGTCGGACGAAAAAAGCTTTTCAGTATGCTAAAAGAATGTTCCGCTTTTTCGTGCTATAGTGATATATTTGGCACAACAATCCATGATTAAGGAAATGAGTTATGGTATACTTTAAACTCAATTCAGCTTTACTAGTGAATGTTCAAATGAATTTTCGTACGAAGTCAAATGCTCAACCTGTGCACCTTTGAAAAAGTAGACTCGCAAGTAAAAGAAATTTTACATCCTGAAAAATGTATGTACACTTTGGCAAGGACGTGGGATGCATTTTGAAGGTGAAGAGGCACAGCAATTGAAGGGCATTTTACCATACACAATAACGTAAGAGCCAAACCTAAGCGTATCAAAGATTCGTAATTATGCTAATTTATTTGGTGTAAATAGAGAAAAACAGGAGGTCTAAGTAAGATAACAGGGAATGTAAAAGAGCCAAACATTTTGAGGGCACCTTTTGAACATCACCACAACATCACCAAACATTTGGGGCACCGGTTTTTTAGGCCTTTGGATTTGGGTAGCTTCGAAAAATTGCGCACTTTTTTCTCGGATAGTTTTAAACTGTTTATTGTATTTTTGTTGAGTATTTGAGTAGATCTGCATATAATGATCATTAAACTTGATTGTAACAAAATCGTGACATTTAGGGCAATATTTCTTCTAGTTCTAAATCTGAAAACTTTACTCCAGGTTATACCTTCTGAAGGGCGGCGGAGTTGGGGGCCGGGGGGCTGTAGCCCTCCACTGTTTATGGCAAATGTACTGTAGTACGCTTTTTAGCACCCTCTGTAATCCTGAAATATTAATCTCTCTACTCGAGCCCATCACCCAAAATGTTGCTCCACCCCCCTGCTTCTTAAGCAGATCTTAGTGTGGCCTCTCTCGTTGGTTCGACCCCTGCCGTGGAAAGTTCCTAGTTGTGCGCCTGTAGAGTATTGTGTTTGTGTAGTGCTTGCCTTTCTACATAACACTGTAGTGTTAAGTAAACTCAGACAAACTTGCCAAGAAAATCCTAAGAAAGTTTGAGTATTGTAACCATGAAAAATCTATGGAAGATTTAGTATTAAGAGAAAAACTTTCTTATACAAAAGAACGTATACGACTGCCCAATGTTTTGCTTAATTTACTAAACTTAATACACCCTTGCTTTCCTAGATGGATCTCTACGAACAACAAAAGCAAATAGATATATTATTAGTTAATTATTACATAGCACAGTCATTACCCAACAAAGTCTATCTTGAAATATGAATATACATCAGCCCTTCTTCGTTACTAAAAGCATAGAAAGGGTTTACAGGGCACCAAAGACGTATAAATTGTAGCTGGAATATGTTGCTAGGCACTAATGCATAGATGCTTGGTACGAAGAATGAGCACATTTATTAAGCCTAAATATAAACAAAGACAGGTGCCATGGATTTGAAATTGGTAGAAACGATATATGCAGCTGAAGTAAACAAATATCTTACTTGTCTTGCTCATAATGAAACCATTCACTTAATGTTTTGTATTACTTTGATGTTTGGCTTATTAAAGCAATAGTTTTCTCGTCTGTTTCTCCAACTGTCCTCGTCTTTAGTTGGGTGTTACGGTAAATGAGCCTCCCGCCTGTAACCTTTGATGTTGCTTACTATACTTTACGTGGGCTGTTATATCTAGCTTTTTCAGCTAGTTTAGGCCTACTGTATGTGGCGCATCCAGGCATGGGGCCTCTAGTTTACCGTCCCCTCCGAAGAACGGACCGTCGAATTAAAAACGTCCCATCTCTGCTAGTGCCTTTGCTCAGTTCAAAGATTTTACTATTTAGATACATTGGTCACCGCCAGCAGACTGTCTAGTGCATGTTCAGTAAACAACATAACAACATACAAAAACTCAATTTGGTCGATTCTGACTAATTACATATGTGCCTCATTTTCAACACTCACCTTTAGCTTCTTTATAGTACGGCCAGTAAGGTCCTTATCTTCTCACTAAGTTCTGTACAATATACAGATAACAGCATGATATGCTTTCTTTGTCATATCGAAGCATGTTCATCCTATTCTTTTTTACATTAGTTCCTTACTACAATTAATGTAATAAGTATAATTAGATTCTTCATAAGTTATCTTCAATAAAGAGATAAACAACAGCATGTTTTTAGTTTCACCTTCTACCACATCAACTCCCCATTCTTTTCTCCTTTCTTCAGCGTAGCTTCTTATCGTTGTTGTAAAGCCGTTATTAAAAACTTCTTTACTTGTCCTGAAAAACATGGACATTCTACTTTATCTCCTTTCGGTCTATATATTTGTTCATTTTGTTTATTACTTTTGATCTATTTTATTCACTTCGTTTCATTAGCAAGATTTCATATCAATTGTGGGATTTGAGTATCAAATGTGTACCAATTGAAATCACGTTTGAGATTCCGCCAAATATTGGTTATCACTTTTCACATAGGATTGCTATTGGAACACACAAGGGAAGAGTGGACTATAAATTTAATCTTATGTCTTAATTTACTAGTGCTTCATCGAATCTGGTCAGTCTGAGGTTTGTAAACTAATTTCAGATGTTGGTTTATCTGAAAGAGCAGCTTCATATACGATTGAATTTGGTAATAAATCTCTGCTCAGGTGGCGCCCAGGATAGCAGAAATCCTTTTGCACCAGTACTGTTGCATAATAGACATTTTTTGCACAAAGCTTACAACCTACGATAACATTATCTACGGGGACGTGTCACTGAGGCTTGGAATATTTGAAATGAGAATAAAGTCCCAACCAAACGATGCAACATTTCATCCGAACATCATCAAACATTTGTTGGATAGTTTGACCGGTGTCATCCAAAGAGTATGTTAGATGAATACCGTAAATCCTCGACTTAGCCCCCTGGGGGCTTATTTATTTTTGATGCTTTTTGGGTGGGGGCTTATTCGAGGGGGGCTTATTCGAGGGGGGGCTTATAAAATTATTTGACAAATGTCGTATAAAAAGCTCATTGCCATAGCTCCTTTTCTCCATACTATTACAAGAACTGTCTATATTTAAGCATTAGTCTTTATCACAGTCTTCATCATCACCTAGAGTGGGGGCTTATTCGAGGGGGGCTTATTAACAATTTAAAGTTCTAGCATGGGGGCTTATTCGAGGGGGCTTACTCGAGGGGGGGCTAATTCAAGGATTTACGGTATTTGATGAAATGTTGGATCGTTAGGCCGGGCTTAAATCTAGAAGGTGCGCTGTTAGCCAATGGCCTACTGTTATATCATTTCCGATGCAATTTAACTATTTACCCCGGTGAAAGCATAAATTGTGAAAAGATGTTATCAGACAGATGTCTCCATAAGCAACACTTTGCAATCCAACAATAAATCGAATCAGATTGTTTTGCCGATAGGAAAAGAGAACCGTCACAGTTTCTTGGAATGTGTATTAAATATTTACTACACTTCTTTAATACGAAAATTGTTGATGAAGCAACAGTTGCTCTAATTGATTGATAAGGGGAAGGTTCTTAACTGCATTCATTCCAAACAATGAAAGTCTATTGCCAGCTTTTAGGTCACGATTTCCATTTTATTACGAAGACAACATATCAATCGTACCGGCTAGTTCTATCTTTCTGCATAAGCCCGCTCCGGAAGGTCAATAAACTTTTCCTGCAGAACACGAATGAGCATTTAGAATTTATTTATCACTTGCATAAACTACGTCACGGAATTATTGCTTGCCAATATTATCGTCCGTTGTCGACAGTGTCCGCTGCAAATTTTACCTGTTATTGTTTTACATATCCCTACAAGAAGTTCATAGAGAATTTCAGGGGATTTCAGAAAACAGGATCATTAAATGCTCGCATTCTTCCTTAAAAAGGAAGTTTTGTTTTTCAATCTGCAAATAAATAAATATGTATCATTGGCAGAACAATAAACCGTTGCCTCAAATGGAAAGTAAACTCCGGTTGAAGTCCTGTGCGAATGGACTTTTGAGTGGTGCGGGGCAGTGGTAGCAATTGAAATCAACAACCAACAGGCTTGTACTGAATGCCAACTTTTTCGACAAGGCAAAACGGCACCTACGACTCCCACAATAGGTCAAGGTGTGGTATCCCCATTTGTGCTCCCTAATTCGGCACGCCTTTGTTTGTTGTCCTAGCTATCTCGGTATTTTATAGAGTTTAAGTTGAAATGGTAACCAGCGTTTACAAGCACTAATTCTTATATGATCCATGCGCATATGCAAAAATGCAAGGCTTAGTCTTCTATCCAGGGAGTATTATTTAAATCCCTGCATATAGATTGCTATCTTTAGGTCACAAAATCCGCTCTTGAAAATCGCGAAGTCAAGTCGCCATGATAGAAACAAAAATCCGATAGCTCGTAGATGACCGGCTTGTTTGAGATGCATTCATCCAGCTGGCGCAGTAAAGGTGTTAAATTGCTAGGTTACTGCCTGGGTTCTCAATGATTTTTCATAGAAAAGAATTACTAAAGAACTACAAGACAAAAAACGGCCTTCACTTTCCCAATCGTTACCTTGTTGCGTGTCTTTTCAGCGACAAAGTGGTCCAGGTCTTATTACTGGGCAGTTCTAAGCGCTTTTTGTGCAGTTCTAGAGAATAATCTGTGTAAATTACGTTATAAATCTATTTTCAAAAATTCCATTTAAAGTGTCGTGTTATATATACGTTTTATTTACAATAAGTATAATAATTAAGTACCCGTAATTTCAGTGCCTGCTTGCCAGGAGCACTTTGCTTAAGCTTATAAGAAACTGAGAACCAATGAGCACTCCCGCTATAGTGCCAGTTATAATCCCTGTGGTAAACAACTGCAGCTCTAAACTTTCCTTACAGAACCTTGAATTAAAGAAATTTGGATTCAAAGCATTAGAAGTCTCAAGGCCCAGAAATCTCATAAAAATGCGTATTATGTTTACCACATTCATTAGTTAATGTAATGATGATTTTATCCTCTTATTCACGATCTTATCTGCTATTTGCATGGATTTTTGAGCTTGAAATTAGACATTTTTTCCCACTCCATTAATCTCCAGTTCCCATTCAACAATGCTTTAGAAATCCATCTTTGTTCTACCCGGGAACTGCTTATAACGCGTCGCGAAAGATCGAGGCGCATACGATGTGCTACAGTAGCGGATCAAGGGGTACCGGGAGGCTATAGCTCCAAAACAATTAGGAGCCATCATGATTCTACCATGCTCTTCTGAACCGATACATTATTTTACACAAATGCCTCCTCAACGCTCCTTGGCAGATCTGCCATTGACGTACTACATGTACACGTCACGTATTCATAAAGAATTGCATTGCAAAGAACCTACATGTAGAAAGCCTACTACTTACGATAAAATCTTTAAGGAACTTTTGAACTATGAATGATTTATCACAGTAAAAATTGACAGTTAAGAAGCCCAATGCGCATGAATTGAGTGCGATCTTGTAGCAAGTACTTCATAGAGCGGTCTGCATTATGCGCACTATATCTGTTATATATTGCCGTAACATTTACAGTGCCTACGTTTCTGCATTTGCGTTAGAATTAAGCAGCTACCTTTGTAGAAACTGTTCGGATTATAATGTGGTCAAAGGAGGCCCAAAGTAAGAAACTTTAAGAGCTAGGCATTTCTTGCTACTTTATGTACACTTGGATAACAGTTTAGAATGTTTTATGAAATAAGCTGATTAATACCAACTAGACCCCTCATAAAAACTTATAGGATATCTGCAATTCAATAAACTCATAATTTTGTCCAGATAACATACAGTAACTCGAACTGATAACCTTCTTTTTCATAGGTTCTTTTATTTGCTCTCAATTCTCTATATTTGATGTTTAACTAACACTATATACACAGAAAGAAAACACGTATTCTACTTTATCTCATAATTAGCGATCTACAATCACTTTGTGGTAAGTGCTCATTCAAAAATACCACTGTACATTGCGTCTTAGAACTGAAATGCTGACTCTGTGGCTTCATATCTTTTGAAATCCAACTCAAATTCAACTGTCTTGCGGTATCCATATTGTAATATCTACATCAATACTGTAGCAATTCAGAGCGCCATGTGTTGCCGCATCTTAACTCGTATTGTATGCAAAAGGATTTGTTCAAAGCTACTTGGGAAATTGCTTCCTCGCTAGCTTTAAATGGCTAAGGAATGTTGTCTAAATTCATGCTAAGCTCTATGAAAACTCAAAACCATAATTATTAGGCCGACTCTTCATTGTCTACACACTTTTTTTCATAAGAAAATAGTTTATAAAAAGTTGTACTCAACTACCTAAAAAGTTAAGAAAATTCAGTACCGGATTTCTGACTCCTAGGAAAGTCTAAGACAACATACAGATAAAAGTCCAGTTTTCATGCAAGCCCAAGGTGTATGGGTCCCCCGTGTTTAAGATCCATGCCAAGAACGTCGTAAGAAAGTGCTGAAATCATGAAACAGCTAAGAAAATATGCCTGTAACTGCAGAGAACAGTGTAAATCTTTGCCATTTGGTAATGAGAAATGTCATCTTCATTACCAATGGTAAAGATTGTTACTGTTGGTTTATTGCAAAACATTGCACAGATACTATACAGAGTATAGCTAGGCCCTATCAGTAAATGGATTATCTCCTACGAACTGATCGATGATAAATCACAAAACTGCTAAGTGGAACAAATCGAAATGGATCCAAACACCCATCATATCCCGACACTCCTTAGCCACATGATGAAAATGGTAATAGAACAGTTTTTACGACTGCTTAGAATTAACTGCCAGGAACTGTAATAATGGATTCATTTGGCCAACAAAAATTCCAAGATTCCTGCGTTTTCACACATTTACTGATATGTGTGTCAAAGAACGCTCGGAGCCAGGAAGAAATTTATGCAGGCTATAAAAAACCTCGTCGGTATGTGGAGAACATTCGACAATGACTTAAGGTGCATGGATAAAGATGTTTTCCCGTGGAATAATGGTGTCGATTTAAAACAGTAAAGGAAATGTAGGCAGTGCCACATTTTCCACTGGTGTATACCAATCATATATGTAAGTAAGGGAACGAGACAGCGGTACGTAAATAAGTAAACTAGTGGCCACAATATAAATTCTCCTTGGTCTCTCAGAAAAATTGAGCAGAGCTCGCTTCGCATAATGCAAAGAACGAATATTAATACATCTAAATTGCTAAAAACAAACCAAGGAAGACCCATGCCCATTTAAACTAGATTACACACTTTTTAAAAAGAATACTTCACTTTTTGCTTAGCCTCAATATTCTTAATTTTTTTTATTTTGAACTTACGAATATTCTTAAATTATTATAAAAAATTAGTGATTCTGAGCATTAATGCTCGTATAGGCTATATTCTTATTATGAAAAGTGTATCATTGACACTTCCCAACGAGTTACTGAGCCGCATTATAATGTATTATGACTAAAAGCCTGACAAGAGCACCTCACATTTGCTTTGTTTCCTAAAGAAAATTCAAATAAACAAAAAGTCAAAGCCTTGGTGAGGCTTGAGCCATATATTATTCCTAAATTATTCTTAGATTTAAGCCATTTTGAGCCTTGATATTCTTATAGACTATATTCTAATAAAAAAGTGTGTAGTTGCTTGTATGGTCGTACCTGAATGGGCAAGTTGTCAAAACAAACCTGCACCTATCCATAGTAATCTTAATTTCATCTCGTTGTGTATCTAGGATTGAGTCTATAGCTAATATCTGTTTCTCTAGTGCAAACAGGCCATACCTCTTCTCGTTTGGTCTGTTTGTCTTTCCTTTGACAGGAATTACTCGCATCCTATCGTAAAACTACACTACACTACAGGTCCATCGTCTCGGGACTTCCTGGATTTCCTCCTCTCCTTCCCTTTGGATATAAAACTCGAACTAAATTTGGTATCGCTCATCTTCGACACTTTACGTGCCAATTTATATTTGCCTGACTTGTCCTCGGTCTTCGCGTCATCTTCTTTATCCTGTCCACTTTCAACACCCTCCGAAAACGTTACAATCTTCGTTTTCTCTTTCGGCTTTGAAACTCCTTTCCTATACGACGTTGTATTCTCCGCCGAATAAATTGAATTAAAGTCGACCAGCAACTCTTTATACGTGCTGGGAAGTTGGCTTTCTCCCGTGCTAGGGAAAATATCTCCTTTAAAAATCCCATGCTTTCTCGGAATTTTGTCAACTTTTCTCTCCTGTTTTTGCGCTGGGTCAGTCTTACTTCTCTGCCTTGCGTACATGCTTACCAATGACAACTCACCCAAACTCAACGCTGGTAGCTTAACTTGCTCCTTAATTGTCAAATCATCGCTCGACAAGCTAAGAAACCTTGTTTTTCTATGTTTTCCAACATTTACTGCAATCGGCCTCTCACTTGGCCTTCTAAAATAATCAAAGCCCCTCGTCTTTGCGTTGTCCTCCGATACTGAACCTTTAGTCAGCTTGTATGAATTATCATCTGGGCGACCGAGACGATTCACGACGCGGCAGTTTGAATCCCTACAACCTGTAGAATTAAGAGTTCGAGTCAGACCTGTAGCTCTGTTTACAATTACAGCACATGACTTGTGTCCGAGTTTTAAAGCCAGATCGACCGCTGATATCCCTTGGTTGTTCTTTGTATCGACACCACCCCCGTTTTCAACGTACAAGCGGCAAATATAGTCAATGAAATCGCACTCGCCGGAGCTGATAGTATGATACATAACGGAGTTTCCATTGAAATCTTTTGCATTTAGATCCAACATTTCGCTGCTTTTGATGAACAGTTCAATCATTTCCTTATGAGCTTTACAGCAAGCCCAGTGCAGTGCATTGCGTCCCATCAAATCTTGACTTTCTATCCGCGCATTGTTCTTCAAGAGTATTGTTGCCATTTTCACACCCGTTCTTCTATCACCGAACTTACATGCCTCGATAAGGGCCGTAGTTCCAGCCTCCGTTTGAAACGTGTCGTCTTGGTATTGTTTGTTCCCTAAAATTAACTGTATGCCCCGTATGCTGCCTTGTTTTATAGCTTGAATTAAAGCTGCCATGGATTTTACTGTCACATATTCGAATGGCTGCTGGTCATAAATGTTGAAAATCCCCTTTAAGTAAAACAAATGTCTTGCAAAAGCAATTCTGCCTGTGTCGTAGACAGTTGTTTCAAATGGCTTGGTTTGCAACTGCAAAACAGCTACGAAACGCCCACAAAGTCATACTATTCAAGAGTTGAAAATTGGGTGACGATAAAATTGATACCCTGCCAACTAAGATAAATTACACTTAACAATTACGAAAAGTGGGACCAGTTTTCACACTGACCAACATCACGATTGCTGTAATTCAATTGTCTAACATTGCAGGATGGCGTTGATGCCAGCGTGTGGGTAGCCATCCGGATCTGCACCCAGGGCAACATGTAAACGAGACGAGTCGCTACGGAAATAGATTAATGGTATCCATAACATACAACTGTTAACTGTATGTAATATATTTATCTAAGCAGCATTGATCTTGCCTTGCATTGCCACGAACAAAATCGCATATTTTACGTAATCACGGTGCTCTCTTCTGTGAATTCACAAGTCTTCATGCGGATTTTCCTGCAATAGCTATGTTTCAAATAAGTGTATTCAGGCCAGACTGCATAATTCTGTAAAGCATGGACGAGTCAGGACTTGTGATCTAAACAACGTGAGCATACACTAATACGGTGCTTAGCTTCGCATGAAGGAGTGGCCTACTACACACGAAAAGTGAGGCAAAATTATGTTGTATGGATCAAGAAAATGTGCGCTAAAAAAGAGGAGTCAACTGCCACTTACTCTGGATATCCATCCGTTTTCAGGCGCTTGAAATATTCCGTACTATGGGCTCTCCGACTCCGAAGACATCCTCTTTAATTTGTTGTACTGCCTTCGCGTTTAGTAATGCAATTAATTTGGTATCAAATCTTCTCGTTGCATCTATTTGTAACCCAGCGCAGATCAGCCAACAAATAAAACAGTCTTCTCAAATAATGTAACTGCTTTCACAACTCTGCAGTGGATGGTTCGTAAAGTCATAAGCTTCATACGTTGGCAAGGTATTAATTTGTTCTTTGAAAAATGAACAAAGGCGATAGAATACTATCTGTTCTATTAATTCAAAAGTGCTTTAGCATTTGAGTACAAAGGACTATCTAGTATACCATCATACTATTGAGCTCGCTTGTTTATAACAGTCCCTAATGCTCTATTGAACGAAAAAGTCACCCTTTCAGCGACAGTTTATTTAATTCTTTTGTTTCAACATCAACTGAACGCTTGTTTCTACCCACTGTTTAATGAGCTTAAGAAATGGTTGACATTTCCTTGCTTTTTCAAAACCACAGATGAAAAGTTTACTTCAGGCAGTCCACACATTGATGACGGAGTGGCTTAAAGTCACGTTTCAACAGAATTATCTCATTACAGCATCCAGTTCTAGGTAAAAGCCATCTCTAAAGTCATGTGGAAGCCACGAGACCGAGGCTACAAAATTAGTCTCGTCTCTGCTGCGGATACAGTTTAAGGCCCGACAAGGTCTTAGATCTCTACAGGTACAAAAGTGCATATTTCCCCTAGACACTGCAAAACTATCTCCGGTCTAAGGCTGAATCAAATCATTCGTTCTTGTGCAAATGCATTGCAGATACGCAACACTTGTGTTGCAACGAAAATAATCCTGAAGATACGTTACGGTACGCGCAGCCGTATTAACCGCAATGCAAAATTTGCACTCTACTCAGCAGCTATGACACAAGCAGTTCAATCAATCCGCATTACACATTTTCTTTCTTTATAAGGAACCTGCTTAACATGCAAAAGGCTTGTACAATTTAAAGAGTTTGTACGATTAAATACAAAATCTCTAAAAAGCTTTTCAAAGCCCATGGGATTTTCATTACAGCAAACAATCGAGAATTAGGAAGTCAGTTCCAGTCAAATTCACATGACTGACTCGTAGTCCATGTAGCAACTGTTTCTAACCACAATTCATAGCAAGACAGCGAATACAAATTTTTATTGCTTCTGTATCATTGTCAAGGAACTAAATGTATAGGAAAAAGTA
The DNA here is from genome assembly GCA_964019165.1 of Mastigias papua. Classification (NCBI taxonomy): domain Eukaryota; kingdom Metazoa; phylum Cnidaria; class Scyphozoa; order Rhizostomeae; family Mastigiidae; genus Mastigias; species Mastigias papua. The sequence goes on along the minus strand of OZ025279.1, from coordinate 10,938,390 downwards.
AGCAGCTATCAAGGAATTATTAGTACTGCAATGTGGTCAAAAGAATTCCAAGAGTAAGGGACATAATGACTTAGTCCTTGAGCTAAGTTCTTTACAATAAAACGTGTATAGCCACGTCTAGGACCAAAAAGTAACAAACACAATCAGCAGCAGCATTTTTCGTATTGCATTATGACAATGATAGTCACAACTTTGATTCTTTTTAAAACAACTAATTAGCGGTGTTAGGCTCCTTGCACAAGTTTCTCTGCAATGAAAATCCTTTAAGCTTAATTTCGTAAGCAGCTCCCCCATGGCAGGCCTAGCCACTTGGTACCGCTTTTGGATGGAGATGCAGGTCAGGTCATCTCATTCTGAACAGATTAACCAGGTGGGAGGCTCCTAGCATAGAAAAGATCAAGGAGTTATTGTCATGAGATAAGGACAGCTGGGATTGAGTTAACCTGTCTACAGGCACGGTCGTGTTTCCTCAACAGAATTGCTTGCGTGCTTGGTAAAATGGCGAGTCTGGTCAACAAAAATAATGCATTTCGGTTTGAAAAGTTTGGCAAGAAATGTGCGCTTGGGTATCTTGCTCAAAAACACGCTTGTACAAATTATAAATAACGTTTTACAACTTTTGCTAGTATATTCTATTAACACAACTTTGTATTTAGCAACTGAAGATGGATTGACCAAGATCCGAAACATGCTTTGCAAACTTAAAGCGATTGTCTTGTTTTTGCGTATCACCTCTGATTTCATTGGCTAGAGAAATATTGGTATAAATAAGTTTGTATTTACGGTTACTTTATTTTATTGGCAACACACATTTTTTTACGAGAATAGAGTCTATAAGAATATCAAGGCTCAAAATCCTGGAACTTTAAAAATAATTGAAGAATAATACAAGGCTCAAGTTTCACAAAGGCTTACATTTTTTGGTTCTTTTGAGTGAGTGAATTTCACTTATCCGGTCTTATGCTACGCATGATACGACTCAGTTACTCTTTAGGGAGTGCCATTTTTACTCATATTTTAGTGAAAAGTCTGTTGGTACTACAGAACTTCACTATAGCACGAAAAAGCGGGAACATTGCTTTAGCATACTGAAAGCTTTCAGACAAAAAAGCTTTCAGTATGCTAAAGCAATGTTCCCGCTTTTTCGTGCTATAGTCATATTTTAGTATAAGAATATATAGAGAATTGATGCACAAAAGCTGAAAGTTAAGAATGGTTTAAGGATACTCTTAGGTTCAAAATCAAAAGATCTTAAGAATGTTCAAGCTCACCAAAAATTTAAGTATCCTTATAAAAAGTGCGTAGGCAAGTCAACAGAATTCTATTCTATTTGAGCTCAGCATTGCTCGCCGAAAACATTCGTAAATAAACCCTCAAGGTATTACATCTCTAGCAAGAACCATATTAGTACCAGTGTCTCATAATTGTCTGTTATTCTGCCACCAACATACCTTTACTACATTCTCAAAAAGGAAATTCTATACTCATGGTTATAACAGCTAACTATTGTATCAAGTAGATCTCGTTCAGAGGTATGCACTTCAGAATGTGCTGTTCTTCAGATTCTATGAGGTACAGTAGATCGAGAACAACTTAGCGAGGAATAACCGACAATTGCCCAGTTTCTAACTACGCTATCATCTTGCACTTCATTCATAGTTTCTTCTACCGTGTAAACTCGAAGGCCTACTTGTAGCGTGCAGTCCTCCCTTAGCGTATGTTCTCTCCCGAGTGTTGCTGCCATACCATACACACACACACACACACACGCCCGCGCACGCACGCACTCACACACACAAGGCCTATAAGAAGGCCCGTGGAGTGCTTTTGTGGGGCTCAGGTTTGACGTCGGGGGTAATTTGCTTCACCTGTTCCTCTCCAGGCTCCCCTACATATAGGCAATGTGTCATCATTATTTTCACGCAGTTTCATATATTTTTAACTACTCACAATAAATAAGAATTATATTAAATGATTCCTGATGCGAGAATTGTAATACTGAAAAAATTAGAGGCAATTGGGAAGATCAAATGCAATATTGCTGGCAATTGAAAGAGTGGCCTACTACTAGTCTTCTATGAGAAAAAGGCATTTAAATCTGCAATTGTGTTTTTCCCTAGAAGGCAAAGTAATCCCGTAAAAGAGACCATTAATTCACCAAAAAAACGCTTCTAAACTGTGATATGCTACATGATACAGAGATGTGAAGTGGATTGTAAATAAGCAACTTTTTAATCATAATTTAAGAGGGCGTTGTTCTGACCGTAACTATATTATTTTTGCAAAGTTTGTGTGATTCATATATAATGCTATTCAGAGTTCCTCGATAAATTTCCACAATTTACGATGAATTCTGCAAGAAACTATATAAATGTCTATAATTTCGTTGTATGAAAGCGCAGCTTGATAATGAACTTCATTAACCAGAATTGCGACGAATAATAGAGACATTTCATCGTTTTTATAGATGTATCAAATAAATTAACTGAACAATATATATCGTTTATTTGATATATCTATAAAAGACGATGAAATGTCTCTATTATTCATCGCAATTCTGGTACTAAATGTCTATAATAATATTGGGACATGCTCATGCGCAAACCATTCTACCAGAGTCCAGAAAAAGTCACGGCTCCACGGTTCTGAGCCGGAGGAGATTTTGCTTTCTATGTCGTATTTGAGGAAGGTTTAGTAATTTGTATCAACAATCCAGTTTCAGCAAAATTTTTGTTAACGTGACATCGGCTGTGACAGGCACAGCCCTTCTACAGTAAAACTTCTTTGAGACATACACAATGCAGAGTTCAAGAACTTTGGCGAGTTTTGATTGTCTTGAAAGATGAAAGTTCATGATGAAGATTTGACAGCCTGAGGAAGCTTGGAAGTTTTTCTGGACTCTGCATTCTACTTACCCCGATGAAAGAGACAAATGCTTTTCAACGCACCTATGGAGTCAACAACAAAAGCTAAATGTATTCGAACAACAGCAATTACAATATAACTGTGATCATGGATTAAATTTCCGCATGAAATAGGCTACTACTTTTAGCACAAATTACATTTCCTCAATAATGTTTTCCCCATTTCATTGTGGTGGAATAGTGGCTACACATGAACCAGCCACCGTACGGTCAGTTTTGCCCAGTGATGCATGGTCTTATGAGTATGGCACTCGTTGTCCCTCTGTTGCTTTCTATACTTCGACTAGTTCATTCAATTATGCTAACTCCAAATAAAGGACACTCGCTGTCTCACGGTAAAATGGACAGGTTGAGACCTACACGCACGAGAGCAGGTGCGTCTTCTTATTCGGATCGTATCTAAAACCTCACGCGTGAAAACATGGGCCCCACCCATACCGGTACAGGTACGACGCATGTACTGGCCAGCACCAAACTAGATCAGGCAAAGACGCTCTAGTGTGCATCCAAGGCCTGTCCTATGATATCCAGAAGGAGTTTTGAAGGGGGAAGGGGTGTAGAAAAGAAATCTACCGAGAGATCATAACAAGAGCTCATAATTATCAACAACCCGAGGTCGCTATGTCAACGTTTACAGAAGAGCCACAGGACAATGTTTGACTCCTTCAAAGTTAGGGGTGTGGCAATCCCACATACCACTCGCTAGTTTGACACGCCCTCGAGCCTATCCCAACTAGCCTGGAAGTGGTGCCATACGGAGTTGCAGCACGATCGGATATGAACTGAGAACGATAAGTTTCCATCCGAAATCTGAGATCTGCAGCCCGAAATCCAAACTACATAGAGGAAAGCGGTTATAAAGACTAGTAATACACCCTCAGGGTGAATCTGACGTTGAGTGTGTGCCGAAAATGTTTCGTTGACAACATTTTCTTCGCCGCGAGCATGATTTGTGCCGTTTTCTCGGCGCCAAATACGCCTTGAGTAGTACATAAAGTTTTTAAATTATAAGAAAAAAGAGGGGAAAGCTAAAATTATAAAATGGTACTTGGTTGTCATGACTTCAATGAAAGTCTGCCGTTGCGCCACAGAGTTGCGCCAAAATTGCTCGCGGCATAATTCAATGCCAAAACTTTGCGCTAAAATGTTTCCAACTTGACGCTCTGTGCCGAAGATAGTCCAGAAATATGATCTCAGATTCACCCTGGAATTACACACGAACTGTTGAGCTAAGAGTCCGTGAAACAAACATGAAACCCAGTGCAGCGGTTAGTCGAGACTATTAACTCAAAAGTTGAACACATCCATGTTATCATGTCATGAAATCAGACGCTAGGCAATGGAGTCTCTTGTATGCTGCTAACCATTCCTGGTTCAAAACATCTCCATGGTCCAAGTGCGTTGTGTAGCCCAGTCGATTCAAACTTACGCAGGAGCTTCCAAATGTATTTAGCAACTGCCGCTTTCTTCAACTGCTTCTCGATAACAAAACAGCTTACACCTTGCAGGCACCAGCGATTGAAGATCACCGAGTTTACGTTTCGTAGAAGCCTGTTAACGCACTTGGGGAGGACAGGCATGTTCTTGGGCGAAATGAACAGCATGACGTCACATTGTATGATGCAGTCCTTCGCAGCGGTTATTTCCAAGGAACCATGATTGGTTTTCTTGCAGGTGTTTAGCTCCTTGTTGCTGGATTCCGTACTTACAGCGAAAAGCTCAAATGCTTCAGTATCTATAAAATGATGAATGGAAAGTTATGATGAAATTTAAGAAAAATTATTGTATCTGGCCTGGCTTGTAATGGGTGCAGGGTAAATACTCAGTGGGCAACTTGTTTTGTGCCCTTTCAAATGTCAAGTAAGTTTTAAATTGTAATCTTTATAAGGGTTCCTCGAGAAACAAATAGCAGAAGGGTCACGCCCTTCAGTGTAATACCTACAGTTAATTGCAAGACTAAAGAGGGCTGAGAGAATTGGTATTATAAACGAAAAACTAAACGTTATTTGAAATGTCCCACCTCTTTAAACTCTTTCTCCTCGAATACAAACGAATTAAAGCAATTAGTCCTGGAGAGAACTGGGAGAGATTCCCCTAATCCCCCCGTGCTGCCGACGCTAACTGCAACTAATTGAAGAGACTGATTCGCTTGAAAGGAAGACTAATACATAAACTTCCATACTCGTTTTGCCTATGGAGCTCAGACACTAAACAAATCTGCTGTATATTCAAGTTCAGGGCCAGAGATTGATCTAAATTGTTTCTATCACTATATGCTTTTCATTTTTTGAAGCAAAATTATGGGATAGCCTATCTGCTGGGTCAAAGCAGGCGTCCTCTCTGGATATAATTAAAAAGTCCCTTTATAGATGGGACAGTTTTTAACTATTTCCTTTTACTTATTTTGTCTTTTATTGCAAATGAAAGTGATTATAAATAATATTCTTTGTAATTAAGTTTCTAGCAAATTTTTCCTATTTTTTGAATTTTCTTGAATATATTGTAAATGTCTTAATAGAGGGCTCCTTGAAAAACAGCTTTGTTGAAGGGCAACCCTCCAGTGTCATTCTAACACCTCATTGGTTCTTATGATACCAAATAACCAATCAGGTGTAAGTTTCATCAGAGCTTGTTTTGTGGTCAGTAATTACAATCTCTTATTATTTGGACTTTTGCATAATTATCCTAATACTATCATTAGCACGGAATGCAAACAATCTACGATGAAAACAAGACCTAACTCATACTTATTAAGAAATGATCGTGACTCCGGCAAAACCAATCAGCAACAACAATTTCATGGACTGATATCTCTCGTAAAATATAACCTGCAGGAAGTTGGCCATTTTTATTCTTGAAGGACATCTTTACTTCACACGAGGTTTTGTAAGAATGATTTCTTAGAGAAGTTATGAAGGAATGGTGGGCTTGGAGTTTGTGATAGCTGGGTGATAGGCCTATGGGAGTCACCATATCCATTTATATAAATAATGGCTACACCATTAGCAATATGATTGCGCGCAGCTCTGAGTTATAGAAACGAGGCATACACAAAAGGATCTCAAGAGCGATTACTTGTTGTCCTAATTACCTAAGGGAAAATCTAAGTATGGCTGAAAATTGTCTGCAATATACATTGGACTTTTTCCAGAGACTAGAATACTCTTGGGCGAAAGATGATTAAAAATCAAATGATAGAGGATTTCAGCAGAAAATGGAGATAGACTAACATAATTAACAAATCATCTTCTTCATGATGTGATAGTTGCTATTGTCTTTAATTACTCATTAGGGGCTTCTTGTCGCTCATCAGAGAAGTTGAGATTTCGTCACAGTACAGACTCAGTTCTATGCCCCAATATATTTTTCAGGCGTCTCAATTTCGCAGCCAGCTCAGACTCGTTAAATTTTGTTGCCCGTAAGAAAATATCACAAGCAACTCTAAGTGCGGCCCATGAGTTCTGTTTCGGTGGAATCGTACCGCAACGCAAGCGGGAGGTTCTTTTATGTTCAAAAAGAAACATCACATCACTTTTTCGGCAGGCAGGTGAAAAATCAGACAACTAGACCTAGCTTTTACTTTTAGAGCAAATAACTGATAAGTAGGATACGGGAAAATCGTGTTTTCAGAATTCGACCAAAATTTTGGCTCGTTTACGGACAAGTGTTCTAGGACACTTTAATTATATTCCATCAACGAAGTTCGTTCAAAGGACATTTTCACCTCATCTAACCTCTTCTAGTACCTCTTTCATACATACTTTGAGTTGATTGTGTTCTATAAGCCTTCGGTTTTTAACTATGGTCACAAATGTCCCAGTGTTGGGAATACCTACTTCATTTGTTATTGCCGGGAAACCTTGGTCTATTCGAAGAAAGTGTGAAAAATACTGCAAGGCTTTGCAGTTTTCATCTGTGCGTTTGGACTGGCATTGCTAAAAAATGTGGTCTATACGAAGACATAAAAATATTGCAAGGAAATCCACTCTCCTGTGCAGTAGGTGGGTAGGTAGATGCAAGTGGATGGCATCTTCTGCAGCCTTCAATTTCTAACTCTCAAATGAGATGAAATGAGCCAAAAAATAGGCTAGGGGGAAATGAGTTAACATATCAATTCTGTTTTTTAGTTCTACGAGGGAGTTACCTTTCAAATACACATTCAGGTATAGAGTTCACAGTTCATGCTAGCTGATCATTAAATTCTACAATCTATTTCTGGGCACAATGTCGCAAATGGGGGCTTGTTCCACAAATACTTGGTGAACACTACTATTTTTGCTTTATAGGCTCACCTTATATCAATGGCAGAATTTAACAGTTATGCCCTCAGATGAAAAGCATTAAGTTCAAAGTTATCTCACAGTCTCCTTTCATGGATTTCATGAAAAAAGGGAAAGTAGATAGAAAAAACTTAGAATAAAAATATTGTAAAAAATACCTACCCCCCTGTTCACTTTATTCTGAATATTATTTCAAACAAATATTACAAAAAGATTTCATTTCAAAAATAAAACTCTTTGATATAAGAAATGTTGGTTTCCGTCCTGGAGAGGGGGTAGCATCTCAAGAGTTCAGTACAACCCTCTTACGATAATGAGGGGAATGTGGATGGCCATAGGACCGATTAGAACGAAAATTTGCAAGGCAACTCACCCAGTATAGTGACATTGTGGCCATGATCGACTAGCTCTTTGCTGATTTTCTTCAGAACCATTGATGTTCTATTGAAATCTTTAATGAATTCAACAAACAACAAAACTTGGATTCCCTCCATGTTGTTGGACTTGAATTCTCTGCATCGGTGGCAGGTTGGATGAAATGACCGTCTTCCAGCTGCTCCTTCTTACTTTTATTTCGTCCAATTGAGTCTGGTCATTGAACCAGGGGGTAAATGAGATCTTGGCAACAAGGTGTTGCCGCTGACAGCCAGTGCCATTTAAGATAACAAGAGAGCAAACGAGTCTTAATAGTTGCAACCATCAAAAGAATGAAAATCCTCAATATCATCAGGTATATTTTGGAACGCATTTATATATGTATTATATGTATTTACAACCACTACCATTATTGTTAATAACATCCCATTATCGTCATCATCTTCCTCAAATCATCATCTTCGCCATCGCCATCGCCGTCATCATCATCATCATCATCATCATCATCATCATCATCATCATCATCATCATCATCATCATCATCATCATCATCATCATCATCATCATCATCAAAATGACAAAAGCGTTCTAAGAGTGAAAATGCAGCAGATTTTCTGGTTTTTTGCGCAACACTAAAAACCTAAGGTTGCCTCTCCCCCCGTCAAAGTCTACAGGATAAGCCAATTGCAAGACTAGAGTGCAATAAAAGGACTAAATGGGTGATATGAAAAGCACTTTTCGTTATTCTCTTTACAATCTAGTGTGCAAGGCTAATTCACTCCGAGGGAACCCACTGGCTCTGTTTGCAATTATCGTACAATGAAAGTTCGCACCAAACAATTTGTATAATTACTGGTAACTTCTTACGTCATGTAGCTAGGGAAGGAAAACTGGATAGTTACGGGTCATCCGAATAATCAGAATGAACTGTGATTGGCTTTAGTCTAATGCCATGATGGTCTAAGACGATGTTCTTGAAGTGTCTCTCGAAGGCAAGTGGTTCTCAAGTAAAAGGCAACTAATATGGAGGGATCTTGCAACTTGGAAACTCCTAGCAGAGAAACTCTCATTGAGTATACATCAAGGGAATTAAAAGTGCTAAAGCAAAGAAATAAATAAGTCGCATTTCTTTGATGATTAGAAAGATAGCACCTCGAGGTGCTAACACTTATTTATGACATTTATTTAATGAGAAAATGAATGCCTCCTTCAACTGGTGCCGGATTCTGCAAAAGGAATATTTGATGATCCAGTTGACACCGCGCAACTTTTTATTATTATTGGTGCAAGCTATACCTCTCAAACTATGCAACTCTATCGGTTCACTCCACTGATGAAAAACCTTTTCACTAGGAAGGTCTGTCGCGCTCAAATGTTAGGGGGACTACTAAGTGGCAGAAGGTGGCAAAAATAGTAACTTCTTAGGGAGTGAGTCGATAGTGAAGGATGCCGTCATGAAGTGTCTGCATCAGCTGAATTATGTAAATGATAGGTGACCAGAACTGCACATTCTGTGCACAAGTTTGCTACTAATTTGCAAAGCTGCATTTCAACTGACAGTCTTTACACTTTCAGGTACACAAAGAAGATAGAATGCTTGGTCCCCAACGTAAAAATAGCTGAAGTACTCCCCACTCTATGAATAAAAATCAACGAAACAGTGCCGATAGGATAGTGGCTAGGTTTGATTCCAATAGGCTTGTTCCGAATCTGGAGGCTTCCAAATGAAGTAAATTTCTGGAAGTCACCACAACTCACTGAACATTTAGAGATCACGGATAAAGTAGAATGAGGGGAGACAAACCCTCGTTAGGAAATAGGAATATATCCAAGTAGAGATTCAGCAAGACAACATCGCTCAACAGTACCTTTCAAAAAGGAAGTAAGCAGAAACATCTATGATATTACTGAGTTCATTGAAAAAATATATCACTGAAGTACCATAATGATATTCACAATTTAGTCTATTTACTAAAATGACTCGATCAACATATGAACAATTGAATATCCTACATTTAATCCCGATCAAATGGTAACTCAATTACATTGATATAAAGACAAAAATAGCTGATCTAAACGACTTGACTGGAAATTTAAATGATTTTACACTTCTCCCGGAGAAGTGTTGGAAGCTTTCAAGTAAACAGTCCATAGGCCGTGCATAGTGCAAGAATAAACCTAAGGTGGTATTTCACTAAAAAATGACAAACTCGACAACATCTACAGTCTTCTCAGAGCAACAGAAACCAGGCTCCTTCGTCAGTGAAAGAGAAAACTTAGCTGAGACTGCCTCGATCGCGTGCTAGAAATAATAACTAGATATGACTATAATGGCAAACATAGAAATAATAATAGTTAAACTTTTAATTTACAGCAAGGAAGCTTATTGTGTCATGCTAAGCATCACCCACGATGCTTCCTATATAATTTCGCTGTGCCTCCTGAGCAAAATTGCCCTCACTAGTATTTATCCAGTACACACTACACTGTCCATTGGTACTGTCACTCCTTTAAATTTAGCACTCTTTCCTCTAGAGAAGCACACAGGGGGTCCTGTCTGTCCGATCATTTATTAAAGAGGCATGAATGGCCATCTCCTCTTGAATTGGTGTCACTCCCAACCCTACCGTGATGTACAGCAGATTTCGCATTGTGAGAGCCGACAGAAAAGAGACCTCTATGAATGTAGAGTTGTCAAGGTCTTCAACAAAAGTGAAGAGCGAATAGATGAAATACTGCAAACTTAAATCGGGGCACCACTTTCATGGTAGACATCGATGGCAGTATCGCTGATTGCTATATATAACTCACAAATAAAACTTTGGATCTTTGTCTATTCAGGTCTATGTAATGCATAGCATTATAAAGTAAACCCATGCCAGGACGAGTGAGCTACTCAGATGACTTCAATTTAATGCCAGTGCATTTTTATTCTGCATGGATGGCTAGGTATTGCTGAAAACCCAGGTCTATACCAAGGCAGTATGATAACTACAAATTGTGTGACATAGAGGAGTCGATAAGAAAGCCAACTAGGAATGGGTCCAGTTGCACAGGTTTCAAGATAGTGGCCAGACAAGGTATTTCAGTCAAAAACCCTGTATATTGGCTGGTCCGTTCCTTTAAACAGGAGTAACTTATAATATAAAGATCATTACTTAATTCTCCATACCATAAGTAAGCTGCTTACTGCTATAGATTACAGACGAAAATTTATAATGATAGCTACCTACGATCTACTCTTTGCAAAATGTTACTCATTCTCCTACCAGAAAGACGATGATTCCTCATTGAATATCTACCGCTGATCGGATGGTTTGAATTGCTGTTGAAAGACAGATTATGGTAATAATAAAACAATATATGCTCAGGTTCAGGAAATTCTATAATTGTTTTTCCATCACGAGGCCAAAATTAATTGAAAAAATTATGGAATATTTGAAACCAGGCCAAAATTAAGTGAGAAAATATGGAATATTTGACATGGCCCTAGTCACTTGTCTTTGGAAGTATCAATTGTTTATTTCCCAATAGTACTTATCAATTAGGGGTCTAAAACACAATAAACTTGCAAGTCCACTACTAAGCAGACACAAAAGCCCATTTCCACATACATGCCAATGTTTTGCGATGTGCAAACGCTTGGACGTGGGTGAACGCATAGTGTATCCAGAGAGCAGAAATTTAGAAAAAATCCATTACAGGACTATAGGTCATTCCAGGGAAATGGTTGGGGCTCATCTGAATCGGAATTATCCAAAGAATCTGTTCAAAGTGGCCACAACGGAACATTTTTCGTTTTAGGGGTTGCTGGGGACTTATTACAAATTATCAGCAGTTTGGCCTAATCTATTGTTTTAACAATACTTTTACTCAAAATCATATTTATAAGTAAAGTGATAGTGAAATTATTCAGTGCATAACGCTCGGGCGTGAACTGTAAACAACGAGTTCCTACGTGAATTCCAAAATACGAATTAAGTGAAAATGAGCCTTAAGGATTGAAGCCCCATGGAACTTTTTACAGGATCACACCCACTTCCTACAGGAAAAGCTTTTTCAATGTAATACTTCCAAGCTATAGCTGTTTGTATGAAATTTCGCAACTACAATAATCGCCAATGCCTAAACTGTAAAGGCCATTATTTCAATTTTGAAACCACTTTTAATGTTCCATTAGTTTCTAGCCCCTGCATCAGTCGTATCATAGCTTATATATATATATATATATATATATATATATATATATATATATATATATATATAAATGGCCATGATTAATGAAAGGGGAGAAAAGTCTCGCTATGACTCCAACCGAAATCCTACAAGCTGTACGGTCTCTTCTATTAAGGAACAGCCCAAACTAAGCTTTTCAATTAGTTCATGACAATAGTGCTGTAATACCCTGATAGCATATTACGTAATATAAATATAGCGAAGGGTATGACACAATGTGAGCTTACATTGCGAATGGTTCGGCTGTGAAGGTTGAAGTTTGTGAACGATATAATTCAGCTGCTTCAGATTGCGATGCAAACTCGTATACTACCAATAGACATTCTTTGCACAACTGCACCACCCTTCTGCAACAGTTCATCTCCAGCTAGAAAAATGTGACGGTCTATCATAATACCCATGAACAAATACAAAAATAGTCGAAAAAATATGCTACAAGCTAACTTAATCTTCGACTATAGTCTAGGTATAGGATTGGTGGAAGAACTGATATCATGAGGGAAATACCCCCCCCAAGCCTTTTCATGATTTCATGTAGACTATAGCTGCACGTACGCTGCTGCTTTCGACACTGGATAGTTCTAGCCTGGGTTCAACTGAGGTTCACAAAACTTCTAAAGTAGTGTTGCTCTACCTGGCTTGAGCATCAAAAATCCAAATGTGGGCTAGCTCTAAGCTGGGCTCAGCCAAGGTTAACTGCATAGGCGTATACTTGACAAAGGGTACCTCCAAACAATCGGAAAGTAAAATGCATACATTGCAAAATATTAAACCTGCTTGGTGAAGAAGAAGAGGTAGAAGTGCGAATATTTTTGCTAACTATGGCAACGGCACGTAGCTGGTTCCAACAGTCTTGCCTTGTCAAATCAAAATGTAACGATAATTTACTATCAACCCTTGCAACACGGTCAGATCGAGATGATGGCATCATGTTCAAAACGAAAACTTGTTTGGGAGCTATGGTCCTCCTAGCCCCCTTCTGGATCCGCTGCTGACCAAGGCCGTGGGGTAGTCACTGTCCTCTGCTTCTCATGGTATCGTTCCTGTCTTGTCGTATGGTAATTATGAAGTATAGTAGGGTAGAATGTTATTGTATCGAATTATATGAATCGGAAAAAAAGACAAAATGAATATACTTCACAAAGGTATTGATTTAAATTTGTTTTAAGTCAAACACAATCTAAGCAAGTTTCCATTTTAGGAATGGAGATAATAAGAGGAAGATATAAGAGAAAGATATAACATAAAGATAATGAGAGTGATGAGAGAGGGATTGTAGCATATGAAGTAAGGAACAAATTATCCATTGAAGACAAACCTGAGTTACACTCTCTGTACTTCTGCTGATAAAACTCTCCCATGAATCCCTAAATTGAAAGAAGTAGCATACAGGATAGTTTTATTTCAAAATTGTCTACAGTTGAATGTATCTCGTAAACACAAATATATAAAAAGCCATGCAACTCAATTAGACGGCAACACAGAATTCTCAGAACTTCTCAGTTAACCAATAAGGACGACAAAAGGAGATAGGGATATATGATATATATATATATATATATATATATATATATATATATATATATATATATATATATATATATATATATATATATATATATATATCATATGTGTGTGTGTGTGTGTGTGTGTGTGTGTGTGTGTGTGTGTGTGTGTGTGTGTGTGTGTGTGTGTGTGTGTGTGTGTGTGTGTGTATGTGTGTGTGTGTGTGTGTGTGTGTGTGTGTGGAAATTTAATTATCATCGCACATTCTATCCCATGTGGGAGTACATATAAGCACCTCTCTGTGCCTTTTTATGCACATTTATGTATTGTCTTCTTTTTCGCTTGGTCAACCCTATTCTTTCACCCCTTTCTTTAAGTATCGACTTTTTGTTACTAGATAGGCCTCTACTTACGTAATACCTATTGTTATTTAGATTATTTAAGGAGGTAAAGACTCATTGTTAACTTAGTACTGATGAAGATTGACATCGAAACGTTTGGAACTGAAAGGTGGAATATATTCTGAGTGATTTCTATATACATGCATATATATATATATATATATATATATATATATATATATATATATATATATATATATATATATATATATATATATATATATATATATATATATATATATATATGTATATATATATATATATATATATATATATGTTTATGTGTGTTGTATATGCATGTATTTGCATACATATAGCACGTGTGAAATATATAGCACGTGAACACTGCTAAGCTGAACGAGGCGAGTAGATACCCCCGTTCATATCAGCATTGTATCGCGTCTCTGCAGGGTGACAGCAAAAAGTCTTAAAGAAATGCAAAAAGAGATGAAGATTAAGCTCATCAAGAATTCTACAGTTCTGTTACTGAAAAAGTACAGTTCTCACAATAAAGTGCTCGCACTAAGCTGCAAGAACTGCATTTATACTAACCCGTTCGAGCTAAAACAGTTCCACAAGCCTTGTCCATGGTTGGCCACTAGTCGATTGAATATTTTATTAAAGATTCTGCAAAGGCGAAGTGATTCAATATCTGGCAGTTTCCAAACTCTTTGGAGTATTGCTCGGACATTTCCTTTGACGATGTCAATAACCTAGAAAGCAGGAACAACTTTACTCAGGGAATTGTTGTTAAATAGCAAACCTCTTTCATACGACTTACTTTCAATAAGGGGGTTGCCATTCAAGCTTATTTGCGACATAAGTGACGTCCTTATAAAATTGGGCAAGCACACAATCGTAAGGTTCGAACCACTAACAGGGGAGGTGGAGGAACATTATGGGTGAGGGGGGGCTCGAGTGGACATATTAAATTGCAGGGATATAGAGGGTGCTAGAACGTGTACTAAAGTACATTTGCCATAAAATGTTGAGGGGGTATAGCCTCCCCAGCCCCCCGGTTCTGCAAACCATGAGTACAGGCACCGAGATAATAAGCAACTCCCAATGATTTTATAGAAATTGACAGATCTGAAACTGAAACTGTCGCTTGTTCTAAAAATTCAGAGGCATGCCAAATTACTTGATGTATGTCTTAAAATACTTCATTTGTACCTGTAAAATACTAGCAAATTTAAGTAAACACAACAGAAAGTCCCAATGTTTCCTCTTGCTTGATTCACAACAAAATCAGCACTGCATCTAAATCGATTGTACCAATCTCGGGGGGGGGGTAGCTAAGCCTAGCATTGGGCGGGGACGTGCCATATTGATTCAAAATTTGTACCCATTATTCCACCCATGTTTGAAAAAATGTATCCCATAATTCTGCAATCATGATGAAAATCATGCCCAGAATTCCACAAGGCAAAGAACATCTTTCAATAGAATACAAAAATTGTGCAATATTTTCCAAAATGGAGCCCATGAATTTGCATTTGTCTTCAAATGGTACCCATAATTCCGCACATATTTCAAAATCTGATACGCATAATTCAGCACTTTTCAGAAAGAAGGTACCCCTAAATAATAGCACATCCCCGTACCCCAAGCCTACTAAGTTACCCCCCCCCCCGAGGTGCCAACAGCTCTGCTTCAATTTATTGAAAAAGACAGGGCAATATATAAATATGAGAGAAAGAACAGCCCTGATTTGGAAAGGCCAGCAAAAACACAAGAAGATGGAAAATTACAAGTACCGGACAATAGAACAAAATCTAGAAGGTGTTCGATAGCAGCAATTTGTCTAATTCGAAAGAGGAGTTGGTGGGAATTTTAGAATCTGTCGTGAATGAATCCATGAAAAGAGAATCAAATGATGGATATTGCCTCAAAAGATCTAGCTACCTAAACTTAATATTCTCACTTATGTTCTCATCCAAAGTATTCAAAATTTTAAAATGATATGCAAACTTGCCCTCAACTAAAGAAAGCTGCCAAAAGTACATCCCAAACTAAATAATACGAAATTCTTAATTAAATTTTCTCCATATCTTAATCATGAGCTTCTAAGTAGATGATCGAATCTACCCACTGGGCTCAAGAAGGACAAGTGAACGTAAAGCAAGATAGATCTACGCTATCGTATACCAAGGTTCCACAATATTCTACAGAGCAGACCGCTCCTTTGTTTTCATGAAGCTTAGACCGCGTAAGTATATCCCAAAATGCCCTGATTCAAGACAGGATTTCTCATAGAGCTGGAGGATATTTGTCAATATCCTCAAGCAATTCTGTGCGATGGTACAAAGTTTAACGATGAATTTTTAATCAAGAGAGCACTAATGAATATTATCAAGGAAATTGGACGTGATCATTAATGCATAGGAAAAATAAAATAATGTTTTGGGCAGCTTTGATAGGTGACATTAGTATTCCTCATGGAAAATTCTATGAGATATGAATACGATTGGCAAAAATGCTAATCTTCAGCAAATCACTTAGCATGTTCCAAGAATGAATCTTTTGCTAGAAAGAGGAATAGTCATATGGATATACAAACATATACGTGCATACATACATACAAAAATAATAACCTTATTGTAATTGTATATAACATATTTATGCTATGACCTCGGGGTAGTCAGTTATTGTTGTTCTTGTAGTGGGTGCAACATAGGTCGTAGATAGTAATATTGAGTGGTATGTCTTGTAACTTATATGGAGTGTCAAAAAAAGAAAAAAGAAAAGCGAAGTAGAAAGGGCAGCTTTGAGAAGCTATGTAGTCGACTGGTTACAGAAAGATATAGAAATGATAATTAAGACCGTACAGAGTCTGAAATATCACTATTAACAATAATATTTATCATGCAATTTTCCACTCAAAATTAATGGGTTGATTTGCAGAGTACATTATTGGATGCTAAAACAGGCGACAAAAAGTATTCTCTGCAGAAGTAGCTTTCACTGACTGTCGTTTTACTGTGTTGGTCACCTCGAATACATCCTGTAAATATCCTGTAAACAATATATTCACGTCGGTACTCGCAGGTGAAACGTTGCTTAGTTTTCAAATTACCTTTCTTCTTTTCGAAGAGTCCAATTTCACTAGCCAGTAGGATGCAACTTTGGGCTTGTGATATTTCCAATTTTCAATTATCTGCAAAAACAAGCAATTTTAACAAACTTGGAAGGAATAAGAAGAGAAATCAACATAAGAGATCACATTAAACTGAAAACTAGTCCATTAATTTGTTTTTGGCTAATCCAGAAAGCTCTATTATAAATAAAGGTCATAGAAATTAATTTTCCATCTTGTGCACATATGGAACTGTATTACATTTGTCCTATATACATGTGTGTGTGTGTGTGTGTGTGTGTGTGTGTGTGTGTGTGTGTGTGTGTGTGTGTGTGTGTGTGTGTGTGTGTGTGTGTGTGTGTGTGTGTGTGTGTGTGTGGCGAGTAGCAAGGTGGTTAGGGCGCTTGACAGCTCAGCGGAACATCGATGGTTCGGCCCGAATACTCGGATCGTAGCTGGGATGCTCGCTCACTGTCCACACAGCAGTAAATGGATACCCAGTGGCAACAGTGGGGAAATTAAAGGCGGGGAGGAAAGGAATTGCCCCCTACCTCACTATGCCGACGGCTCTGGATAGTTTGCCTCTCTAACTGGCACTCCCAACGTACAGAATCGTGTATGGAACTAACCTTCACCTTTACATACACATGTGGATATGCAAGAGATCAAAGAACAGCATCAAAACACTAAGCTGTGCTTACTGAATGGAGCAGCTCGGCCGCTTCCTCGTTTGATTTTCCAGGAAACTTTATCTTCATATTGCTAAGTGCCTCCAAGGATTGCTTTGTCAACTCAATCACATTGCCACAGAGACAGCTTGACAAAATATTGTCATCCTAAGAGACAAATGTTTTCATCAAATATGCCACTAAATAGTTAAGAAACGTTTGTATGAAGCAAAACAGTCATATATAAAACAGGCTAGAAAGACCATTATCTTAATATGCATTTCAGACACCCCATTAGAAATACTATGAAGCTTTGGATCAGAGGCAACTTCGTAAAAATTCGTAGACTCAAGGTCATTTTACCATAATTTTGGAGTTCAAGAGTGCATCACAAAAAAAGTGACATATGGGTGTGAGTAATAGCTAGGACTCTTACAGGTGAAGAGGTATACAAGTTTAAAGTATCCTGGAAATATTCTTCTGCCAATCAAAAATTACAGGTTTTGTAAGTCTAGGTAAGCACGAGCTGTGTTCAGCCGCATTTAAAAGCCTATATAGGAATCAAACCTGGAATGAAATCTGAAGGTAGCGTAAAGATGCGTCAAATGACAATCAAGTCTAAAGTATTGTGAATCATAAAAATCATACCGTCTTTGTTTCGATCACAAGTGACGACATTGATTTACTCAAACCTTTCCTCCTTCCCAAACTGACAATTGGTTCAGTTCGAAGCCGGTCATTCGCTGATGAGTACGGACGCGTATGTACCTTGGCCTGGCTCTCCGGTGCATCCGCATTCTTAGTAGCTGGTTTTGCAGATGGCATGGATGATAGAGGCTAAAATACATTGTACATGGTCAAGTTCTGAAGATGAGAAGGAGAATCAGAATGATGACTACGATGACAACGACGACGACGACAATGATGATGATGATGATGGCGATGATGAGGCATTCGAAAGTGTAAACCTATTGTTCTTGATGGTTTTCTTCCATATTCAATAGCGCATTAATGGCCTCAATTTGATTAAGACTTTAAAGGGCAACTCCTTGATAACTACCCTCTATAGTAATTTAAGTTATACAATAGATAGAGTATTATTCACTGTTCTCACTTTCGGCGGTTTTGTTGGTAGCTCATCGGGCTCATTAAGAAGAATTGAGTCGCTGCCATCTTCGGCCTGCTCTAGTAACTCAAGAACGTCTTCCTCCTTAAAGATGAAAACAAAAAAGCTTTCACAATAAAAACTTTTAGAAAAAAAGATTTCAGAACTGAAGCTCTCAGAAAATAGAGAATCAAAACATACTTAAAAAGCAGAGTGAAAGGACGCACCCTAACGTATTGGAGATAAAAGATCCTTCAAGTTCATCGTTAAAAAGGGATAGGGTTGAAAGCCTATAGCACTCCAGCTGCTCAATAAGGCCTCAGCTTGAAATTTGAAATTGAAATTCTGAAAATTTTGACCATTCGGAATACAGTGACTCAAATTTATCAAAGAAAACAACATGGCTGAAATCTTCACTGCATAAAATATTATTGATGAAAACTGCTTTGAAGAGTGATATAAAGTCTGTAACTTTCCGCCTGAACTACCGAGTGCAACTTTCACATAATCTAATGAGTTCGATTTATTTGGAAACTCTGACATAATAGGAAACATAAAATTGACTTTGAATTAGGCCTTTTTCTTGGAACAGGAATTGGATTGGGCAATGCGACACCTAAACACATCAACGAGTGAATTTCTCCATCTTCTGCATTACTACCATGAAAAAATATCCCCTTCAACCATACCTTTAATGAGTGGTACTGTCTTGCAGTTTCTTTCTGCAGATATGGACGGCCTAAAAAGAAAGGAAAACAGCATTATATCTGCAACGAGAAAAGCATATCCAACTCTGAAGAAAAGTAGAGAAGGGGATGAAGACTTGCTTATAATATTGTATGTACTTTGATAGTTATCATACTTAATACGCCACGAAATGCTTTCCTAGAATATGTAGAATATGTATCATCCATGAACTCTAGCGATGTCTGTGCCGTAGCTCACCGGAAACACGGCCAATGCTAATTTCTTTGTTCTAAATAATGAGCCTGATCCTAATGCCGAGGCCGCTCTTGAAGACAGAGTTATACAAGCGATTTTACTAAATTCGGCATCATGCCTCCATTGAAACACATTTACAATAATAACCAGACAGCTAAAATGCCCAAATCATCAAATCCAAACATACTTAAAACTAACAATATCAGCTTTACAGAACAACCATAGTATGTTTGGACATCGATTTTAATCTTAATTTTAGAATTAAAAGAATCAATCATTCACAAAATGCATCGCCAGCGTTCTTTGACGGGAAAGTCAGAGATGACCGCGATGCCGCATTGGTTTAATGGTAACATCTTAAACAGATTCCGTCAAGATATGCTGGACAGTAAACTAGTCAACAGGTAAATTGGATAAGAAGATCCACCAACGAAAAGCTCGTATTTCATTCGTATTTGCCGAAGCACCTGAATTTCCCATTTCTGTTGAACAAATGGTTATCCAAACATGTTGACTAGGAATAACATGTAAATTAACAAAGAGCTTGAACGGAGCGTTGGATTTGCTTGCTAAGGGTCAGAAAAGTCAGACTTTTGAATAGGGCATCAAATAATGACCTTTATTTACTCTTTGATTTTCGTAATGTACTGGGGTATCTGCATAATGGTCAATTATGATGGCTAGCTTTCGTTTCTAAGCAGAAGAACAAATACTACTATGCTATTTCCGCCTACTCAATTCATCAGATTTTAGAGTATTCCGCCTTCCCCTTACGGGCACCAGGAAAGTTTAGGACAATAGTTTCTGATAGGACGGGGGGTGGCTAGAGGACCAAAGAGCTGGGGTCTCTGTCAAAAACTAAAAATAGGTTGTATGCTCTCTCACATTTTGTCCCGTATGTGGATGAAGGGAAATCAGGGTATTCACTGGGAGCATTTGTAAACAATAAATTTCAGCCATTCCCTTGGAATGGATACTCCACAGGCGAAAACGTCACTACAAAATTGATAAAATACAAGAGAGAGCGCTAAGAGTTATTTGTCAGGACTACGAGTCTAGTTTTGAGGTTTTAATGGAGAAAAACAGATCTATGACTGCTTAGCAAAGATACTTGCAGCTTCTCATGACTGAAGTACATAAGGCCAAAAATAACTTTAAAATTCAGACTTAATGAGAGAGGCTTCGGAAAAATTATCTGGTTTTTCCAGGTCTTCCAAATCAAATCTATAAAAAGTCCCTGACTAGTTCACATGTTTCCCCAGCAGTTTTAGACAAGCGAAGGAAATGGGTTGGTATACACATCGACAATGAAGGAGTGAAAAAAACGAGAGTTCACAAAATTCCTGGTTAGAAAAAAATTCCCTAACTTTTCCAGGTTTTCCAGACTTTCCAGACTTCTGAGAACACTGTTTTATAAAGTATGTTCTTTTAAGAAATGAATGTATTGTAAAAAGTAAGGGAGAATAGAACAGACATCGTCCATACATATTCATACAAATAATTTATGAAATGCTCAGCCATCTGGCATCATATTAGCTATCCATTCAGTATACTGAGAACGTCAGTTAGTACAATCCAATTGCATTTGTTCCTACCTGTAAACACTTTTGCAGATGTCTCAGCCAATTTTTTATATTTCGTTGCTCTGATTTTGTCATTGCTTGGGTAAATTCTTATGAAATTTCCCTAAAGAAAAAAACAACAAAATAACAAGTTAACTATCTGCTACATGATAAACTGTTCGTAAATATTAGAGAAAGTTCTCATAATACATATATGAAATAAGAAACCAATAGTTTAACATGTCATTAGAGGTAATCAAATGCTCATTTCCCTACTATTTGAAAGAAATGGTCACAGGGAAAGTGACTGCAAGTATGGCTGTAGCAAAATTGCAATACTACGAATAATGGTGAATACTATAAGAACATCGCTAATTATGGTGGTGGTGGTGGTGGCGGCGGTGGCGGCGGTGGTGGTGATGATAATGGTGATGATGATGGTGATGATAAAAATGGCTAGCCCATGGTTGGAGACCTCCTCGTGGTGGCAAGCGGGCACAGAGAGACACTGCCCTTAAGTTGATAGTGATTCATTTCGCGAAGATTCAGAATTGGGGCAGATGTTGACGACCTGTGGCAAACTGTCCAACCAGGCCCCTTCAGTGAAAGTCAGGCACAGCAGCTTCAGGCTGCAGCTCTGATAAATAACTGTTGGGGTAAAAGAGTGGATTGAGTGTAGCCTACTCAATCACCTCTCTATACAATTTGAAGGCGACACTGACCGCAGGGTCAGCCTAGGCCCCGTAAGGGGCATACAGGAAAAGAGAGAGAGAGATGATAAAAATGATGATGAGCACGAAGGTAATAATGATTCTGGTGCTGAGGATGACGAAGGTGATGAAAAAATCATGATCATACAAATGATGATGTATCATGATAATGATGTTGGTGAATATAACTGAGGACGGCAGACAAACCTCGTGATGGCAACGCTATTCCTATACTTGAATTTAATGTTTGAATTACGTCACGTTACTCACCATATGTCGATTTTCATATTCTTCTTTGGCAGCATCCCTGCGAAGCTCTGCAAGGCGTACTTTCTAAAAAGCAAATGAAGCTCTGTCTCTTTCTCAAATACTTAACCAATATATGCATGACACAATCAACTTTCTGACATTCAAAGTTCAATGTAATGATTAATTCATATGTATTAATAACAAGCTTTCAATACGTTAAAAATTGTAACCAACCAGCGCCGTTCCTAGAAATTTTCTTTAGGGAGGGTGTAAGCCTACAATTTGCCGACAAGATGGGCGTGGTTCCCATGACTGAAGGGTATCTGCTTAAATTTTTCAGGTAGTATGTGTTCAATTTGCCGGGTAATTGCGTGAATCTATAAATATACATTCACGAGTTGCCTCCTTCTACGCGAGATCTACTTCTTCTCCTAGAATACAAAAACCTAAAGGCAATTTGCAGACAGAAACAGCAAATTTTGGCCACTTGCCCACAGAACTGATGTCTGGGGGGTTTTGATGTCAACTCTTATGGCCCACTGTATGGACGGGCTAGATATAAACTCTTATTGCCAAGTTAAGTTATGACTTGAATTCCTATTTGATATAAGTTGCCTCTACACTGTTCTGGTTATGGAGAATGACACTGAATCAATTAAATTCATCCCCTATAACTCTGTGTAAACACATAATCTGTGTAGAAACGTGTAAAAATGCCTTATTGAGCATGGGTGCTTTTCGAACAACTTTGAATAGTGTGAAAAGCCTATTAGCAAATATAATTATTAATACTAAGTACACAATGCCAGGATGTATACTTCCAGTCCAGGGATTATTCAACGAGAAATCTCCAACTCCAATTGAACATTGAAACTCTTAAGGAATTACTTTGTTTTGGAAGCTTATTTTTGGGGCAAACGTATTTCTAACAAAGCCGAGGCTGCTCCTGAACAAATCATTTTCAAAAATATCCGGTTCCATGGAGGCACGATTTGAAAACTATGATAGGACACAATCTAGCAATCAACTATTCAACAGGATGTCAATGTGGATGAAGATAGGGTGCATCGTTAACTAAAAGGAGTATGTAAACAAGGGGACAGGAAATCAGAAAAGCTAAATGTAGTTGGATAAAGATACCAAAAATAAAGAAGTTTTAGCTTATTTTGTCGTCTTTGCGTTAAATTTGATTGAAATAATTTCTGTAGGGTAATAAAGCACGATTTTCTTTCCTGTAGGTAACGAGGATTCAAATATATTTCCCAACTCCATAGATTTGGATCTCCAACTCCAGAGGCTTGGATTCCTATTCTAAGAAATTTGCTCCATCCAACTCCAGGAAAAAGCAGATAATTCAGTCTAGAATAATTCCTTTTGGAGCGACCACTAACCGACCACTAACCGACCACTAACCGACCACTGACTGACCACTAACCGACCAATATAAGTGCACAATGCAACTATTATGAATGAAAAAGAGTTCTGCTTACTAATTCATTCCTTCTTTGTTCGATTATTTGTTTCCTTCTGTCCCCGTCCTTCAATGATAAAAAACAGTGTTCTGATCAACAATGAACAATAATTAATATAACAATTAAAAAGCTAATTTCCGCATGTCTTCAGAGTATAGCAACTACACGCGCGAAAGAATCCGCAGAAAACGGAGGGCCGCACGGGACAAGATAGGTCGAAACTGTAGGCTTTGGATGCTTTCATGCTAAAATGAACCAAACGAATAGATAAATGACGCCGGGAAGACAAGAATGTGGTTGCGGATACATTGTGAATGCAACAACCGTATGCCGTGTACACCGGATACTTCCATTTACACTCGCACGAGATCTCGTCGAGTTCTGCAATACTCTACACAACAAAGTAGAGAGCTTGAACTGGACAGTATATAACGCACACAGAAGATGTCCCTTCCCAATTTTGAAGCTACGTGCACAGGTTGAATGCACAAATTTTCCATCACTGCACCTTCAATTAATCCCTACCTGTGCACGAAAATGCACAGTTATGATAGAATCTTTTGCAGTCATGATTTTTGACTTTTCAGTCAACAAGGAGTCAAGTCCAATCAGTCATCATTTCATTTCATTTTCATTTATTTCAACATAGTAAAAACACATTCAGTAATAAACTGATTTTCAACGTGCCCTGTGTAAACTAAAAAACATAACTAACCATTCATTCATTCATTCATTCATTCATTCATTCATTCATTCATTCATTCATTTATTCATTTTTACATATTTATACAGGGTACAAATTCATATTAACTGTTTTACAATTGGCCCTGTGTTAAAAAACTAAAACAAAATAACTAATTTAGAAGAAAGGAGATACAAATGCACTAAAATCTTGCTTACGTTTCTAAGAGACTCTCATATATAATTGCCCTACAACTAAAGATCGGAAATAAATAACACAAAATTAAAGAGAAAGAGAGTAATAACTAGCATGGCAAGTGTCCTCCTAAATGCTGTAAGGGAAAGGGCGCCTGCGCAGAAGACACTTGCGCCATGCTGGTTCTTACTCTCTTTCTGTCAAACTTGAAGATTGCGGGACTTTATGTACCTTGAACAATTAGCCTAAATTTTTGATTTTATTATTTGCAGCATTGTGATTGAATCATTTAGGAGATAAAAATCGCTTCAAAATGCTATCTGACTTCTTGCTCAGTGATCAAAAAGTGAAATGGCCTAAGGTTGAAAGTACCATAAAACGCCTTAAATTTGGTTCGGACTTTCAACGAGTCACCACTTGAAGGCAGGGATTGACATTCAAATAAGCAAAGAAGATGGAATACTCATAAGATAAATGAGAAGAGTGTTAAGAAAGATACCTTTTGAAAGGCAACGTCAAATTGAAAAGCTTCACTTAATTAAAATCAAAAAGCACCCTTTTGCATCCCTATCATGCTGTACACGCTTTTTTTTATAAGGAACCACTTTATAAGGAACCTACATGTAGAAGGCTGAGATATTTAAAGAACTTATACTACTAAAGGAAAAACCCCCAAGGAACTTTTCATTTTCAAATTCCGAGTGCAGTACTCGGATGAAAGTGAAGATTTCATTACAATGGATGATATCAATGGAATAGACATGATACTTCTTGATTGAAATTATGCTTTTGCATACATAGAACATATTTCCTATCGCATTTGTGCTTTTGAGGTTGAGTTCTAGCCATAATTAAAGGTAAAATACAGAATCTCAATGCATTTCTAGTGTCTGTGCCATTTCGTGGCACTCTATGTGCAGTGAAAATTAAGGAACTATTAAAGGAACTTTTAGTACTAGAATTTGATAACAAGAGGTCCGAAAATAAGGAACTTTTAGAACTAGGCCTTTAGCTAGGTTCCTTATAAAAAAAGCGTGTAATACATTAAAATTTAGATTCAAAAGAATTTTCTTCAAGTAACAAAACTAATAATTGAAAAATTGTTCACGAGTTTCCTGCTATCACGGCCAAAATGTTAACACGGAATCTACGGCCACATCCTTGTACCATACCAAACTCTCCCAAAATCTACGATTTACACCGTTTTGTTCCACCATGAAAATCCCTTAAAAGTAATTCTTAAAATTATGAGACTTCCTAGGAGCCTCAGGGCCTGATTACCTGAGCGAGCTGACCCACTTGTAGCTCGTTTACGGCTCAGTGAGTTGTCCCGGTGCTTCGGTAAAATCCCAAATAAAGAGAAAATGCGATTATATGACGAGAGCTAGAGGCGGGTTTAAAGCGGGTTGGCTCACTTGCCGAGCTGGCTCGTTTTCACAAAGCGGGTCAACCCACTTGAACCGAGCTGGCTCGAGCATAAATAGCTGGTCCCGGGACAGAAACGGGTTGGTGCATGCGCAATGGCATAAAACTAAACATATGGTAGCGTATTGGCTCTGTGACGAAAACGTAACTACTGCTTTTCAAACAAATAAACTGAAAGCAGTAAAACGTATAGCTGAAAATACAAGTATGAGTAGTAAATTAGTAGGGACATACTGAAACCTATTGGATAGTATATAACAACAGTGGTGTTCAATTGCTAGGACCTTTAAATATCAAGGCTCAAAATTGCTGAGATTTATGAAAAATTTAAGAATACTGCAAAGTTCAAGTTTCATCAAGGCTTACGTGTTTTACTTATCTGAGTTTTCTTTAGAAAACAAAACAAATGTGAACTTCATTTATCGGGTCTCTGATTCATTATACTATAATGCGACTCAGCAACTCTTCAGGGAGTGTCAGTTACACACTTTTCATAATAAGAATATATTCTATAGGAGTATTAATGCTCAAACATTGCTAAAATTTAAGAGTAATTAAAGAATTTTCTTAGGTGCAAATTCAAAAAATTTTAAAACTATTAAGGCTCGGCAAAAATTTAGGTATTCTTATAAAAAGGTTTGCAATCTTGATAAAGTAATAATCTAACTCTGCAGTTGTTTGCTGTATGCATCTGCTATCTTTAGTGATTTCCCGGGTTGAGAATGGGTTGGCACAGAGCTGGCCCGTTCTCATATTTGTCATATAATACCGAGCTGGCACCGGGTTGTAAGCGAGCCAGCACCGAGCCAGCCTGCCTCATATAATCAGGCCCTCAGCCCCCTTCCATTTCCAACGAGCAAAATTTTAGTTTTGCGAATTCCTAGCTTGCAGAATGAATCAAATGTCTTTGTTTAGAAGATCATGGGAAGTACAGTACTGTTAGTATGCTGTCCTCGTGCACGGCACAGCAATTTTGAAGCCTAGCGCACACTCTACGTCAATCAGCGCGCTAGGATCCTAAATATATTTAGTAATAACGTAACGAAGAGCACAAGCGTCGGTGGTGTAGCGGTTAGCATGGTTGCCTTCCAAGCAATCGATCCGGGTTCGACTCCCGGCTGACGCATTTTTCTTTCAGACTACAATCTCCATTTTCTTGGCCATTTAGCCGATCATTCTTTCCACTATCAATAAGAACCATGTTAGGCGTCAGACATTGCCCCACACCTAAAAACAATCATTATGACATGTTCTGCTGATTATTTACGCTTTACTTACGGTTTGAAATTCATCAGATCTCTTAACAGGCTTTAATAATCTCTTCCTGGCTTCTTTCTTTTCCTGAGCGATCCCCTTTCTTTTGTCACTTATCCTAGAGAAAGCAAGAATGAGGAGGTAAAAAAATTAAGACCCATATGGAAATAATAGCATTCATGTCTATCAGAACTCCAGTTTCCTTACTTTGAGCTTGGCTTAGGCCACTCTCATTTACGCTGACAATTTAGAATAATCAAAACCGAACGAACTTCAGCAGGTTTGCCCGTTGCAGCGTAGTTTTCAAAGTTTATACTACAAGTACAAGGGGTCCAAACGCGGATCCATTTTGATCTGGGTTACAGATAAGTAAGGGTTCTGTATCTTTTCTCCTCCTTTGCAGCACCGCCTTTGTGCTTGGGCAGGCCCTAAAATAAATATCGTTACACCACCCAATTGCTTCTCGTCGGCTTAGCACAGTGGATACTTCGCTGTTGGTTGGCAAATAGATTTTCGACTTCTGTTGACGTGGTTCGAATCCACATCTCCACTAGCGCAGTCCGACACCGTTTTGTTATATCACGGTTCAGGCACGGAGCTTCAAAACAAAGAGGGGGGCTACACATAAAAAGTGAGGGCTACAGAAGATAAATTGTTTGATAAATGCTAGAAGAAGGATGGAAGGGCAGAGAGAAATCAGAAGGGAGGGAACTCTGGGAAAAGTAGCGAAAGTGGCGTTACGCTTACGCAACATTCCCATACCAGCCTAAAATAAATACAATCAATCGAATCTGGGCAACCGTGCTGGCTTAGCATAGTGGGTACTTCGCTATGGTCGTAAAACTAGTCTGTCACACTTGTTGTAGTGGTTCGATTCCACATACCCACTTGCGCCATCCGGCACTTTTTCTGATTTCTCCCCTGAGCATCACAGCACAGTTAGACGTTTTGCTAAGTGCTAAGTAATGGGAACCAATGAAATTTGAGATAGCAGAGGTCAAGGGCAGGCGGGAAATAGTTAACAAATAGATACTCCCACCTAATATGAAAAGAAAGTTTTCTCGCTCAGTATTGGCACTTTCTTAGTTTCGTTATGATTGAAGTATTAAAACGGCAGTTTTACACAGACGGGCATTACACAAACCTAAGTTACACTCTTTATAAGAACGAGTGTTGCTGGAGAGCTTGGGGCTTCAGCCCTCACTTGTTGCCAGCCAGCAATTTTCCTAGTCTTCATCAAGCAATTTTATTGTTTGCAGCCCCCCACTTTTTATATGTAGGTAAACCACTTTCTTACAAAACATGTATACCAAAACGGCATTGGTCACAATATTAGGCCAACGTTGCATATTTAGGCCCCTTAAATCGTCCTTTTTCGAAAAATTTTAGACGCAGGCCGTCGGCGCTTTTTTATTCTCTGTATAAGGGTCTACAGTCTGGCATGCTGTGAATAGCGCTGTATTGGAGGATCTGGGGTGGTAATGTAATCAATTTCTTGGAGGGGGGGGGGCTTCAACTGATACAAAAACAACGTCTAATTGCGAATGCAATATTACTAATTCTCAATGATGCGATATCTATCAAGATAAATATGAAAAAGAGGAATTAAAACAATAAGAAAAATCGACGCCGGAGGAAAAAATAACGCGCAAGGGGATGGTAAACTAATGCTATTTTCAAGAGGCCTTAATACTCCTCACGTACACGATGAATTTAGAATAATATTTTTGGCATTTTGCATGGGAGAGAAATCAGTACGAAAAACACTCATCCGTTTGAAATAAGTTTGCTTTAAGTTTATGATTCCCAACCTAACTTACACCCTCTCAATCATTTTTTGGATGTGTACCCTTGCTGTTCCCAACAAAATGGGCCATGGATCATAAGAAAATTGTGATATGTTAACTTGAAATGTTGTCTCTAAAGGTTCGCCAGTTCGGCTTCATTCAATAGGCGTTTACTATAAATACCTTCCTCACACTCCTTCCGCGCGTGCTGGCTTAGCATAGTGGGTACTTCGCATCATTACAGATACAATCTAAGGCTTCGATTTCAAGCTGTGGTTCACATCCCACTAGCGCAGTCCAGCACTTTTTATCTAACCAACCACATTTTTCCCCCGGTAGCATCACTTCACTCTCAACTAAGATTTATCAAGTATTGAATACTATTCAAACTCTCCTGCATTTTCTGGGAGATTCAGTTTGTTGGCAACCGTATTGTGTCTGTATTGAACGAAAACCTTTCTACCTCTCCTTTTTAGATTCAAATCTCTTGTGTGTCCCCCGACATTTTAAAAAAAGTTATAAACCCTGTTAGTAAAAATTCAGTCGTGCTTTTACTACTTTTTCTATCCGTGCTTGTTATTCAGCCTAAAGTTTCTCATGGCACAAGAACCAAGATGCATTTTCTGTAAAGCTTACGTCACGAGATCCATTCACTTTATTTTGCTTTCACGCCAAGGTAGTTCAAAATAGGTCACTTTACCACATGGGCGTATGGGGCTTTAGAAATTAGGAGAGAGCTGCAAACTGTATCCCGAATCGCTGATATTTTGCCCGAGTGAATACTACGTAGGCTAAACTCGAGTAGTCTTGTTAAAGATGTCTATAGAAAGTTGCAGTACAGAAATCGGTGAAGAAGCCAAGAAAGTTTCAATATTAGGTGAGAAAAATTTATAATAAAAAATCATGTATGTAAACAGGAGATCACAAGCCTATAGCTTGACGACGTGGCTGGTTTACTAGATTTATGGCTTCTATTCCAGCACAGATAACTGTTTTATTGATAGGGTACCTTAGAGAAATGGATCATAAATGCTTGACAATTTAAAACTATGCAAATCAACCAAGGAGGAAAGAAGGAAAGAAGGAAAGAAGGAAAGAAGGGAAGAAGGGAAGAAGGGAAGAAGGGAAGAAGGAAAGAAAGAAGGAAAGAAAGAAAGAAAGAAAGAAAGAAAGAGAGAAGGAGGGAAGGAAGCAGGCCCTCTTCCTAGCTCAATATAAAGCAAAATTTAGCTTGGGTCCTGTTTGAAAGATTGTATTGTTTGTCCTCAAAATGTAAATAGACACAAGTCAGTACGTCAGTGAACTGAGGACAAGAGCAAAGGCTTCTCTCTGGCCAGATAGACCGAACTTGGCTCCAGATGGAATGGGGTAATCATATCAGATTTGCCCTCGGGTAAAATCTCCTTAAAGATAATCTATTTCAATGGAAGGATGGATGGAAGAAAAGCAGAAAAGCAGATGTACTATTCTGTCTTTCTGCATTTCTTTTAATATTCTTATGTCTATTTTTACGCCAATAAATACCCTACCTTTCTTATATCACATGAAACAATAGTGCACTGATACCACTCATGCCCTACACACTGTTTTTGTAAGAAACAGATCAGTTTGTTATGGATCGATGTCGGTAATACTTCATTCTCAAAATGCTTGAAATAAGGTCATGCATGTTCCTATTTTGTTCTTATGGTCTGAAGATACAGGCTGTAAGTCCCTGTGAAGATGCATTATTGGTGATAACTGGGAGAAGAACCAAGAAGACAAAGGGTAAAGGAACTGAATGGAAGATGCGTCCTGTAGGATAGGAGGCTATGAAATTTGGCAAATTCTAAGCAGAGTAAGACTATATCTAAAAATAGATTCAAAAATGCCAAAAAAGCATCCCACTGTCACCTGTTATACCTACGAGTATCTTGTGGTTGAAAAAGCATTGAAATTTTCAGCCAATTTTTTTAGCATAATCAACTTCACGAATAGTTTAGCATATGACATAGATATTAATGGGGATCACCTTATATTAATTAGCTTGAATGCATCTCGCAGCATTGTTCTTTTGATCATGTAGTCCAATGCTTGATCGGTACCAAAGCTTGGTGCACGGTTCACCTACAGAATTGAAGTCATATAATGAAAACTAATACAAAAACTAAATAGCGCTCTTTCATAAAGGTAGTTCTTTTAGTTGTGGGTAATTCATGCAAAAAACCATTGAAAAAGTATTGGTATAGTAATCCAAGAGACTTTAAAACTGAATTCAGTTTTGTAGAAGGTGCAGAAATTATGAGAAAATACGGTGATCATGACAAGTTGTGACCATGAAATGCTCTAAGACTTTGGAGACAACAAATGCAAATGGTACAAGGCAGTTACAAATGAACAAAAGAACATGATAATTCTAGATCTAAAAGGTATAATTCAAAAAGTGACAGGTTACATCCTCAACATACCGTTGAAGAGTTTAAGACACAAACTCAGTAAGTGGGTATAAGGGACAAAACATCAAGATCATTGGAACAAACTAATTAACTATTGTGTTAATACGCACAACTAGATGGGAAAATAGAAATGAACAAATCTCCTACCTCTAAGACCCATGGCTTTAATTTCTTGTCTAGAAGAATGTCAAAGCCAAGGATTTCAAAGCAAACACTCTCGCTTGCTCCTGGATCACTCGGCCTGCACACGTGGTAGGCCCGATAGACATGAGGCTCAGCCACAAGCAATGTTTTCACAACCACATCCTGAAATAAGCAGAGAGAAAAATCACCATAGAATCATATATCACAAGAAAAGAAAGAAACATTGGAAATTGCATCATTGACTCCTAATAAAAAATATCTAGCTCAGATCAGATCCTAAGGTACAAATATACGAAGGATAACAAAAATTCGGACATTCGAAAGGGGCTGACGAAAACTATCAAATCAAAATGGCAGTCAAAAACAAAGTGAAATGCAAGGAAAAGTCACATGTGAATTGTATTTTACAATATTACGAGAAATGACATCAAGCTATTGAATAACCTTGCCCTTTTCCTCAACTGGATAAAAGGGTTCTTTTCCTGGAAATCTGTGAAACTGGCAATTGCATTTTTGTGCCATTAAACGTGATGATCTACTTATGATCAATACTGAGCTTGAAAGCAATGAAGTATTTCATCAGTTTCTTAACTTGAAGAATACTACTGCAAGTCATATACTCCAAAAAAATTTTATTGTACCCTGTTTGTGAATTAGACCCCCTACCATTGACACTTCCTAATTGCCCTTCTCACCAAGCATACAATCATCTAACTGATCAAAACCGTCTTCTGACCTTGCAAGAACAAAATTGCAGTATTTCCAATCGGATAAAAGGGGAAACGTATTCTTGCTCTGAGTTGCTATCAACATGTTTGGAGGCGAAAACCTGATTACTTTTTCATGGCACAGTAAAGCAGCAATACATTTGCTATAATCAATTCATCAGAATTTTGTTTAGTATATTATGTGTGGCCAAAAAGTAGACTCATTCTCGCTTCTTGACATTGAAGGGAGAAGAATGGAGATTCTCCATTGCGTAGTTATTGCATGCTAAGAACTTTACAAGTTTATCGCTAAGTGCATTACATTTGGGAAATTACTGATATTGGCTGAATTAGGTACCTGGATATTGGTCCAAACAAGGTCAGGGTTTTGGCCCTGCGCACTCAACCAGTCGAATAGATACTTCAGGGTCCTACAAAAAATACACCTCTTGAACACTACACAGACACAAAACCAAAAGAAAACATGAGCATAAATCACTTGGAAAAGGATAGAGCACCTGTAAAAATGGGCATTATGAACTAGTGTAAAACGGATCTTGAAAAGATTATCGGACGTCGTTTCATGCCGACTAACAGACACTTTCCACAAAACTCAGTTACTACCGTACCATAGCCGAACAGTTGGAAGGCATCGAAAATATGAGATTGGAGCTTTTATACATGTTGGAAGAAAAGAAGAAACAGACCAAAACAGTGCCTATTTGAAGGAAAATTTCCCTATCATAAACTGTAGCCACATCCTGCATGAAGTGTTTATTGACCACGCCCGGTGACTCCCCAAAATGAAGATAGTACTTTATGTTATTCGGCATTAAATTGAAGTTCTCTCTGGTATACCATGAAGTACTACAAAACTTTATCGTAAGGAATGATGGTCAGCTGAGTTTCAACATTATCAAAAGTTGACCGCACTATTAACTTTCCTAGATAGCAGTCTCGTTTTGCAAGACCACAAAGTGTGGAAGATCAAACTAAATTAGTTACTTGGTCAAAGTGCCCTCATTTACTAAATTTCACGTCACTAGGAAAAAGGTAGAAGGGCTAGAGTAGAAGGAAATACATAAATACTTATGTGATTAAATTATGATGAATAATCAAAGCCATTTTATTATGATACATTAGCCACTGTGATTATCGTACCTTTTAGAGCCGAGATCTTCCTCTGAAGTTTTGACAAATGCATCATTATACTTGTTAACTGAATAATTTGTCAAGTGCATGTACTGACAGGCCTAGAAGGGGAGCAAAAGTGGAAAAGTAACTACCAAGAAGAAAACAGGCAGTAATAAAAATGCCGAGACCATTGCACGATTTATAAAAAGAGTTGAAATCTCACCTTTTGAGCTAGAAGACACTATAGTACCCCTAATTTGCACAAATCCGTGGAAGACCAGCAATAAAATACTTCTTACTGTAGTTTTTTTCTGTGGTATGGTAGCTTAATTTTCTTCATGTAATATTGTATTAGTTTATGTACTAGCTGAATGGATATTGTGGGTAAATAAGTTTAGATAAAATAGAAATAAAAGGCAAAATGGTATACAACAAAGAAGGCTTTGTGGCATAAGAGCGCGAGGCAAATGTAAAATTTGATATTAAAAAGGAAATTAAAGTAATGAGTTAACAATTAAGACAAATAATAATGGAGCACGTACAATGTTTGCATCAGTAGGGGTCGCATACTCGACAGTGCCCATTCGTACCTGAGAAGATAAAGTATAATAAACAATGTACAAACTTTACCATGCCCCTGAATGAGAGGGATGCACTTCTCTCAATGCAAAAATGCTCAATCTTCGAGGCTATATCTTACGTAACTTGCAAATTTTCAGTATTAGACTCAACTTATTGGCTTCCAGTTGCCATCGAAAAACAACAGTTATTCAACGCAAATGAAACCTGACTTGTCTATGTATAACCAATACATATCTATAAAGCATAGATCTAGTGTTCTACACGAGCTGTAGCATAAAATGAGAAGTCAACAAAATGGAACATACCAGGCCATCATTAAATATGAACACTTTTAAAGGATCACATGAAGTGACCAAAACGTAAATGCGAAGGTCGAATTTGAAGTTGTCCATGAGCAATGGCTGAAAATTCAAATAACAAGAAATAAACGATTGTGCTAAGATGCTAAGACCCCCAGTACCATGAACATAGGTAAATGCCGCTTTTAAAGTTTCAATGGAAAAAAGACTCCTTTAACTACTGATGGATATCTATAGATCTTCATACCTTCTCAATGTATTCCTGCACAATAATGTTTTCAAAACTATGGGGCAACAGTTTATCAGCACTTCTTGTAAGTTTGATCCTTAAAAGAGGAAATATGAAGAAAATCAAAGCTAATGGCAAATCATGCCATAACAATTCATCTTCACTTTAGATGTATCCATTACATGTTTTTGACTGACCACATGAACTCGTTGTGTATTCAAAGTTGACCTGAAATGGGTAAAAGTGGCTCTCGAACTGTGAGGAGATCTCAACCTCATATGACAGAATGCTCAAAGACTAACTTGACACCCATTGTTCACAAGAATATATTGTAGAATTACATGCAAGCAACGACATTCTTCTAATCCTTTGTCATTCCAAAGTATTCGTCATTGATCACAACTGTTGCACACAATTTCAAAATGGATTCCTCAATAGAAGAAGTGGGAGCAGGATGAACTTACCCATTTCCCATGGCCCCATTTGCAGGCTTGATTATGAATGTCTTCTGCTTTTTCTTCCTTTTCGAATCTCTTAAATAAGACTGAAAAGCTGTGTACCTGTACAAATGGTTAAGAAATCTAGACAATTGTGACACCAAGTAGTTTTACTTCTTTGGAGTTGGTAATTACATGACCATTTATTTCCAAAACAAGATTCTGATTCTTTGTAAGGCCAAGAAATATTACCTGAAATTTTGAAGGGTTTGCTATCATCCAATTTGAATTAAACCATTTTAGTGTGCTAGCAGTATCAATTTCTAGTTATACAATCATTGATTCAGCATCATGAGATAGCGCATAGATCGTATTATCATCAGCAAAATTGTAAGTCTCAGAAGCCTCTATTGTATAGAAGACAACATAAACAAAAATACTGAAAAGTAGAGGCCCTAATACAGATCATTGCGGCACTTCTGATTTAATATCGAGCCAGCTGCTAATGCTCAGTTTATTTTAACACGTTGTTTCCTTGATGTTAAGTAGCAATATATCGTTTTGAGGCAAGATAGGCCAAGGCCATATGCATGGAGCTTTGCCGCGAGGAGATCATATGGAAGACAGTCACATGCTTTTGACAAATTAGTTAGCACCATTCCTATTAAGCAGTTGCTATCTAAGCATTTTTCACACTTCTTCATCAGTCTTAGGAGAGCATGTTGTGAGGTTGATAATCCTTGATAACTTTGGTCTGATGAACGGCAACATTTGTGAATACGTCAGTCTTTCAAAATTTCTGCTAGAGTGGACAGAACACTTATGGGTCGAAAAGTTTTCTTGCAAGTCGAATCCTCAGCTTTATATGCTGGTGTCACACCAGGCCTCTTCAGGTTGCGGGGAAAGGTGTTCATTCCAAATGATTTGTTGGCTTGTCGCGTAATTTCCTAATAGCAAACTCCTGAAGCGCATATAAGCATGTTTGGCGGTATTGGTCCACTGCTCTTTTCCCAGCATTCAGTGCATTAATCTCACTTAAGGCTCTGAACAGACGGTGTGCTCTATAACAAATTGAATACTGGGGTGTTGGGCATGTTTGCTTATGGCATTGACTACAGACTTGTAGATACATTACTGTCCGATATATTATCTTGTGGTATTATATTGAAAGTATCAGTCACATTTATAAAGTCCTCATTGAAGCACTCACTTATGCGTTTGTCATTCGACAATATTTCTCCATTTTCAACCAGTATAATCTTCCTACAGGTTTCCTTATCTGAAAACAATGGCTTGAAGGTTTTCCAGAATATATCCCCTTTTCCTACCTTTAGCGGGACCAGACTATTGCCATAGGCACGTTTTGCTCTTTTATTTAGCTTAACATCCAGATTTCGTTGCTTTCGATATTGGTTGTGATCTTCGTTATCTTTTGTTCTATTTGCTTTATTCTCTATTCTAGTCTGTATCACAGTTTATTTTCACAATTGTTTCATTGTATGTGCTTTGTTGTCTCCCCTTAAAAGGTTGGAACATCATGCTTTGATGGCAATGCTGGCCCAGTTTTTGTTGGAGAAGATTGAGGACTGATTCCTTCATGTAATCAATAATTGCTTAAGATGACAATCATACCATAGCAATTTGAGTAAATGGGGCAGTAACTTTGAAGAACTGGATTCTTCCAGCATGCCCATGGGAGTTTATAGGCTACTACCAAGCTGAACTTATTGTTATATGTATGATACTAACTTTTAGCATACTATCCTAAAGTTTACTACAATATATTTTATTGTTTTATATTATATTATCATTTTCTGCTTTATCATATAATATCATACTATAAGATGTGGATAGAAGTTGCTGGACTAGTCTCATGTAGGGAGGGGCCTCATGCAAAAATGCTACATAACAACAAACAGGTATAAATGTGAATGTTACAGGCCACTACAAGAGGGGTAGGGGGGTAATAACAGTAATTGTTCTGCTAAGCATTTATTAAATGACCCAAATCAGTAAACTAAGCACATCCTAGCTTATATGCACCAGCATACCACAACCTACCACAATGTAGAAATGGGCAAATGAAAGGATACTCCCCAGGAAAACTCCAAGTTTGTGGAACAAAATTAAACTCTTCTGGGCACTCCTTGTGGATTCTGTAATGGCAAAGGCAGTAAATATGGATATTAGCATTCATACCAGAATTTCAAATGAACCACATATTGACTCCTGACAATGCATAATGATGTAAATCCAAGCAAATGAATAGCTGGTTGAGGTAAATAGCAAAGATAATCATAGAAGCAAGCCTATCTTTAAAGTGACTTACTTTGCCATGTTCCTGGCTAGTGTATCTTTCCGAGAGATTTCACACATTCCGGGAAAGTGATTTATTTTCTGGAAAGGAGCAATTCAGAACTAAATTCACTCAAGGAGCTGGAACTTTTGAAAAAGCAAATGGGCAAATTACTCAAATTTCTGTTATCTCAAAAAGTACCATGCAAGGCAAGTACTGATAGTTGACAAGGCAAAAATTACTCATTCAACTGCTTGCCCTAATTTTTCTAATTTCTCAAATTTCTCAAACTTTAAATCAAACAATTGTGGAAATGCTTACCTGAAAGAGTTTAAGATCCACAATCTTATCAACTGTAACTGGAGCATCACTCCATACAAGCATGCTATGAAATTACATAGAACAATGAAACATAACATACTGTAAAGACCACAAGTTGCATTTTCACAATATTGCAATCAGTCAAATATGGGTAATATTGATTGCCTCTCAACAATCTTCCTTATATTCATCAAATTGCAATGCCCTTTAAATCAACTCAGATACTTTTCTAAGAGACTTAATATTCAGAGGAGCTTTTCAACAGTAAATCAGTAATGAGGACAAATCTTAACTAGATGAGTATACATCTGTTTTTCAAATTCTTATCTGGTATCTCATAAGTACTGAAATAAAATTTTCTGAATGTTAGTGTGAGACAATGAATGAAATGCACAGGGCTGAACTCAGCACCTTCAACATTGTATATTTGAGAGGCTAAGACAGAGTAAGATCATAAGGAAAGAAGAAGCAAGAGTACTTTAAATGTGGAATAATTAACTTACCAGTCTGGGCTATCAGCATCAACAACTTTCATCCCAATCTCACTACAAACCTTTCTCACTACAACAGAAATTGCACTGTTAACTAAAAGTCAAATTTATCAGATAGCAATATAAAAACATGTATTGCAAAACAGATAAACAGAAGAATTCATTGTACAACTCTGAAAATAAAGCATTATATTTTGGCCAAAATATGACTCTTGGGTGCTTAATAAAAGGGGGATACTTACTAATTTTTCAGGTTTTTCCCACCCCTTGGACCTCATTAAGATCCTCCACTTAATAACTTTAGTAAGTTGAAGTGTCAAAGGCCTATGTCAATTATATGTCAGGTATAAGTTTTTTTGTTTTGTAATTTCAAAAAGATAACATGCCATTGCATTCATGTTTTGAGTGTTCAATTTAGTCATAAGTAAGTTATCTGACCATAGAATATGATGTTCTAAAAAGAACATAATGTTCTATGGTCAAACAACTCACCTATAACTAAATAGAACACTCAAAATGTGAATGCAATGGTATATTATATTACTTAATGCATGACAGGCTTACTATCTGGAGAATCTCCCCTGCTAATAAAACCCCCATTTATTAGTTTTTGAAAAAACTTCCCATACCCCAACTATTAAGACCCCCTTGTATTAAGCACCTGAGAGTATAGATGCAAAAGACAAATAAATATGCTGTGAATGCAAGTGAACTCTATGATAAGAACTTATAACTGAGACCCAAAATTGCTTTATTTACCAAAAATTATGGTCATTCTAAAGAATGAATGCCCCTGCAAAGAGCCTTCTTCTCTGGAACAAGTAAGGAAACTTCAAAACAAATCAAATTCCTCATTGAATCCTATTAATAGTATTGCATCCAATCTTATTTTAAGTAGTCAAGGTGATTGCTTCAAATATAATGTATATCATATCTATAGTTCTCCTTCAAAAGTGAAAGAAAACAATAGAAAGTAGGACAGAAATAGACAATGATTGCATGTACCAATTGAAAACTTTGTAGCAGCAAGGTTTGCAACAACACTTGGCCTTTTCTTTCTGCTTCCTTTCTTTTTTCTTGAACCTCCTTTAGCCTTTGGTCCCTTGTGCAATAGTTTCTTGTCAGTATGCGAAACTTCAGCTACACTGCTTGTCTTTGTCAAGACATCGCTATTGTATTCTGCACCAGGGTTGCTGTCAACATAATCATCCTCTACCTCATCATCAAAGCCGTCATTGTCATCATGAGAATCATAACATGAGCTCGAATCTGCAGTATATTCTCTGTTCATTTTGGAGTAACAAACTTCCTCTGCTTGGCTTAAAAGAAATGAGGTATACTAGGAATAAATATGAGGAAACAACAAATCCAATGAACTGTGCAGACTACAAACTGAACAGACTATAATATATAAAACAACTCGTCACATTGCTCCGTAAATTTCAGACTAACTGTGCAGAACGAAGCAAGAGCTGCATTCAAAAGCTCCCAATTTGCTATTATAACTAAAGTGCACATCAATCATAACTAATAGTATGTCAGTCAGATTGTCGGTATTTCTGTCCTGCACCGGAGATGCGTTTGAAATTCTCCCACGTAATCATTTCCATGAAATTAATATTATACGGTCAGCGTGCAGAGGCCATATATGTATTCACTGAATGATCTTCAGGAGAATAAAGGTTAAATATTTTGCATGAACAAGTCCAAAAGAGCTAGCACGGTTCCACATTTCTCTGCTTCGTCTGATGTTAGGTACAGTGATTCACATCAAATATGGAGTGCAACATAAAACTCACGGCATTTTACAATGCTCACCTCAACTCTAGTCCCTCAAGCTGTTAAGAGTGTGCCATATTGATGTATCACAGCGCATCATTACCTCTCAGTTGCTTAGAAACTCAAATCTCTTGCTTACATGATATTTGCTTTTGCTTCGTGGAATTCGTTGACCTTTTGCTCTTAGTCATAACCGCCTTTTGTTCAGTAGATCTTTATGCCTACCATTATGCAACAGCCTCGAGCTATGTATATGTCCGCTGTTCAGATTGTTGCCTAGAAACGGAAATAACTCATAACTAGTAGACTGATGGATGTACTGTTCACTGGTACTGTTTTAGTACCTCAAACTCTACGGGGATCGCCCCCATGTCGAGTCAACAACATTCCAACATTCTTTGATGGCCCAACTGGATCTTTCAATCTACAGAGTTTTAGAATTCCTTCTATTGCTGCAACAATAAGCTCAAAGTGAACTGCAAGACTAGGGCAGTTTCTTTCTTTTTCACAGAAGTCTCTGAAGTAAAGACGCTCTGGAAATATGTGGAACTTCAGAAGACTTTTCACAATTAAGACAATACTTTCAGATCAATGAAGCTATTTCAATATCTAATCATATCACCTACTTACTATTTTTACAATAAAGTACAGTAGTACTGCAACATTCTGTCTACCTAATCCTAGTGAAAGACCACAAACTTCCACAAATCCTCTTCGCAAAATACAAACCACCTTACGCACAGATTTGTATACTGTATGGTGGTTCTATTTTCCAAAATGCTTTCCTTCTAAAAGCATGCATCTCTGCTTTATGAAGAAATGTTTGGCGGAAATAAAGGAATTAGTTAATTGGCTATGCAACAAAAGCATGAACACACTAAGTCAGTTTGTATTGATATTCATCTAAAACAGATCGTAACGGAAACAAGTTGAAAGTTATTTCACTACCTAGTATGACAGGTGATGATAAAATGAGGGAATGGAAATGGGCAGATCAGAAGGGGCCACTGGAGTTAACCCTACGAGAATTATAAGATATATAAAAACAAGGCTACAATACTCTATAGCTTTACAGTCAGCAAGCCAAAACATTTGAATCCTCAAAAGATATACGTTTTGAAAATCATTGACATGTCCAAGGTCAAATATTGCTATTAAACAATGAAAAATGAAAAGAAAATAAATGAAACTTATTTCTGCTTTTATGTCATGCTGTAGGGGTAGGGGTAGGGGTGAAAACGATACAGACTAAGCACTCTGTTCCAAATGTAGGCATGGCATACTTCACCAATTTGCAAGCCAACGAACTGCTCCACACTGATGTCCATTAGACGCGTTAAATTCGATAAATTTTACAAGCAATGGTTAAGTGATACATTCTACATATCAAACAAGAATATACAAGCGTTCTCAACAAGCAAGAGCGACAATAAGATCTGAGCTCATTTCATAAAACTCCATTATGTGATGGGTTGATGAGTCGAATCGGGCCTTACTGTAATTTCCTGCTTGAATTTCTAATGGTGCTGTTGAACTGACAGATGATTTCGGGCTTGAGCGTCCAGATGATGGGTTAGACGATCTCCCGCTAGACACCTCTTCATCAGTGGCAAGGCTTTTAAAATCCAACAAGTAACTCTTGCTGTCAACTTGGTACAGTTGTAAGTGAATCTTCACCTAAAAGACAAGCAGAAAGCAGTACAAACATGCATCTAAATACCTAAGGAGAATTTAAATGTTATCGAGTTTATCTAGGTGGAATATATAGCTTTGAGAGAGCTGGTTGATTGATATGATTTGATTTGATTTGATTTAAAATTCTTCAGGAACGGTAGCCACGTCAATCTAAGGATTGATTTACAGTGGGCCGTGCTAAAATATTACAAAAATTGTATAAATCGAACTGAAAATAATACAAACTCAAAAGATCTCATTTACAATGCAATCTGAAAGCGATAAAAAAAACAAAAATTTAAAACGAACAACTTAAAGCTAAATGACATCTTTGCTTTCCTCAATAAGCTTCTGGTGGTACCACAGTCTTCACAACTAAACTATTTGTCCTAATTGACACTTTCAAGCTGTGTATTAGAACGAATGAATTGACTAACAGCAATTACAACCAGTGGAAAGTTAGCAGTTGTAGGGTACGCTATCAGAAAACAGAATCTAGAAACCGTCCTGTTCATTGGATCAATCTATGGAAAGCGCGGAAAGAGAAGACCGAAAAAATTGCAAATACGAACAGAATTTGAGAGGTAGAGCACACCTGGACCTTTACAGAATGCAACCGCACAGGAAGTTATGGAGGGTGACATAAGTTCTTACCCAACGATTATTTGCTTTGTTTCGTGCTCGTACGCGGACGGAAAAGGGATTTATTATCTTCCACTCCTACGAAAGAACAAAGCTATGTCATACATATAAGAATTCATAGCTACGTAAATTCTGTCTTTGCTGCACTCGTTTGCATTCTCATTTGTTCGCTTTTTGTATCGTTGATTCCTTTCACTTCATTTTTCAACGCACTTCCCAATATTCCTCTAACAAATATTTTCATTCTGAAGCCCACT
Organism: Mastigias papua; assembly: GCA_964019165.1. Classification (NCBI taxonomy): domain Eukaryota; kingdom Metazoa; phylum Cnidaria; class Scyphozoa; order Rhizostomeae; family Mastigiidae; genus Mastigias; species Mastigias papua. The sequence continues at coordinate 10,896,114 of OZ025279.1, read as the reverse complement.
AATTTGATAATTTCTCACTAGCTACAAAATGATAATATCTTACATAACCAAGTTGCAACATTGCTCTGTAGACTTCAGTCATGATATCTTGGGGTCGGCTCTGTGATCTTATTCCTACAAATTAAGGATATCATTCAAAGACGTACAATTTAAAAAGGGCAACTTATGTCTGAGTAATCTGTAAAGCAACAATTGGTCCAGTGGCTATGGATAAAAAGGTTTTAGTAAATCTTTAAATGATTATGATTTCACTCTTAGCAATTTTAAGAACTTCCTTTGCCAATAATGTAATCACTGTGTTACAGACATGAGATTCAATTCTGACACATTATTATATAAGATACATAAAATAAAGTGTGTTGGCTTGAATATAATAATGATTGGAATTACATTCCTTACATTGCTTCTTTATTATTCCTCTACGAAATACCAGTCTATCCTAGTAATCTGTATTTAACAAACCTATCTTTTTAGCATCGCCTTAAGGTTAGCATTCCTCCTACTGATTAAGAACAATAAGCATTATGCCATTAGTTAAAATACAATTGCATCTCTCTACACTCTTTCTGAAGGAAAGCACTATATCGCGATATATCGATGCAGAAGACGACACATGCATGTAAAATAACTAAGAATTAGTAAGGAAGAAGAAATCACTCATATTACCTAAAAAATTCAAATGGATCTGTTTGAATAATCCAAAATCCAAAGATCACTTTTCTTTCAATTGTCTATGTAAACATGCATTTCTTACCAAGTGGCTGCCGCACTAGGTTTTATGCCTAATGGTAACTATTTACATTCATTTTTATTTGCATTTTAAGGCAATCTAATGATGGCAGTTGTCCGATCTCCAGGGGAATAGCATCCAAAGTCTTATGAGAAAAAAATGAAAGCTTCCCTTACAGTCATGTTTCCTGGTTCTACTACGAAATGCAATGAAGGAGATTCCCCTTCATCAATGTAAACTACAACTATATTTGGATTGACAATGATAATACTAGATGTTAGATTACAATCTAAAACAGTAGCTTCCAAACTTTCCAAATTATTGTTATATCTTATGGTATCTATATGCTATGATAAGTATACTTTCACGGGAAACAAATATCAATAGTGCTACAGGCTGATAAAACAACGAGTAAAGCAGCACGGCCGCCTCTTCGAGTTCCCTGAAACACTTCGTGGTCCACCTGGGGCGCTCTGCGGTCCCCTACGGGACTGCGGACCCTAGTTTGGGTACCTCTGATATAAAATAATGCCAATATATTACTGATTTCATTAGTACATAGAGGAAAAGCCAATTTGCCACAAAAACGACATGAGGAATTTTGTCAGAAAAGCCATGTTGGTCAGGTGCTACCATGAAAATCCATTATTTTATGATATTTGATGGTAGCTCTTGATATTCATTCATATACTCGTTATTTACCGTTGGTTTGCTAATAGTTTATTTATACCTATCAAGACCAACATACATACATACATAGCTCAAAACATTTTTACAACAATAATAGATACAAAAGAAAAAGAATGAAGGAATGATTGGTACCATGTATCGAACATTAAATTATTGGCATATTCTGCACGTTCAGTGCTCACCTGCCCAGTTTTATGTTTTGCTTTTAAAGCCGGGAAGTATCGGTTCTTGTTTTATGCCAGTATCCAGGGTATTCCATTCCTTCTCTTATAAGTTCAAATTCACCCCTTGGGGGAACTTCCTTCAAATTGTAAAATGTTGTCTTTCAGAGAAAAGCAAGAGGTCCATACCAAAGAACTTACTAAGGAACACGAATGAAGTAAGCAATTGAAGGTAAAACGGAATGCTAACCAAGATGCCATTTGGGTCTTCTTTGTGGCCCTCTGGATCCACTACCTGTAGATACAGTTGCGCGTCGCCTGGGAGTTGATCCTTAACATAAGCAGAACAATATAAGAAGCGACAAAAACGGTGTGAATGAATGCATTTTGCAACGGAACCAATATCATGTACATACTAGATCCGCCGCATTAAATTCTTGCAACCGTCTATCTTCAACATTCTCAACTATTTCCCTTGTCTAAATAAATTGGATATTGGCATGGGTTGATGCCACTAAACCCTAACGCTTCTTTTATTCCCGAGGTCATAATTGCAAGCTCCTATTTTTATGCTAACCAATATAAAGCAAAATTGAGAAAACCCTGTGAAAATATAAGTATGGACTGAGCAAATTGCAGTATAGATTTAGCAACAGATCAGCATATTTAAATCCTACTCGTTCTCATACGAACCAAATCTTTTCAAACAACGATGATGCGAATTTTCCGTTAGACAATATTTACTCACCAGATTTCCCTCCAGTTGGTGACGTAGGAAGCTAGAAAACACAATCACAGTGCAAACTAATAGTGTCACAGTTTGCCATTGCCCATAAATAATATGAGACAGATGAGGCATTACAAATAAAGACTAGCACGAATGTCATAACTGTTAAAAAATATGAAACACTTTTTGAATTGTCATTCATTCACCTTCAATAGCCATAAAAGTCTCGTTAATTTCTAACAATTTTGAAATTTACCATTATTTAATTTTCGTGTTGCAGAATGAAATCGCAGCTTTTTTGATGAATAATAGGACGAGAGTGACGACAAAAAGAGACCACATTTTTGATTATTTGACGACAATTAATTCTCGTGAACAGAAACATCCGGAACGCATAACAACCGTAGTATTCGTAATTGCTAATAATTAGTTCATTCTGCTATCTATTCAATAGATTTAAGTCAGCAATACTGCAAGGTACGAAGATGTATCAGCCTATTGTTTCTCAAACATCAGTTATGAGATACAATTTTGATAATACAAACTCTTCAAAATCGCAGTCAAAACTATAATGACTAAGACAACTAGATCATGACAAAGATGGAAAGATGGCTACCTCCACGTACACCACAGAACTTCAACTGCATAAAAATTATTTCGCAAGATTTATTTTCTGAGTCATTAAATGTCTATGGATAGAGCTATTTTTGCCAATCAATTGTGAGTAGTGAAAATACTCTCTAGCTGCTACATCGATATCACATTTGTCAATAGTGCTTTACTTGCACTCCTTATACCTCATAAGTTGCTAATAGCACTCTCTGTATCTAACAACATCTTACACCAACGAAGAAATCAAAGATTAAAAATGGAAGTCTTCTTTCATTACTTCACAAGACTTAGAAATAGTTTTCATTTGACATGATTTTGTTGGAGTATTATTGCATTAAATAAGACTATGGAAGGACGTTGACGTGCAGAATTGTCTATTTAGACTTACACTTTCAGATCTTTCACGTGGCGGTGGGATGAATCCAGGTGTCATCTTGGCTACAAAAATATACTAAGAATTAATCAATCATCCAGATGAATGATATCAATGATTCGATGATTGGTGCATCGGTGATTGGGATATCTCTTGATGAGCTAATTGATCGATTTCTAGTTTAAGGTATAGATACATCAAACTATCAACTGAAAGAGAGAATAATAAATTATGGTAAGCTAACCTGCTGCGCAAAATGACTTCTTTCCGTAGTCACAAACACTTCAGAATGAACAAATCAAATGGGCAAAAGAATCGAGAGTGATCTCAGAGAAGATCAAAAGGAGAAATTGATACAAGAGCAAAAGCATAAAACACCAAAAAAGCAAAAATTAAAGTGGAAACGAAACTATGGAGAGAGAAACTAGACAAAAGATAAGAAAACAATCAAACGAAAGATGGATCAGAATTGATTATTGATCTTGGATTACCTTCAGCATTGATGCGCCTGTTGTCTAAAATCAACTGGTACGCGACAAGAAGCTGGTCATGCATGTCACCAGCTGCTAGGGCAATTCTAACATCGCTCTCTTCCACTTGAAATTTCTATTAGAAAGAAATCGGCATTGACAATATGTGTCTACATTCCATGTGAGCCATGCCATGCAAATGCTTTCAAAGAAATATACTGGCAATCCTTATAGGCCTCGATGATATTGAAGCACAGACTTGAAGTAAACTAGGGCAAGGTAGCTATTATTAACCAAATAACTAGGTCAAGATTTGAGATATTCTGAAGTCAAAAAGTGATACAGTAGAAGACCTAAGAATCCAAGAAAACTTTCAGCACTTAAGGGAGTTATTTCAAGAAAAGAACTTAGCAGATTTTCCTCCTACTTCACAAATTTCATTGATTGCTTCTTCGTCCAAAGAGTTACCATCATGATCGAGAGATGGAAACAGGTAAGCAGGTAAATCTTCTTTAAACCATTCATGTTCTCTGTAGATAAAGGATACATTTATAAATGTAACTAGGTATTAAATTGGTTGTACTGAAGATGGTTTAGTTTTTAAGACAATGCAAACGTAAGCCCAAAAGGAACTTAAGTAATTGAGAGAAACGGTGTTTCTAATCAGTTACAACAAGTAGATCACCTGTTCAAACAAAGGGATGGAGAGAGCAGCTATACATCAAGTACTAGGGCCTATAAAATACCATTTAATACACTTCTGTCCAGACAGAGAAGGTGTGTGGTAGCCATTCGGCAGGTCAGGACGTAATACAACAAAATTACTGGTCTCATAAAGAAATAAATAAGAAATAAGAAACACAGCTGCAATTACCCAAGAAGAAACATCGATTAAAAGCAAATGCGTAATATCATTTTAGCTGTACATATAATCCTTTTAAACATGGCTGTATTCTGGTTGCTTTTAATAAGAAATGCAGAACCTGCCAACATTCCGTTGACATTGAGTTCATGTTGCCAATCAAGATCTATACAAATAATCTGATGAAAAGGTCTTCAAGGTAATGCCTACTTTATAAATTCCATGTTTGCTCTCTTCATTGGGTCAACTTGCAACATAGCTGTTACCAAACTAGCGGGCAATGGTGACAGATGGGGTGGGATAGAAAAGTATCCAGCTGTAGCGACAAAATGAGAGAACATGTTACTGGAATAATTCGAGGAAAACAAAAAATCATATTTGGGTTCAAGGTTTTCAAATAATGTGTAGGGACACATTTTCTACCTGTATGGGGAGCTGTTGAGTCAGAAAATGAACAAATATATACAAATTCAAAAAACGAGCTAAGGCCAAAACACATTGAAAACATTGATAGATAGATGGAAACACCAATTTCAATAATACAACAACAAACAAAAACCTCAAATATGGAGAAGAAAAAACCAGGGGCAAAGAGGACAGCAAGGGTCTATCTCTAACTGCCTGTGAGAAAAGGTTTACAATAACTTGTTCAGAATCCATCCCAGTTTACAGCTACAATTTCAAGAAACAAGACATGGACAAGAGCCGGTAATATGCTTACATTTGATCTTCTTAAACAGCGTAGGAATATGCTCATCATCAAAAGGCAGCTAAGAATAAAAGGAGAAAACTAGTTGACATCTTTAGGGCTTTCGCGTACAGATATTATGATCGCGCAATCAACGACGCGGGCGAACAGTGCGGGGAGCGCGATTGAAAATGATTTGACAATACGTAACGAACTTTCTCTTAACAAGAACTATGATTTTCGCTTTGATAAGCATGCTGCTAAAAGCTAAAAGACTTTTGCTTCTAAGGACCGAAAACAATCGACTCATATTTCAGAACCATTGCACGTAATTTTGCAGACAAACAAACAATGGCAACTTTGGAGAAGGGAGCAAAGAATCCCCGTCCTACCAACAAATGAGAAACAACAGTAAACTCGATGAAAATCAATATCAAAAGTTTCAATTTCAAATAAGGGTTTCTCAAGTGGTCTGGCCTATGGCTAAACCCTCAATCGAAATATTTCGCGCAAAGACCATTGCTATATAATCTCATTGATGAATTCAATGACTGATTGATCGATTAAATAATTGATTGATCAATTGATTGATCACTTGATTGATTGGTTGATTGATTGATTGATTGATTGGTTGGTTGATTAGCTCATTGACTGATTGAACATTGACAGATCCCATTTACAAAGATCTATGAAGGTCAAAATGGAGGGAATAAAAACTCACTGATCCACATAACAGAGCATAGAGGATGATCCCACAACTCCAAATATCAACCTCTGGACCAGCATAAAGTCTAAAAAAGCAAATATGACAGCATTGGTTTGAGAGGGAAGGAGATTTGGACAAAGTGGTCTGGAAATTTATCTCAGAAACACTATAAGGGTATTAAAAAGCTTAAAATATCTGGCAGTTGCTGAAAATATGGTTTGAATGTTAACATTCATTGATTCATATCCTTCAATATCAATAAATGCATACAAAAGATGCAATGAATATCAGAAATCTGAAATATAGCCCAACAAAAAAGAGCTGCTTTGAAATATATATATAATTTAAAACATGACTTCACTCACTTTCCAGAAATTACTTCTGGAGCAGCATAATTAGGAGAGCCACAACTTGTCTTCAAGAATTCCCCATCATGCATCATGTTAGAAAGCCCTATGGAGAATAAACTGAGATGAACTAAGAAGGTAGTGAAAATTTGACTGCAGACCCTGATTAATTCTCCCAGTCACTCTATAACAGATCTAAATAAACATAAAAAAATGGGAGGAATTAACTGGAAGCAGAGAGAATCAACCATCTGCTAAACAACATCTAATTTAACATAAACAAGGGCATGCTCAATATAAAAAGAATCAGGAAATAATGCTAGCAACATGAGTCTCATTTTGATCAAAATGTACAGTAGTGCTTTGAATCAAAACAACCTGTGCAAAGAACACTTTCAATCCAAGAAAAGTGAGAATTAAGAATTATTCAAATTTCAATATTCAAATCAATTTCTCATTGACAAATTTCCATCCAGCAATGCTTAACAATCATATCATGAAGCCATATAAGGTCTTCTCAGTCTGGCCAAACAAACATACATGAATTTTCCTTTGCTAGTGACAATTTCTTAATAAGATTTGAATCAGCTGTGTGTAAGTACCCAGACAATAACCTTTGAAAGGGTCACAATTCTATAGTTAAATATCAAATTTTGCATATAGTTAAGATGAAAATATCCCAAAATAAGAGTTTCTTACCAAAATCAGCAATTTTGACATTGCCATAATTGTCTAGCAATAAATTCTCTGGTTTCAGATCCCTGGAGACAAATGTATCACTGATTGGTATTGCTCAATTTAATCTCTATAGTAATGATTTGTTACTTCTTGTGTTATTAGCAACAGCTTATAACAAAGGAAAAGCTACTTTCATTGTTTACCAAATGTTTAGGGAATTAATTTTCAATGGAATCTGTTGATGCGTAAAGTTAGTTTGAAGGAGGCAGGTTCTAAAGCTAGTTTGAAGGAGGTAGTTATGAGTTGTTGTGATCTAGCTAACAGATGTATTTTCTCTCTGAGTGTATTTCTGCAACAGCATTAGCCCAATATTGCACTTAGCTTAGGCCAATACTGTGCTTTATTGTGCCAAGATACCAAGGGTATAATACTATAATAACAATCTTTGAGAACTAACCTACTATCATAACAAAACTAGATTCTTTTGATTAATAGAGAGCATTACATGCATAAGTCACAAGAAAGGGCAAAAGTGACCATCAATACAAAACAAGTGATATCCACAATAATAACAGAATGGGAATTTAAAGTTAGCCTAAAGAGCTAAAGTAAATCCAATCAAGATAAAAAGATCAAAGAGATAACAAAAGGAAAAGTAAAGTTCTTGTTTTCCAATATCAATCAACATCTTGACAGTTAAGGTCCATCTTTCCTAAGATGAGCTATTGCTGGGCCAAATGGCACAACTAGACCAAAGCTATTGATGTTTTACTGTTTGGGGGTAGTGGATCAGGGCAAAATGGGGGGAAATCTTTGAAAGCTCATTTCTTAGCCCCCATTAAAGATATCAAGCTGAAAACAAGTGTATGGATTATTGACATGATTTGTGATGATGATTTGTGCTTTCAGTTTTTGGTTTCATATGGAATTACCCAATAGTTTCTGTATTCAAATTAAATATTTAATTTCCACCTGCATAAGTCTTTGTTTTTACATTAATTTGACAATTGCCAATGTAAGGTAAGTTGAACTTAAAGTAAATAGGATACATTTAACTAAATTTTCAAGAGGTTTTTATAATCCTATACTTTAAGGCTCTCAACAAGAGGTAATGTAAAAATCCATATAAACTTATTCAAAATAGAGTATGTTGAATTATACAAAAAATAATTTTCAAACATTTACCAAAGGAGGCCACTTTCCAAACATCAAGTACAGGGTCTGCTTTTGAAATTAGAGTTCAAAATTTCAGCAGTGCTTGTACAAGAAGTACACCTTGGAATCTCAGTGGTCCATACTTTCCCCAAAAATTGAAGTTTACACATTGCATACTATTCTGCACTCAGCAGCTCTTATGGTGTGTATGTATTGTATGTGAGCCATTCTTCTCATGAAGAAAGTTGACAACTCAACTTTATGAGAAGACAATACACCACAAACATAATAGGAAGACTTGATATTTTACATTATATATTATCATTAAGTATCAATTAAAAATAAACATACCGATGGACAATCATGTGCCTATGACAATAATCAACACCAGATATTATTTGCTGAAAGAATCTTCTTGAATCTTTCTCTGACAGCTACAAAAAGATTGAGAAATTCTTCTAAAATGAAAAGCCTCTAAAATGCTGGTAGAGACCAGAGGTGATTGCTCCCTACCCTATGAAGATATACTGGGTAAGTATAAACAATATTAAAGTTCATCATGGTCATTCACTATATTGTACTGCCATTTTTATTACCATGCTAATTTTCAGAGCAGGCAGGCAGTCATACTGAGGGCTAATTGAAAGTCAAGGATAAGAAAACAGAAGCAAATGATTCTATCATTTGCAATGAACCCTGGACCCTATTCAAAATGGCTCTACACAATTGCATGCTCCACTAATCGAATAACTAACTTCACAGAAGTATCAAATATGTGGATTTACAGCAATTCTTATTGAAAATATCTTATCTGCACAAGGCCAAATACTAAATATTAACAACATTAACTGTTAATATGATAATCCACACAACAGGTGTCACTGTATATATGAATGTTAAAATGGCAATAGAGGGAATGAGCTTGAAAGCAGTTTATGTATAACACCACATTGTTGCTATTTTCATGTATTTAATAAAAGAGCAAAATAACATTGAGAAAAAAATCTCAAAACCACATATATGAATTTACCTTGAATGCATTGTAATGAAATGGAGGCACTAATGTACTTAAAGGTTTATAACCTAAGTGCCCTGTATGAGTTGCAGCTGTTGGTTGGAAAAAGGGCAGCCTATATACATCCATACATTACCCACTGGCTATCTCCAAAACAGTTATGACCATTAGTATTCTATACATCCATGTATTATTAGTATATACAAAAAATCCACAATTTTCATACTTCTGCTATGAGACATTTTGGACACAATAATGTGACATCAAAAAAAGAAACAATGCACTCCTGTATTATCACAACATCAATCTAAAAAACCGATGTTCATTTGCTGTTACTATAAATATTTGCAATCACTTGTAGCTATTTGAATTGAAAATGCAGTATTTCTCTTTAAAGAAATAGAGATGAATAGAATTAAATAGGAGAGAAACGTACTCTTATATAATATTTCATATCAACTTATAAAAGTGATAAAAGGGTGCCAATGCTCATTACTACCTTTCCATGATTAAGGATGTAATCAAATAATTCTCCACCAGAAATATATTCCATGACCATGAAAATGTCAGATGGAGAACTAATAACTTGATATCTGCAATAAAACAGCAAATGAAACATATTCAAAATAGGTTTCTACAACCAGCCTGATTATAATAGTATAGTGTATACATTCAAATGCTAAGAAACGCAATGCTTGAAAAATAACATACACTATACATACTACACTATCACAAAACCTCTGTAGATAAATCCTCTTCCAAATATTTTTCCTGAAAGTATGGCTGAAAATGTCTTAGAGAATCAACTTTGAAGAAACTACTAAAATTCAATCAAGAAACATGGGACATCAAAGTTTGGAAAAAATTGATCTGCTCTACTGAAAATGCCACATTTGAAGGGAACTTTGAAATTTTGACATCTTTTGAATGGCAAAAGATATCAACCTGAAATTTTTGCACAGTTCCTATCTTACATATATGAACATTACCACAAAGTCTCAAGAACATCTGAGATGGTGCATGTGGAACCCCTAGTCCACTTGGCATGTAATGGCCCATATACTACACTATCAAACAACATTTGTAGATACATCCTATTTCTACAACTAGAAAAACACCTGTCTATTTACTCAACTTGAAAACTATAAACTTTCATAATAAAAACAGCCTTTCCAAGACCCAGTCATGCAGGCCTGACATTCAACTAACAAGATATTTTGGCTTTATGGTAGAGACTGGATAAGACATAAGGAGGAGAATGGAAACATTCAATCTTTCAAAAGTGCTTACAGTTTTATTATATGAGGGTGCCTGAAAAGCTTTAAGAACTGTATTTCTCTTTTGATTTTTCCCACAACATCCAGACTTTTGATCTTCTGTCTATTTAATATCTTTACAGCAACTTTATGTCCAGTTATATGATGCTTTGCAACTGAAGTGAGAAAACAATAATAAGCTTGGAACTGGTGAAGCTGGATCATACAATGCATGCTATACATCTGCTTTTTCCAGATTTGAAAACAGACAAGTCATGAGATTTTGGGAAGGAAGAATAAGGTATGCCACTCCATAAACTACAAATCAATAGAATGAAGGACAACTGGTGGGACAGAGTTCGCAGATTTGGTAGGAATAATCAGAAAAGGATGAGTATGATCAGGGGGGATTGGGGTGCTGTAGCTCCTCCACTCTTCTTACAAATGTACTCTAGCACCCTACCCTTGTGGCTATAGTTTGTATACTCGAACCCCCACCAAAGATATTGCTCTGCCACCGCTGGATAAGGCATCTAGTGGTTGTAACATGTCTCAGTAGGTCAGAATTAATATCCCTCATCCCCTGATTCCCCATGGAGGTTTTGACACAACAAGGAAATTTGATGCAAAATTTGGCAAGGTCTAAATTGTTTTTGAAGCAGACAGCTTTAGATTGAATTTTGCCAAGAAGAGAGAAGGAAGACCTAAAGGCAAACACCATGCATAGGAGCAGTACTCTAGAGAATGACAAATTGTAAATAGTCAATAGAAATAGCCACGGGCAAGTGGAAAGGAAACCATGTTCTGAAATTCATGTTTAACAGTGGAATAAATGTATGGTTTCCAATGGAGGATTTATACAAACAATTTAAGCTCCCATGCTTAAATCTAAGTGCTAGCCAGACCCTCCTTCTCACATGATCAGACAGAAATATTAAGTAGGGAAATATTGGCCTAGTGAGGTTCAGCCTGGGCTGACACTGACATTAGAGAGTATTGAGCTGTACTGAGGTGACATTTTCGAGACATACTGCAACTTAACTTCCACACAATGGGCAAGAATATGTCCTAGGAAATAAACTCATGAATTCCTTTGCTGCACAAACAAATATTCGATGAAAGAATATTAAAACCTATATGAATAAGTGAACCAACTTTTCCATTCACTTTTCAAAAATTTGCAGTGCGTGAAAATGCAATGTTTGGAGTAAACCTGTCTGGAATCCCTAGTGGAGAGACCACTAAAGACAAACAGAGGACAACTTTGGAGACTGACGCAGCTGGGTCATGTCAGTACGCTGATAGTATATTGACTAGACTCACAAGAATAGTATGTAAGGGCAGTGCATAATAATGAAAGAATACAAATACATACTGCAATGTAGCACAACTAATATGGTCTAATATCTTTAGAAAAGTAGTTTTAAAGAAATGTGAACTGAACATCACTCCGCAATTTGCTTTTAAGCTTTTGTGATCTGAACAAGCAACCGAGACACTACCTTTTACTTTTCCAAATGTTCCAACACCAAGAGTATCACCAAGGACATAATGACCGATCTTTAACAATGGCTGGCTCTTTTCATCTCGTTGTTCTCGATTCTGGTGATTGTGACGTGAATGATGGAACGCATCCATTTTGACTTTGATATCTCCAAAAACTCTGCGAAGCATATATGTTACTGTGCAGTATTAACCTCCTTTTCAAACTGTGAGAGAAACATTTGGAAGAAATCATGGCGGAACAGTCGGACGATTTACAGCCTTTGGCACCAACGATAGAGAACATTCTAGAACAACATTCACTTCGATGGGTGTTTGTTGGAGGCAAAGGGGGTGTAGGAAAGACAACCTGCAGGTAGACCTTTTTGCAAATGTATAGTTTTTGCATTAAGAGGGAGAGTGGGGCACATTTCTAGATGATCTGATATCAGATCATCTGGAAATGTTAGAGTGGTTTATGCAATTTTGCAACTATGCAAAACATATTTGCAGTACTTTTACTCCATGTTAGATGGTGCCAAAGAATGCTTGAGCACTGCAATTAATCGCCAAGATTAAAGAAGCATCTGATATAAGAGCTTTCCATGGCTGAGGTGCACAATCCTCTTGCATGCATTTACATATATGGCATTTTATTATATGACCTAAACTGAAATCTTAGCAAAATAGACAAGTCTACACAGATAAGATGTTTCATTTGAGCTCATGACTCTCTTTTTCAGTAGATTACTTAACCATTTAGCTACATTATAATTTGCAGTCTATTTCTGTTTATCTTATGCGTCTGATATTGTTGGTTCAGATCTAATGTACATTGTTATGGTGCACATGAAACTACTGATATTGTTGGTTCAGAAACTACTCTGAAGTTCTTTAGTATTTTTGACTTTATTTAAAAATGAATTGACTGGAGTATTTCTTTTGCAGTTGCAGTCTTGCTGTCCAGCTCTCCAAAGTTAGAAAAAATGTGCTCATCATCTCAACTGATCCTGCTCATAATATATCAGATGCTTTTGATCAGAAATTTGGGAAAACACCTACACTTGTCACAGGATTTGAAAACCTATATGCAATGGTATGCATTTGTTGTGTATTGTCATGGGGTTTTTCTGGTTGTACAAAAAATTCAATTCCATGACAATGCATAACATATGCATTGTCTTTATATAATACTATTCATCAAGTAAAGACTCTAAAGAGGAGGAAGTTAACATTCTGGTAACATCTTTCCTCGTGCATCTTCTTAACTTAACAATCTAGAAAACAAGTTAGTTTACTCTTTGTACTAAGGTCAGTTGCCAATAGAACAATTGGCAATTTTGGTTAACACATGTTGTATGTTTGTAATGGAAAGGCCTGGTGTAAAGATGAAAATAGATGGCCAGCCATTATTAGACAACATTATTTCACTGTTTCTATAGGTTTGTTTGAGCTAATGAAAACTGTTATATTTTAGGAAATAGACCCAAATCTTGGCTTTAGTAATCTCCCAGAAGATGTTGTAGATGACAATGGTATGTGTCAATTGATTCATTTGTATCCTTGGTTATCCCTGATAAGGCTACAAGAGGTCACTTAATGCTAGTTAAAAAAGTTAAAGCAACTATAGCAGTGCCAAGATAGAGGAAGGGTTCATATTAAAGAAAGAAATGTAGGAGAGAATTTGAGTTGGTAAATAAGAGTATGACCATATAATTGAGGATATTTGATCATCAATCTCTGGTAGCAAATGGCATGATAATAAAAAACAACTGAGACTAAAAGTTGGCAGAGAGTAGTGCCAAAATTAGCAACCATTTGGATACAGCTAGTTCTGGCAGCTTTTATATGAACTGTAGGGGTTGTAGTTCATGTTCGGAAGAAGTCTATATCTGATAGGAAGTATTGGCTTTGTTTGTCATCAACATGGAGTACACATATGGCTATAGATTAGCCTTTGTATCATGTATCCCAATTTACTTCCTGGCATGGTAGAACTGAAGAGTCATCTACAGTACACATTAATATTGTCTTGTATTTTTAATCATATGTTCCTGTAGGTATGGACCTTTATGTTCTGCTAAAGGTTGGAAAGGCATTGGCATGGGAATAACAATTTATCTCTTAAACACTCTATTGTATGTCTCTGGTCATATAAACTTGTGTACTTCATTTGACAGATGTAACATCAATGGGTAAGCAGGTTATGGAGGAAATACTAGGCACGTTCCCAGGCATAGATGAAGCAATGAGCTTTGCAGAAGTCATGAAGTATGTTCCTTTTAGATTTTTCTGGAATGATTTGAAGCTTCTGTCAGGAAGCATATAATAGGGAGGTCATTCACAGAGTATGAGCTAAAATAGGACATTAATATGGTAGATAGTTATAAGCCACTATTGCTCACTTATTGTGAATGATTGTCTCAAAAAATGCTGCTTAGGTTGACCTGTTGCTAGTTGTTCACTTAGTTATCTTTAACTATGAAAAGTGAGGCAAAACAAATTCCTCTCCAAATCTGACTCTCCAAATTTTTCAGACTACTGGGAGAGTCCTTCTGTAAGAAATTCCATTATTTATGCAGATTAGACAATGTTGCACATTATAATTTAGTAGTGCATTATTTTGTATTTGTATCATATCACTTGCTAATTGTAACAGAATTTCAAAAAAGTTTGAAATGAAATGAAAAATCTTCAGTTGGTAGTGATGATATATTGATGATCTTTTTAAGGCTTGTTCGAGGAATGGACTTCTCTGTTGTGGTTTTTGATACTGCGCCGACTGGACACACTTTGCGATTAATTTCATTTCCTTCAGTGATTGAGAAATCCCTCCAAAAACTAGTAAGGCTGAAGTCAAGGATATCACCATTTTTATCACAAGTAAGTTGGACAGAGCATTTAGTTATTTTTATTTTCAATAGAATGAAGATCATTTATCTTTATTTCTTTTCCATCCTCATATAAAACATCTGTAATGAGTTCATTTTGAGTGTTTCTTTTTATGGCACCAAAAGCAATGCATCTATATCACTGAAAGGAAATGTTTATTTTATCTTGAATGTAAGAAGGATTTGCTGAAGGGAGTAAATTTTATTTTGCAGTTTGGTGGATTGCTTGGTTTGTCTGATTTTGATCCGGCACAACTTGTTGGAAAATTAGATGAAATGCTACCACTTATCCAAG
The DNA here is from genome assembly GCA_964019165.1 of Mastigias papua. Taxonomy (NCBI): domain Eukaryota; kingdom Metazoa; phylum Cnidaria; class Scyphozoa; order Rhizostomeae; family Mastigiidae; genus Mastigias; species Mastigias papua. Next base: position 10,880,976 of record OZ025279.1, on the reverse strand, counting down.
AAATAAGTAACAAATTTAAAAATCCAGTAAGTTCAAGAGCATTTAAAAGAATACACAGTGACACCACAGTGAAATCATTGCTTGAATAGTTATTAGTATCACCATTATAATTGTCAAAATTTTTATCATTATCATACAATCTAAATTGTTTGTGGGAGATGTAGACAGGGTATGAAGTATTTCAAAATATGATTCAGTATAAGTAATACTCTCAATACTTCATGAAACGGAGAAGCAAAATTTAGGGTAATTTATGGTACAATAATTTGTCTATGTTGTTTTAAATATGGGTTTTCTGGATTTTGGTCTAATTTTTTTAACAGTTGAATTGTTTATTGTTCTTCATGTTGTCCACACCTTTTCAGGATCATACGACATTTGTTTGTGTCTGTATATCAGAGTTCCTTTCACTATATGAAACAGAAAGACTTGTTCAGGAGTTAACTAGGATGGAGATAGATATACAAAATATCTTGGTAAACCAGCTGGTATTCCCCAGTATGCAGCAAGGTAATGAACTGATTACAGCCATGTTTATAATTGTGTGTCAGATAGGATCTGTTGTAGTATTCACTGTAAGGAATACCAAAAGAGGAAGGTACAGAAAATCAAAGGACTTGACAATTCAGAGTTAACCTGGAAAAATATGAAAATAGTGGGGGAATAGTGGGGCAATGGTGGGGGCAAGTACAAACCCATGGAGCAAAGCAATAAAGGGTAAATTAGATGGTTGAACAGTGTATGAATGAATGAAAGACAGTAGAGTTTTTGATACATAGCTATGGGAGTAAATCTGTAACTTAACTTTTGAATGAGTGGACCAATGTTTGCATGAATGAATGAAAAAATGAGTGAATGAACAATTTGATGTTTGAACAGGGTTTCTAACCGACAGGTCAAAACAAAAGATAATAGCATAAATAAAGGGATGCAAATTATTATGTAAAGTTTATCAAATAGAACATAGTTATTTTCTGAGAGAACTGCCAATTTTTTCAGGAAAAATCTGCAATCTTTGCAAGGAAAGACACAAGCTTCAATTAAAATATTTAAGAGAGGTGAGACTTTGTTATGTCAAATAGGTGTATTTTTATTATAACAAAAGTAGACACTAGCTTCTCAAAGCAATCTTTTTTTCCATCTTACAGGGTAAGGTGTTGTTATGAATTTTAGCTCAGCTGGATATAGAGCATAAAATTGACAGCAGATTGGATTTAACCTCTATTTTCAAATTCATTTGGCAGATCAAATTCTTGTCCTAAGGTTAAAAAACATGGCATTTTCTCTTCCATGTTCCTTATACTCTGGAAATGAGAATACTTTGGAATACTTGTGAATATGCTATCATAGCTGTATTATCTATTTAACTTGAAAATGCAACTTTGTGATGATATCTAAACCCAAATATTTTTCAATCTGAATTTATTTCTAAATTATTCTTTTCTTTCTTATCTTTAAGATTGATGACTTGTATGATGACTTTCATGTTATCAAATTGCCCCTGTTGCCAAGAGAAGTCCGTGGCCCTAAACAAATTGAAGAATTTTCAAGACTTTTAGTTGATCCATATAAAGTTGATTAGAACTTTTCACATTAATCTTTAGTGTTATAAAGATAATTTTATTTTCATGACACAAGTGAAACAATTTATTTATTTTTTGCATAGTTCAATGTTGAGCTCAATATTACACGATGATGATGATTTAAGAATATATGTATATTCCTTAGTTCAGGGCAGCACCAGCCTCTACAGACTGGAGGGCAGACTTTTGTCTGTATCCCTTTTTATGGATCACACCTTTTGAGGGCCATGGTCTCAATTATAACAGCAAATAATAGAATACATAACTAAAAAGAATGAAAGAAGAGGCATGAAACAATGAAACAAAGGATTATAACTTGCTAGAAATCTTCCACCCTCTCTAACTCCTAGTTCTTGAATTTGGAAAAATCAGAATACCTGCCCTGAAGAAAACTGGGAGCAGTATATCCCCACCGTCTATGTATTAGTTTTCTTTTCAGAGATGGTTCACTATAATTTGGCTGCTTTTTTTTAATTATTCACGGTGACCTTTAATTTGGAGATGAATTTATATGCTTCATTTTATGTTGAGAGATTATATCATTAAATGTTTACCACTAAAGAAACTTATTTCATTTGCCCAAGATTGTAAACCTTTCGGAGATTTCTTATAATAGTGACATAGATGTCACAGTCATATGCAGCAATGAAGTAATTTTACTTATCAGATCCTGTGACAATACACTATTACATCATTCTGCAATCTTCTTTTCTCCCTTTCCTGAAATTTTTTCCCTTTCACTAAAGTTAACTGAAACTATGTTGGATTGAGACTGGCTAGTATCAATAGGCATCAGCCTACAATCTGACAAATTGTAATATCATACCTGCACCTACTGCACTACAGCAGATGGTACCTAGCAAAACCAAAGTGATCACAATCAGAACATGAGCATTTTGTCTAGATAGGCCATGTTGGTACCGTCTTACCAAAAACTAAAGTAATTTATTGATCAATGATGGTAGCCTTCAATGCCCATAAAAGTTAAATGTTCACCCGTTCTGGGACTTATCCCAGATTGGGAAATGTGACACTAATAAAATGTCCACAAAATAATTGTTTCCTCATGATGTTGACCATCAAACCAAGTTGTTTCATATCATTTCACTTCTTTGTTCTCAAGCTCCACCTCATTTTACCACTGTCACTTTGGTGGTCAGTTCATTAAACAATAATATTTCCATAAAGAAGTTGCAATATTTTCTCCTAGTGCCTTCAGATCATTGGTGGACACCAGGCTTGATGCTCTTAACTGTCTGCTAATTGCAAATATTTGAGAAACTGTATGCAATATACAGTTTCCAAGACTTTCAGCTGAGCTACTTTTGAAAATAATGCATCAAGTGCTTATGCTTAACAGCAACCTCATCAAGAATTGGTTTCCTAAAAGAATTTGGGTATTTGAGTACTTGTAAAAATTCTCAACTGAGACTGATCAGGTTATGGCCGTGTTCTTATTTTTTTGCCAAATTGAACTTAAGTGTTTGTATGTAGTGTGTCCTAATAAAAAATAATGTAGAGTTGAATGCAGTACTCAGCAAAATGCTAATTAGTAACACAAAGGAAGGAAGAGATCAATGCATAGCTTGCAGTTTAATTACTTGTTAATATGGAAAGGGGTATAATACCAATATTAATAATTTTTATGCAACTGTAATAACAATTTGTGCATTTTGTTTAAAAGGGTACACTTTACTAATAAGAATATTCTTCCTATACACCTAGTAAGAAATGCTAGCACTAATAACTTTGCTGAGCAATGTTATGATGTCATCCTATGTCATCCTAAAACAATTATTGTAGTGAATGAGAAATTATGCTGTTTGTTGCTACAAATTTGTTCCGTATGATCAGGTAATGATCATACGAAACAAACTTTAGCAAAAAACAATGCGTTTCTTTGTTTCAAAGCCTTAATATAATTATTGATATATTGCTCCTTAACGTCGAGCACTCTGAAAAGGATATTCTAATCGCAAATCAAGAATATATACATATTCTTATATATACACACACACACACACACACACACACACACACACACACACACACACACACACACACACAGATATATATATATATATATATATATATATATATATATATATATATATATATATATATATATATATATTAAATAGCTACCTTCCTTACATGATAAGGTATAGGAAGACATCGAAACATCGCTCAAAAATAATCAAACAGCATTTATCACTAAGGGAATAGCTTGTGCTATAGTAGTTGTCAAAACGACGTTTATATATAATACCATTAATCTACAAAATTATTAGTATACCTCAATGTTGTGTATAGAAACATATATACAGAATAACGAATTTCATGCTACAATGCTAAAGTTCACTGGACTTATGAAGCACTTACGTAAGTCAATAATTCCTCTGTGTAAAAGGAAGAACATTTCAGTGTTGATGCGAAGATCGAGAGACCCTATCTCCATTATCAATCACCCCTACAAAGGCTCTTTTGAGTTAGGAAGACGTAAAGACTGGTTAAGATTTGCCATACTACGGAGCTAAGATTTATTAACAGACATTATGGAGAATTTCTTACCAACAAAAACGGATACAAAATTCCTCAACGATCTCACCAACAACCCTTGGAACACTGAAGATTTCACCTCCACATCTTAACACATAAGGTAACTCCCTGGTGCCCGGGAAATTTACGTTTAGTCAAGCAGTTTCCAAGTCTAAGGTCCCATGGTACTAGGACTCTAAAGGTGTTCATAGCGTGATCATCAGACTGCAGCTAAAGGAAAATTGCTACTGAAAAGTTATGAATTTATTATTCATTGAGCTCTTAGAGTTTAACTCAAAAACTGTGTTATGATATTACAGTAAATACTGGCAAGCCTCAAAACATCAGAGTTTCATTTAAGACTGCTCACTCTATATTTCCTCTGATAAAAGAACAACAGAAATTACAAAATGAGAGAATTTCTACGAGTAAAATTTCCTAAAGAACGATCAAGTAACTCGAAACAATCGCCCCTGCAACACAATACTTACAGATATTTCATAAATAATAACTATTCAGCAAAACAAAACCTCAATAAAACAAAATTTATACCTTGTCAATGCTACCTAACTGAGTTCGAGGTGATTGGTCTTTGCTAGTATGAGCGGTAATCGTTGTCCTTCTTAGACTACGAAGATCTTTTAATTGTTGCTGTGCTGCTGCCTTTTGCTATAAAAGACAAAAGGAATATAGTATTTCATAGCTAATCTATCTGTGATTCGTTCCCTGAGATAACGAAGAATCATTTAAAAATAACAGATTTGCACTAAAAGTAACAGAATTGGAAGTTCGGACACCAGAGATAAGTTGAAGTTTGGATATAAAGTACATATTTCCTGTACTATCGGGAATATCATGCATAGAACGGATCATAGACAAAGAAGAATTACTTAAATTTTAAAGAATTTTCTGCTACAAAAAAAGACTACTTGATCAGTGTTATGAAGGATGATAGTCCGTTTGAACTTCGCACAAATGCTGCTCTCAAACAGCGAAAATGCATACATAAGTTATAACTTAATGACTACAGAACCATCTAAGTAAAGAAACCTGCAAGTTAGTCCTTGATAAAGCGAAGAGATTTGATCACAGATATAATCGATCCAAACGAGACAGATCTGCCGTCAAATGCGTTGGTTTCAAAATGTCTAACTACGCTGAAACATTTAGTGATTTTGTTCAATTCCACAAAAATATGGGGAACAATGCAGCTGCAAACGCTCTAAGAATACACTATCACATAATGAAAGATGAACGAAAAGCAACATTATCAATTTGTCATGCACGGCTGGTGCTATCTTGCAAATGATCCTAAGTTGCCTCATGCATGCCTTAAGGTGTGTCTTCATTGCTTATAAATTCCATCCGAAGGCTACAACTAAAACAGACTTCAAAAGGAAGACTCGTAAAGAAGCGGATATCTCACATATCGCTACCATCTTTTTGCAAATATTCTAATGAGCAATGTGATAAGCCTACCTGCGACTCGATATTCAACTTCTTTTTCGTCCTCTCAATATCGCTTTCCACACTTTCTCTCTCCTTCTTTATTTTGCGAACTACGTTCTTCAGGTTATTCTACAAGAGCAAGGTGTTAACTCTCAAAACATGCGAAAAAGAACCTTGTTAACTCCCTCCAGGGATAAGCTTACCATTGGGGAGTACGAAATTCTTCAGAAAGCCATTCTTTCTTTAAGTCTCAACAAACTTCTAAAGGCTACGTCCCTACCTTTGGGAATTGAGTCGCAAAATCTGTCTTGAAAAACAGAGTTTGCTGGATAATAATTTTAATTGCCAGGAAAAGACGGTATTTTCATGTGCCTTTCTGGACCAGAACATAGGCCTATTCTACAGTACATAGATAGCAAATGAGTATTTCAAACTTCAGATAAAGAGAAGCTTTATAGAATGGCAGTAAAGCATTTGTAAAGAGCAATTATCCCTGGGAGAAATTCTTAGCAAACACTTGTAACCCAAAAGGCCTAAAAAATATACAAGTGCATCTATGCCTTGACCGAATAAATGAAAAACAATTAATAATTGTCCCAATGATAACAAATAACTCAATTTTAAAAAATCCGTTAAGATAAGAGTGAAACTCTTGCGTCTCCCAATGAAACCCAAAATATGATTAGAATTAAAGCGATAAAAAATTGGCTTGCACAAATCCAAACTATCTCTTTATAGACCTTTAATTAAATTTGATTCTCTGCCGGGCTAATCCTATAAAACTAACATCGAGACTTAATCAAATAAGTCGAACCTATCCAAATTCAACAGTTGTTTACTTCGGTAAAAGCATGTTTGTCTCATTAGAACTTATTCTATTGCAAGTACCAAACCAATTTCAAGGATAACATAAATTTAAGATAGGCAGATTTCAAACAAAATCAAGTTTAATAGACTAACTGACAATTTCCAAATAAGGTAAAGGAATAACAGCAAATCTGGAGCAATCCGTTCTCACAGAAAAGGTGATTCAGAAAAAGAACGACGTCCTAAAATGCCTGAAGGTCTAAGGAAGATGCTTTCAAAACTTTCTCACCAACTGCGACGGGCCTGATACTGTCCTAGGAGACTTCTGTTCGATATGAACATCTGAGTCTATAATATGAAATAAACATATTCATATGCAACAAAGAACTATTGACATCTAGCTCTCTTCAATAAAGAATTCTATAGCGAAACCGGTCACCATTCAGAGGGATATCAGCAAAATGCTAAATTCGGATCTATCCAAACATTGAAGAAATCCAGACACCCACAATATATGCGGTAGGAATTTGAAAAAAAAAATAATTCAAAAGTTATGGAACGATTTATCGGAAGCCATAAAGGGATTTACACTCAACTGTATCTTCCTATGAGCCATAAACACGCTTGAATAAGAAACAAAATCAGCACTGAATTAAAAATGCTTAAAAGAAATTAAAAAGCTGCAGCAAACCTTTATTCTCAAAAATTTTCAAAAGCTTCTGTTGACTTGCACCCAATTCTGACTTTAAGAGTTTCAGTTCTTCCTCGAGTTTCAGAGATCTTTTCTTCTCAGCTAGATATTTCTTTTCCCAAACACTGGGCTCTGGTTTGAAAAAGAAGGACAAGGATACAAAAATATATCAACCTCTGGGTAAACGCCTTAAAAAAAGGTATGATCTATAGAGTTATGGTCCTAGTCCAAAAAGAAATGGCAGACAGGCGTCGGAAAGTAGGAGAGGGGTTAAGTGTAATGAAGAGCATGGGTCTTTGGTGTCAAGCCCCTAGGAAAATATCTGGGAGCATGAAATTTCGGTATTTAGCAAATGCCCATCTTAACTTCATAGATATGCTCATTCTAGATAGAAAACGGCATATTACAGATATGAATAAAAAAAACTTTAATAGTTCTCTTGAAATGTTTGGAGAAATCTAACTTATAACGTTTCAAAAAAGTAGGGGTATTGACAGTAACACATTTCCGTTGTTCCATCACTGCATATACATGCTGTCTTCTATCCTTCAAACAAGTCTTGCAAGCAGAATTTAATACCATTGATATTTACATATTTCTAGGGAGCAGTCATGTAGTATCAGGGGAGGGGGCGCAGGAAAATGAAAAATACCTCCACATTTTGTACCCCATCAAAACATGCAAAGGCTACTTGGACCTACAATATTTTGATACCCCAGCAATGCAAATAGGACTGAACCTCAATAGCTCTTGGATAGTCTCCAGGTACCTACTACCCTACTACTTGTAGGTTTTCCCGAAACTCTATTTCATACCCAAGCTTGAAAGTGCTCATAAATTTCATACCCCAGAATTCCCTCCCGTCTGGTCTCCCCTAAACTTAATGACTACTCCCTTGGAATACATTTCCCAGCCTAGCAGTCACAAATATCGAAGTAGTAGAGTTTACTCCGTACAAACAAGGTATACTACAAGCTTTGTATCTATAAGAGCCAAAAACGAAAGTCAATTCAAAGTAAAATTGGACCTTTAATCACCTCGAGAATAATTATTTTCTGGAGAGGAAGACATCGGTTCATACGAATTTTCAAACATGTCAAAGGAAAGATGTAAAAGACATTTGCACGTAATGGAAATTTGAGACCACAGAGAAAAACCTACCCACACTCCGCTTTTCAGCAATTTTTCCCTTAAGCTCTCTTGCGATCTTCATTAAACCTTCTCTTTCTTTCTGTCTTTGAAGTCTAGACCAAATTAGAACAAAACTATGTAGTTGATATAAACATCTCATTTGAAAATATTTAAAGCAAGCATTCTTAAAGGAATGGCTTAAAAGAAAAGAAACTTTGAAAAAAAGGATCCATCACATTATCGCCCAAAACAAGTACGCTAATTATTGTCCAAATAGCACAATTCAAAACATACCGTTCATCTCGGATCTTTAGCAACTGATCTCTGAGATTAAAAGCTAAAAAAAAAGATAGTTAACAAGCTAATACAACGAACAATCAAAGAAGAAATACCGCTCGAAGCCTTGAAATATTCTTTTCCGTATATGAAAACAAGAACATAAAGTATAGATAAGATAGGATCAAAATAGTGCACTCTGATAAAAAGGTAATATGTCTTTATTTTAACTTGGTGATGGTTGCAATTATTGTCAATTGGATCTACATAACAAGCAATAAAATTTCAAAGCTGATTAGAACTTCTAAAAAATCACAATGTAACAATTCTCTACCCTCTATCTTTTTTTGTTCCATCCTCTCCTTCTCTTCTTTTTTTCGCTTCTCTTCCTCGAGTCTTCTTTTTTCTTCTTCCTCCTTTTTCTGTCGTAGCAAATCCTCCATATCTTTCATCATTTGCATAGTATCATTTTCCATATTTTTCTTTTTCTCATCCATTTTGACCCTCTCTTCTTCAAGCCTACGTTTTTCTTCTTCTCTCCTCTTTACTTCTTCGACACTCAACCCTCTCTGTGAAGACGATCTTCCTGATTTTGCATATCTGTTATTGACTTGCAAATGATCGTCTCTCCTAGAATAGATGAGGTGAAAATTTATCAATATCATCTCACTTTGCACAGAGGCTTCAGCACTTTGCACGGAGCTCAATCATCAACAAAGGTATTGATAATAGAAAACCTCGGTGCATTGGACTACAAGGACGGTTAAGGCCAAGAAGTTTTCCTATACACAGTGCAGTGCTAATGTACTGCTACTAGCAAGTAAGGGTAACGCAATTATAGCAGTAAGTAAACTTTGGTTGACGGTCGGTGGGTAAAGGATAGCCAGCCATTTGGATGAAGTGCTCAAGGACAATAAACTTCGTTAGTTACTAACACCTATATCCTTATTTACTTAAACGTAATGCTATGTACACGCTATCTAGTCACAGCTCTGATAAATGGTTAATAGAGTGTAACAAACCACATATATTGTAACATCGCATTCATTTCATCGTATTGAAGATACAACCATAAAGCATCAGAAGGTAACTTTGGCATATAATAGACAAAATGATCGGAAAATGCTTAATCATCTGCAACACAAAAATTGCTAAGCACAACAGACATTCAATACAAAGCTCATTAACGGAATATGCAAATTACTTGTCTCTCCTACAAAGAGCGTCCTTCCACAGATACTCTTACTGCATTTACTAAAGCGATATCGAAGTGAATAGATCACAAAAACTAAAAGCTACACTCACTCATTAGTGTCTTTTTCAGGTGTGCTCTCATAAGTATCTTTTTCAGGTGTGCTCTCATTAATGTCTTTTTCAAGTGTGCTCTCATAAGTGCCTTTTTCTGGTGCACCAATATCCTGCTCCTCATCGGGCTTTGGGGGAATAGTCAGCTCATCAGGTGCCCTCACTGCTACATCACGCATTGATTTACTTTCACTTGGCCTTTCGTAACTGTCCATTGTTAGCGTACTATGAATGACATTTGCCGAGGGTATAGGGGTTGCTCTTGACATTGTGTAAGGGGTTGATGGGGTTGTTATCATTTCAGGATGAAGGACCTGTATAGCCGGTCTCGCTCTTGGGAATGTCTCACTTCGGTTTCTCGCCGGACCTTGTTCCCTTCCAATGCCATTCGGTTCTTCCTCTCTACCTTTTGTTATGTAGCCATTGTTTCTATTGCTTCGTTGATCCTTACCCCCATCTAACATGATGTCAATATTTTCCCCTGAGCCTCTCTCATTTTTACCAGCTCTGAGGTTGTCTTCCCTTGCCAAATCGTCCCTTGGGCTTCTTGTACTGAGCTGATTTTGCCTTTCGGGCTGTACAGCAATACCCTCGTTTCCTGTCATATATTCAAATTCATCCGCATTTCTGTTTCTGTAATCCTGCATTGATCTTTCAATATTATCGTCTATTTCAAAATACTTAGCATTCGTCTGTTTATCTGATGCTTTCCTTTCTCTATCCGAATAGCCATTTCCAGATTTCAAAGTATAACCTTCTCTTTCTGCCTTCTTCTTCCCAGCCTTCACAATGTCAGAAAAGTGCTTTCGATTCTGCCTAGTGTCAGCTTTCTGCAACAGCATCTCTGACCTATCCCCATCGCCATTGTCTGTCTCAGTTTCAGGGGTCCTTCCTTTTAAGGGCGCTACGTCTTCCATCTCTTTCTCCCTTGAATGTTGAACAGGCTGAAGTCCCATGTTAAATCTATTCGCATTTCCACTACCACCATCACTAAACTGTTCTGAGAGTGGGTAGTCATCAGAGATCTCTCTTCTATACGAATCACCACTTTTGAGACGATACTCGTCTAAAATTGAGCGATATCGTCAAACAATATTAATAACACTACTCAAAAAAGCAGAAATATCTCTAGACATATCTTATTTTGCAAAGCCAAACCATTCGAAAGCAGTATGCTATACTATTACGCCGTGAAAACTTTTGCGTTAATTTTGAAGGTCGGTGTTAATAATACGTTGTGAATTGCAGCCTAGTGTTTGTTGCTTGTGCAGAAGAAACCTGCTAGATACAGACCAAATGTTAGCATCAGAGCATATCAGTAATGAAGATCTTCTATAGCATTCTTATGACGAAGAATGCTCAGTATAAAGGGAAATTATCTCAAATGTTGGATCAAACAACGTCGATCACGCGAGAGTCTAGTAACATAGTGATAATTAGGCTAACAGTTAAATTCTTGATTGAAACTGTTAAGTGATAAATTGGATTTATTTGACGTACTGCAGTATGCTATCATGCAAAAGTGTGACAAAAATACTGAGAAGTATTACCCACCACGAAACTGTCCAAACGATCTCTAAGCAGATATAACGTAATATGACATGGTATGATATATGATATGGTATGATATGATTTATGATATAATACTATATTATATGATATTATAAGATACGATATTATATGGTATGATACGATATGATATTATATGTGATAATGATATATGATTAATTCATTTACAGTTGGCTATTTAAAAATAGACTTCGTAGCAAAACATGCCAATCAAGGCTAACACAACCAGTTCATATGTATAGCAATGGCAGCTGTTCTGCTTCATGTTTCCATGCATTTTAATAAAAAGATAATAGATGCTAATGCAATATTGCCTTTTTTTAAGACTGAAGTAAGCACACCAAAAACTGACTTGAAGAAACATATGACAAAATACCTTGCAAAGGAATCTCCCCATTAACTACAATACTTTTAGTCTTCTTGCGTAAGGATGCTATCCATTCATGAGACCCAGGCAGTATGAATATTTCAGGAGAGAAAGCCTAGAAAACATAAAATAGCAGTGTCTGTTTCTATGTCAATTATTTTCCTTCTTACATCGTTGTATTCCATCAGTATTCAGTGGGCACAATATAAGTTATTTCTTAAAAGGAAAGAAGCAAAGTAGGACGTTGAAAAGCTTCCCCAGACATTTGTTTATTCCAACCTCCCATTTACAAATTTCTAGTAAGAACTAGCCTCTAGCTTAACCCGGGAATGCTCTATAAAAATGCGGTAAAGAAAGAACTGTGCAGCCTTGCATAATCTTCTTTACATCTGCCTCCAATGAAATCCTGAAACCAGCCGTAAACACAGTGACACCCATAGTAGGCATTAAAGATATGCCCAGATTAAGATTTTTCGAGCTAAAAACAAAGATATGGTATTCCCTCTAATCCAGCTTCTTTCATTTTGTATCCATAAAGTTTCAGAACTAATGGCAAAATGTAAACATATAATTGATTCAGAATCTTGTGGCTTCTCATTACAAAGCTCTTTAAAACTGTGCGCTTCAAAAACAAAGACACTATAATCTTACTTTGGCAAAAAATATAGCACAAAATAATTCTCAAGGATTGAGTTGAATCTGAAAGTTCCTATAGCGAGTCATTGGGAGCTGATAATGATGAGTTCTTGCCACAACGTTATCGAGTAAAAACACCGATAAAATCAGAAAGACTGCTTATCATAAACTAAACACAAAGATGCATTCTGATGACGTATTTAATCCCGTCCTGTGATATCCAAGGTACTGGCCTTCAGTTCTAAAGACAGCAGCGCAAGTTTACTATTTCCTTTAGGACGGGTGAAAAGCATAGATGCCCGACCAAAGGACGTCGCCTGCTTGCTAACAGACCATTACATACCTGAAAAAAACGGAAACTGAGCCAAAAAGATGGGGCAAAAACTATGACGTACATAATCCAGCTCATTCCTCACAACCTTGATAATATGCTAGTGCAAAAAGCAGTGACAAAAGAACAGGTGCGCAACTGCGGAGTGGGTCATGGGGGTCTAGGCCCTGCCCTTTCCTAAAAAAGTAAAATTGCTCTCTTTCTTCAGGAAATCTGAAACTGTCTATTTGTATTTCTGTTAAGTAGACTTGCCTATAATCTTGAGTAACGAAGTGCTGATTCTTCCTTACGACTTCTTTTGTTTCTAAATTTGAAGAATATTACTTCAAGGTACATTCTCTCTAGAAAGCATTTACTGTGTCTTTTTGGTTTATTAGATCTAGGCTCTCAAAAATTCCTAGTTGTGAGCCTGAAGAATGATATGAAAGACTTTCACCAGAATTACCCATATGATACACAAGCACCCAAAACATCCTTATTTTGACTCACAGGAAATGCTATACCCCTAAACCCTCCCAATGCCTTTGCCTCTACCTGCAGAACTTGTAGCCCACCATAAGGCAATCATAACAGCAGAACTGGGGTGACAAAAAAGAGGATCATTTTAGCATATGCATCACATTTATGGTATAAACTTTTGCTGACTTTCAACTGTCAGACTAGCTCTACTTGCTGTTTCATAAGCACCTGCTACTTCCAACAGAAAAATGACACTGACAATGGATTCTCTACCAATCATGAAAAGCCAACACTTTTAATTAGCAGCATGTTCCTTTTCCAGTTTTTATAATACACCCACCTTAGAATTGTATATTTAATGCTTAAGGAAAAACTTACTACAGGTGGTAGAAAGTGCTTTGCTTTCAAACTTTTCTCTTGTGTTTGGTTCACCTGAAATCAAACATTGACATAAACATGACAATATGTGAAAAACTGAACTGGGAGAATGTGCATTTAAAAAAACAAAAATAATCAGTTTGTTTTTGCATCATATCAGGTCATAATTAGCTGATTATTCTCAGATAGGCAAGATAGCTGACAATTTGCTTGTGGCTCTTTGATATCTGCAAAACTGGATCTCTGCCTAGGTTTCTAGGCTTTCATTGTCAGTCATATGTTTACAGTTGACCTATCAAATTCGTCATGCAAAGACCACAATGGAAGATCCACACACAAAAATCTCCTTAAGACTAAGTGAGTGTGGACTTTCACATAATTACAAGCAGAGTTTTTTCTAAATGTGTTGGGTGATTAACATTAGAAACTTAACATGTATGAATAACTAGATGGAAACAAAAGCTAGAAAGAATATGAGAGAATTCTTAAGTAAAGAAAGATCAGTGTGTACAGATTGTCAAACATTCTATAAATGAGTTAATGATATACATGGGGCACTTGAAAAATTTTCTCACCAAAAACATATGGCATGGCACTGAGAAGGGAAAATGATCAGGACTTGACAGAGAAGGTAAAGGAGAGAAATAACCAAACTCAATGTAAAATGTACAAGATTATCAAAGTTCTAATGAAGATAGGAAAAATTCCAAAATCTTTAACCCCTACTTCACTTTCCTGAAAGCATGAACTGCAAAGCAACAGAAATGTGACAAAGCAAGCCACTTACAATAGCCAAGCACCTGCCAACACTTCTTAGAAATACATATTCCTCAGGGATGATATCACTCCCAAGTTGATCTTCAATGGTCTCACGTATGACTTGCAATACTGCATCAGAGTAGACTCTATAATAAGAGACAGACATTAAAGCAAGAGAACTTGAAAATACAATATATAATCTAAAGACAAAGAGAGTTAGCATTTACAGTATTGACAGAGGCATCGACAGGAAAAGTAATAGGTGGGATAAGAACTGAAGACTTTCCAAAAAAAATAATAAGTATATTCACTTTTTATAAGATCAGTTCCTTTCAAAGGTTAATACTTAGTTAGAAGAAGGCAAACTGTGTCATTTTTCTGAAACGGATAAGACTTATTTTGACAAAATGGCAGTCTAGCTCTACAGGGGGTTTTTCACCCTGTGACTTCCCTTTGTCGACACCACTGGCTATTAATACTATTAGATAACTTCTAATCTTTTTTGACAGGAATGCTATGACAAATCTGATACAACTTTGTACCTGCTATGAAAGTAGAGCACTGTTGTAACTATATAGATCAAAAGCTGTACTGGCACAGTGTAAAAGTAACTCCTTAAAGCAGTCTTTGTTGTGGATTACAAAGTGATCCCATACAGTGGAAACAGGGTCTAAGCTAACAACCTCAATATGAGTAATGAATAATCCAGTGTGTTGAGAAGACAAGTAGACAATTTGACTTAAACTTGATTCATCATGAGTATCAAAAACAGATCAAATATAGTACATATGCAAGTGAGGTGATCCAAAGTCAAATGATACATTTAAGAACATACAAAGGGGCATGACACGGGCATATTGGGAAGCATATGGAAAGGAAATTTATTGGTGAATTCTGACTTTCTGGCTTCAAGTCATAATCTATATATACCTTTCCTCTGGAGGAAGGGGGCTTTAGACCCTTGGTATAGTTAATAGGAATTGCCTTATGTTTAATCAAGAGAACTCTTCTACATCACTGTAACTTTCATAATCTTCATAGACTTTTCTGTTTATCAGTTTAATTTCTCAGACATCGTACTTAGGAGTTCTCTGCTCATTTAATTTATTATGCACAAGTTCTGAATAATTAATTTTACACTATTCAATCCTTCCTTCATTTCTTATTAATAATTCAGGAAGGGGATGAGTTTGTCTCTAAACATTCTAAGTAATATGGCTTAGTCTTTTGCTTCTGTCACTAATAAAATGTGGGACAGTCTTTTATGTAGTTTGAAATGCTAGAGTCAAAGAAATCATCTGCACACTTGAATGGTCTTTCTAGTATTAACTTACTAGGTTGTTCACTATGGTCTTCACATTATACCTGTCATGATCAATACTGGTTTGATATCAGGTCTTTCAATGAGTAAACTAGATGCACACTGCCAATTGCGCATTTGAGATCATTTGCACATGCTAAACATTCACCTGTGAGAGCTTTCCATAGTACTTGCAAGTATATTTTTGACAAAGCCAGTGCGACTGACAAATCAAGTGTGTGAACTGAGCTGGGTGCATGCCTGTGCACTCATGTGCAATTGCACGCACCCCATTGAATGCCAGGCAATATTGCATTCACAGAAAGCCTACTTCTAAATCCCTTTCCCTCAAAAAGTAAATCCCTTCTGAACATTTCATTTCATTTATTTCATTTATAGTCTTTTAATATAGGTAGTCCCTTCAATCTGGTGTGATTGCTTGTCAGGGGGCTAGCAGGTATAAGTTATAATGCCTACAAGCTATAATACATTGTAGAACCAAAGTTATGAGAAAAGTCATTTTATTTGAAATAAATTTTATGAAGTTTGCATTTGACATACTACTTACTTTGAATAGTTTAGCAGTAGATTGCTAGTAATAAGTAATAGGTTTATCAAAAATGTATCTCAATGAAATTTAATTCAAGTGAAATGACTACCTTTCTGTCATTTTAGTTCTATATTTCATAATCAAATAGCAGTTTCCAATGAAAGTACCAAGTTAAAGACAAATATAAATTAACAGGACACCACAAATTACTCCATAATATTTAAAAGCTGAAGCAAAGTAATATGCCAGAAAATTAATGGAGTGACAAAATTCATACCCAAGCAAAAAGGCCACACAGATTCAACTTTCAAGGCAACTTTGAGTCCAGATTTTAGAGCATTATTTACAATCTCTAGATAAGTCACAAAATCAGTCAATTAGAAATATCAACTGAAATAATTTACCTTATGAATCCAGCAGATGTTGACTGTAGAGCTACATTATTGTATGCAACACTGTATTTGCCCAGCCAAGATTGAATTGGTACCACAAATATATGGAGGTCAATTAGCTAAAAATGATTATAAAAATGCTATCAATGATAATATTAAGCAAAACAACAGTGGTAAATCAGGTGACATAAAAAATGGCTATGTGGGCTGCTAAGGTTAAACTTCAGGTAGTCATCAAATAGCAAAAAAGCACTGAATTATAAAAACAGAGCAAATTTTACATAAAATTAATGATATACAATAAGATATGGTTTCTATTTTCATAAAAACTGAGAAAGTAAAATGATTGGATCAGCAATGCCAGATGAAAGAGAACACTCAGGAAGCTTAAGCTCATTCTGAAGCTTCTTAACTTTCCAAACCCCCCAGTCAGTTCAGGAAGATGGATATAGAGAAGGGCTTCATAAGAGGTTGAAGCTAAAAGAAGAACAGAGCTGCTACAAAGCTGACACTTATAAGAACTACCAAGAGATCCATGTTCTTGAAACCTAAGAAACTACTTGTAAGACCTAGTTTCAAGGCATATTCTGGCTGGACTGGTTAATACAAAGACTAGCAATAAATATGGAAAACAATAATAATAATGAAAGTATTATTTCCAAATATTACATATATAAGAAATTGTACTTTCTTGGCTCAAATGCAAAGAAAAGACTCAAATCTACTATAAAATGAAAGGGATCAGTAATTGTTCAAATGAGTTATGATAGGTCAAATGGTCTTCACAACATTTGGAAAAGCACCTTGCATCCCTCTTCCTTTCATTCCCAAATTGACAATTAAAAGATTGCTTCCAGTAGCATTAATAGAGATTAAAATTTTAAGTAGCACAAGTGATGTAGCCCTAATTGTGAATAAGCTTTTGGAATAGGATGTGGAATGGACAAAGGGCACAAGACAGTCATGGGAATTTCTTGCTTAGCTGTTAGTACAAATCCCATTTCTCCTTAGAGTCCCACGAACAGATGGTTAGAGAGTGGAACTATAGAATGATTGGTGCAAGATAAAAGGCTATTGTAATAATAGATACTGATGTGCCCAATGGGGTTTCCATTGACTTCTATCATTAGAATAAAACAAAATAATAATAAAAGCTTTGAAAACACATATTCCCTTACAAATTGTATCAACAGAATTCTCTAGTCAGGATGTAAAGCCATAACATCCCCAATTTACTACTTATTTAAACCATACAGGCAGTGCTCACAAATTTCATGCTGGCAGATGAGAGGAGCATAAATTGATCTGTCTGACATCTGTAGTTTCAAATTGTTTTGCTAATCTCATCTGACTGTGGTAATGTATGACAACCAGTGGCATGCCAAAGGATTATTGAGTGGGGGCTATGGTAAAAGAAATTTGCTAACTGGTTTGAATAAGGCAATAAACCTAACCACAATTCATGATCATTATGCTAACTTTACCAACATGCCAAACACTACAGACCAGTATTTCCCTCTTGTAGATGCAGTGTCTGTCAGTGCTTACCTGTGTGACTTAAAAAATACAGCCTCACATATTTCACAGGTGTTATTTGATTTAGATTAGTTAACTTTGTATATATGTATGCATCTATACACATATAGATCATTGGCTAGGGTTTTTAATTGAATCAAAAGAAGTACACGCACACACACACACACACACACACACACACACACACACACACACACACACACACACACACACACACACACACACACACCACACACACACACACACACACACACACACACACACACACACACACACACACACACACACACACACACAGGGATGCCTACACTGGGGGGGCAGGGGGGCATCTGCCCCTCCTGCCCTTTCCAAGGACTTAATTATTTTAGTGCAAAAATGCATATAATGTGCCCTCAATAGGAACCTTGCCCCCCAGCCCTCGGTGCAGGCAGGCGTGCCTGCACACACACACACACACACACACACACACACACACACACACACACACACACACACACACACACACACACACACACACACACACACACACACACACACACACACACACACTCACCAGTCAACAGATTACCAACGGCTTCTAAAAAAGTGGGGGTGCTATATCCCCCACACCTGGGTCAGAATGTTCCTGGTGAAAAATCAACAGCGTTGTGGCTGTTAGCAATATATTATGCTAAACCGAATCAACCTCAAAGAGCGTACGCAACTTCATAGCACTTGCTACATAAGGAAGCAACAGACAACTGGGAAGCTAAGTAACAGAAAGTGTCTTTGACAATAGTGACATCTTAAACATTATTGCAACTCTAGCAAAGCATTCAATATTCTATCAGTAGTCATTCATATAATCGGATTATAGAAACTTTCACTCGCTTGAGGATCATAATCCCACGATGAAATAGACAAAAGGAATCAAGGGGTATATCATGAACATTATGTTAAGCTGATAAAACACTATCGCTAGTGTAGAACAAAACAGCGTTGAACTGGACTTTATCAAGATCATATGTGTTTATCTAGAGGGTTCTTTATAACCCTGACACAGACAAATTCTCCTTGTTATCAGCCTGAAGTTATTGCGTTAGCACAGAACACCGCGACCAAGGATTCTGAAGAATCCTCATCGAAATTATGCGAGACTGATCATGATGACATAACAGGCGGGCCGCCTTGGGATACAATCATAACACAAATAAAACAGGACTTACATCTGCCGATACAGGTCTGTTATCCGCGTTATTTGCCATTCTATAGTAAAACCAATCATTTCATTAACGGTGTAGGAATGTGTATGCCTCTACCCGTTGTTTGATTGAAATCTTGAACTTTCAATAAATCAGAGCGTATTGCTCACATCGTCGCCAATGCCATTTGATCTCTTTGTGGTGGTTGTTGTTTAGTAAGTAGTTTACTCATTGTTCATTCCTTAGCAACCAATATCGTATTGAAAGCGTTGCCATAAAGAAAGAGTGCTACCGCTAACATCAAGGTCCTATTTAGTCTTATAAATGTTTCATGAAAGCGATTCAGACAGACACAGAACTGATATGCTGCGTGAACAACCTTTCAAGCTTCGAAAAAACAGTCAATTTTCTCCACAATGTCCTTTCAGACTTCTGCATTGAAAAGTAATTCTCGACTTAATTCTAAAACCACAATTGATGTCGTTACCAGGATTAGGCTACTACTGCATTAAACATTTATACTTGATGGTATAACTGCAAAATTTAATTTGTTCTTTCAACGAATAACAATGAAATTTCATATATAGCACTTAAAAAACTACAAATCTATTTTGAAAACCAAATATTGAGTACAAGACCCATTGAAGATTACAGCTGGAGGTTTTCACACAGTATTTCTTGACAATGAGTAAGAAGCGAAATTGGGCGAAGTTCTGCAATGTTACTGGAGTTCAAAAATTTTATATTTCCTGGGGGGAAAGCAAAGTACGTCCAATCTTTCTAGATGCAGCAATTTCATGTGTCAACAAAACAACTATTGACAGGTCAGTCTAACTCATAGGGCATGTTTACATGAAGTTTTTAATTGAAAAAATATTTTGCTTCAATGATCAAATAAAAGAGACATCATAACCTAGCTGAACTATAAAGTATAAAGTAGGGCCTCATGGCTTGCAATAGCAAATTCACAATGAATAGCAGTATTTTCAACTAACACTTAACTTAAATTCATTCAGCAATTTTGCTTTACCTAGCTTCTCTCCACACCATGCTGTATGGAATCTATTTGATCTATTCAAGCTCTAAAACATTACGACAATGGCAGGACAGATTGATTCACATATCTGTTTTAAAGTGGCCTATTACCTAGTCTTAGCCTCGAAATTTGATTACTACACAGTGCACCCCTACGAATATTCAGTTTCCTTCATTTTGCATCGAAGGCATGTATAAAATATTGTCTGTCCTTCATCTGTTGATCGTGTTTGCCTTGTGATGTAAGTCATTTTATCGTAGCCACAGTGAGCACATTTTCTCTTCGTCACAGGCCCACTCTGTTCTATTTGTTTTTCAAAGTTCTTCAGTTTCGCGCTCTCAGCCAAATTGATCTTCTCTTCGTTGTACGTTTTGCATGAATATATTTCAACAGACTCCAAATTTGACAACCAATGCTTGTGCTTACATATTTTGCATTCTAAATAATCTTCCTGTCCTGGAAGTGGTAGTATGCTTCCACATTCAGCACAAAAGTTAGGATCTGCGATGAAACACGGCACTTGCTTAGGTCGCACTTTCGACGCCATTTTCTCAAACGCCATGTGACAAGATATCCTGTACGAGGCTGAATGTGACCTGACAGTTTTGAATATAAACATGTATTCTAACTTTCTTCTTGTCGTTTCCCCTTTTATGCCATAAATTATGGAACGCAATGGAAGAGACCCCGCATACCAAAGTAAAATGCTAGGAAGTGCAAGGTATACTTTGCATTGCAAGGTATATTTTACTAAGATTGCCCCAAAGATTAACGCATGGCCTGCTAATGCAGGGGGTATTTTCAGGTTATAGATAGAATGTCTTCACACAAAAGAAGCTTGGGCTGAGAGGAAAATAGATGGTAAGGGGGCAGATATAGATAGATGCAATCTATGGAGCAAACTGCCATAATATCGAACAGAAAGACACATACTAGAAAGGATGTATACTGTCAACTCTAATAGAGAATGGAGAAAAAAAGAGGTAACTGAAAATGGAAACTGAACGAAATACGTTAAAGGACAGAGGAGCTTTACACGCTTTTTAATATGGAACTACTTTACAAGGAACCTACATGTAGAATGTCGAAATGTTTAAAGAACTTAAACTACGAAAGGGAAATCCCCCAGGAACTGTTCAATTTGAACAATTTTTATAACACCAAGCAATTAAGAATTAGGAAGCTGGTATCCATTTGCAGCCAAACCCTCATAGATTACTTGCAATGCTTGTGCTAAGTCCTTCATTTTTCATTGGTATTACTTTACAGTCAAAATTAAAGGCAAATTCAATATCTCAAAGTTTTCCTAGTCTGTAAAATTTCATGGCATCAATTATGCGCTGAAAATTAAGGAACTTTTAGTTCTTCAATTTGATGAGTGCAGGCCCAAAAATAAAGAACTTTTGGAACTGGACCTTGAGATAGGTTCTATATAAAAAGCGTGCATAATATAACTCCTTAAACTCAGATATGAAGAATGCTGAAAATTAGCTGAACTTTTAGAAATCTTGACAAAGTTCAATGTTCAATCAATAAAATTACTAATCAATTCTCATGCGTCATAGTGTAATGACTCCGAGAACTGATAGGTGAAGCTCATAATTTTGTTGTTTTCTAATGAAAACTGGAAGAAGCAAAAATCTCAGCCTCGATGAACCTACAGCCTTACTTTATTCTTAAATTTCGCGAATTTGAGCCTTGATATTCTTATAGACTACCTTAACTCTGGAACATTTTCGTGCACAAATTTCGCTCAGCTGGGTTGCGCGAACAGTTGGTTGCAGGAAAACACTTAATTTATGCGCATTGAGCTGCGCGAAAATTAGATTGCGCAAATTGCAAACAAGGGAAAACAAGAGTTATAGCTTGATAAGGTTTCTTTCGACAAACAACAAGTATCAGAAGTAATCTTCTATAGGTAGTATCTTCTGTGTTCTGTAATCTGTCCTTTGTTGTTTTCCTTATCTTGCGTCTTTTCTGTTTCATAAGGAGCCACCTCCAAGGCAGGAATTCATCGTCCCTAAGTTCATCATCATCACTATTTTCACATTTAATATACGAAATGAAGCGTCTTATATTGTTTTCTCTCATTATGTTGTGCGCGAAAATTGAATGCGTGAAACTTAAACTCGCGCGAAAATTTCGTGTACCTAAAACAGCATTTGTTAGCTACCACTTGTTTGCCATCTTTCTCCCTTCAACCTGGATATTTCTTAATATTTTGTCAAATCCAGCCTTAAATATTTCTTAAGTGTTTCTTGACAGTTCTAATGACACAAGGAAACTTTGAGAAGAGAAATAGAAGTTCTAGCTTAAAACACTTGTGGAAGACGGATATTACTAGTATTTTGTCTCCAGTTTGTAGCAAATTTTCGGGCAAAAACAGATTTTCAAGTTTCATTTTGAAATTCAGACTGCCTGTGTTCTTTAAATGCTTTTTAGTTTTTGCCTGATTTGAGCTTCATGTTTCTTATATACTTGTTTCTTATAAAAACCCGTATGAGAAGAACTTCATAACAGTGATGTTTTGGGAATTCAGTAACTAAAGTTACTCATAATATGAAGGCTTTTTGGGAGCTGTTGTTTCGAGTTCTTTCACATACTCTATATTCTATCGAGGATGTTAAGGATTATTCATTAGCACATAAGTCCATTGCGAATATAATTTACGAGCTATTTACTATCCTCGTTAGCAGCATTGCCAAAAATCCTTCTTTTCCGTGTCATTCGTCAGTGCTCTCCAGATCAGTTGTTTCGGAAAACTAAAGTTGACCCGAAAAGTATACTGACCGACTTTTCAGGTGCAATATAAGGTCAAAGGAGTAGGTCGAAAGTATGAAGAACTCGTATGAGGAAATGCAAAAAATGTATAGAATTCAAACTCATATTCAAACTCGTAAAGGACAAACGTCTCTTGCAAATAAACGAGCCCCTGTAATAATTTCCCTTGTTTTTAAGTTTCCAGTACTCGCAAGTGAATGTTTTGTCTTTTCGCTTTTTCTACTAAGTGAAGGGATATCGTACATAACAGAGGTGGGCAAGTCTTTTTTAATAGTAGCACATGAGAAAGTGAGAATATTGTAGCGGGCCTAGCCAAAAGAAGGTCGAGCTCAGCTCTGCCTACTAGCTAGTGCACACTTTACCTATGTGAATAAAGGCAGCTCTAGTCAATACACGAGATGAAGTTACAAATTCGCAATTTCTACTTAACCTTTCACGGGCCAGCCAGTCAACCAAAGGGTCGTATGTGGCCCGTGACAACCCCAGGTCTGGTATAGAACGAAGAATAACAGCAATTAACATGTTCCTTACAGAGAAGCGTTTCCAAGAAATTTCACCCCGGGAGTACAGGATAGGGCATGTACGCCACAGTGGAGCACCTGATATTCAAACCACATCAGGTTTCGTACACGTCCTGGTTTATACTTTTTTCCTGACTTTTCCTGAACTTTTTCTTGAAAATAAAGGTGTTTTCCTGATTACATATCAGAAGCGCATAATATTTTTCCTGACCAACTAGTGTTACAAATGATGCCAGCGACGGACCCATCTTTTAAAACTAAGTAATGGAGCACATTTTTCCAATTTTGGGTAAGAAAAGGAGGCTCTCTGTTCAACTGGAACAAAAAATGTCTATTGTGTAGTGTCCATCGGAACAATAAGTGTCTATTGGGCACCAAAGACTTCATGTGCATGGATGATAAAAATTCCCGACTTTTTCCTGACTTGCTTTCAAGTCTCAATCAAATTTCCCGACTTTTCGTGACTTTTCCTGACTGTATTTAAAAACAGTGTTTTCCTGATTTCTCCTGAACCCTGAATACCCTACCAAACTAAGTTTGCACCCAGGTTACAATACGTGCACCTTGCAATGAAGTGATGGCAGGGTAATAGGTTTCGCAAAAATTTGAAAGTCTATCTACCGATTTCAGCAAAGATGGCTAACACATAATGACACAAAAGAATGTATGAGCAGATACAATTCAATTTCAAAATCATAATAAACTTTAATTACAATGCTACAACGCAAAGGGTAGATCACCAACAGTATAACTATAATGAGGGAAAGAATGACAAAAGGAAAGAAAAAGGAGAAAGGTACAGGTGGAAAAACGATCAAATGGTCGTGAAATGATTAGGAAAACGGGACAAAGAGAAAAACAACGAAGAGGTTGGGGAATGATCAGCCCAGTTTGTCCAATACAACGGTATTCAATTTGTAAATTCTCCAGGGGACTTAATTGCGCAAGATTTCAAAATGAAATTTTAAACAAGTGTGGAATAATGCTTCTTGCATACATTGAAAAACCAGGCTGACCAATCAAAAAAGCAGAAAATGTTGTCGCTATCTATAAAAAGATTAGGCTATCTATAAAACGGTTATTTTTACGTTGGTTTTGTTTTTCAAGTTCTTGATTAACTGATGCTACTCTCTAGTGCTTTGTTTGATTAGAATCATGTTTAGTCTTTTTGTATTTACGTCGTTCGAGGTCTTGGTCACTAAAAAGAGAAGAGAAATCGGCATAAGAATGTGCAAATGTCATTCCCTAAAAAAACAATACGAGACGATTCTCTATATAACAACAGATTTCATGGTTTGCTTTCAAAAAACAATGCCAGAAAAGTAAACTTGAATTCCAGAACAAAATGGAGGGAAAACTCTACAGATGCACTGTGAAAGGGGGAACGGTGGGACGTTCACAATTGTGGTGTGGAGGTCTGTCAAATTCAAAAGCATAAAAATCATGTTCTAAACTGTAATCAAATCATCTTAAACAGCTGAATCGATGATTCATTGGTAATGGTGATTATGGGGGGGGGGGGAAGGTATAGGAACTACCTAATAAATATAGTTTTATCAAACACCAACGTATGGTTTACAGTCAGCACGGAATACAGCATGACAAGCATATACTTACAAAGGTTTAGCATTTCATTGGGTCAGAGATTCTGCACTTTGGATGCATGTATCTCAGCTTGCAACACTGTACGCCAGATGTATTAGAGAGAGGCTGGGTCAATGCATCTGTAACTGCCGTTACAACCATCTTAACTTCATAGTACTTGAAATTGTTGATAAACATGGCACCATCGCTAATGCGAACAAGCTTTGTGAAACTGCTACGAGGCATCTTGAAATCCTTCAGTGGCACTGCCTGGTAATACGGGCTAAGATACACACGTGATTCTGTCTGACCAATTACACGGCTGTCACCATAAGGCATGAAATCAAAGTCGTCGAAGACAATCAGTGTTGCATTGGCTTTGTATCTCATGTAGTAAACTGTTTCATCGAAAGTTGGTCCAAAGAAACACGGCTTGTGTGCGTCGAAATTGAAGAAAACGAACACCTTTCTTGCTCCAGGTCTGAACCTCAGGTTAGATGCAAATGTAATGGCAGCATACACATCATTTCTGTTATTTTCCTTACCGGTGTATGGCATTTCCTTTATCTTTCCAGAGACGGTGGCCACATCAGAGAATTCGCTTCCTCCCATTGTATGCGTGTGTGGTTCCTCATGGACTTCATTTCCACCAAATCCAACTAGTGCATATCGTGTGTTAAGGTTCCTCTTTGCAAGGCGTCTGTCGAGATTGAAGAGCGAGAGTGCCATTATTCGCTTTAAGCTCTGGGCCCTGGTTCGCTCGGACACAATGACAACAACATCTACATCTTTGGTAATTGGTTCTGTCCATCTGTCTCCAGGCTTTGCGAATTGTCCATCCTTCTTCTTGTACATTACTAAAATGATAAAGATAAAATTAAAAATTATGTAGATTGCAAGTTCTCAACATAGACCCCTGAACAACATATGCTAAGGATCAAGGGGGGAATCTTGCAAATACTTGAAAACGATATGAAATGAGCTCACTCTTTTTTCTATCTAAATTGAGATACTTACAACAATCCTTGACGTTCTTAGTTCTGTATCCATAAGATTTCAAGACGCGCCTGTATGCACTAGTTACATTGCAATGAGCAATAGCTCTGTCCTGTTTACTATCGCAGTCAGCTGTGTCGACGAAGCAGGCCTTCAAGAATGGCAATGGATCCACGTTCTTGAAATATCCTGCGAATGGTGAATTCTTGCTCTTGAAAATCTCGAAACACCTCTCAGAAGGTGCTCTGCTGCACATAGGGGCTTCATTGTTCTCTTCTTTGCTCATGCAACGGCCTGAGCTAGTGACTAGCCAAGAATTAACAAATTCGGTAACTGAGCCAGTGATCGTGTTGTCGGGAAGTCTGAATTCATCGTAAACTTCATTATTGTTTGTTCCAAGAAGACCTAAAAAAATTGAAGACACCGATATAGCAATACTATATCACATGATTATAGAACGAGAAATAAAACACGTTCTAGAAGTTGGGGCAGAAATGGGCATCACCCTCCACAAATGTTTTTGCATCTGATCTGGGTCGCATATAAAAATAAGACCCAACTTCTGAGTTAGGGAGCTCTCTATTAAGGAATACCCTATAAATGAGAGGATGGAATTACCTTGTGTCTTTCCATAGTACCATGATGACAATGAGATAGTGCACATGAACCTGTCGTTGTGGCAGCGCACCTTCAGTCCTTGCTTGAAGTCACAATGTACAACGTTCTTCTTCAACACACAAGAGCCACCTTCACTCTGGACAGGAAGGTCCCTGATTTCCTTCTTGAATGTATACCCACCTCTATTGACTTTCACGGATGATGTTACTCGACCATTCTGGTGGATTATTACTTCAATATCAGGTGTCTGTACAATGAGGTTCTCCTTCTGGCTCAGGATGGTGAACTTTCCGCTGACAAAGTCACGTGCTAAGAGATACGTGCATGTGCTCTTTGGGAATTTTGGGATATCGTATAATTTTCCGTCGAAGGTCATGACATGATGTGATCCGAATATCATTGCAAAGCCTTGAAAAAATAAGAAATACTCTATATAAACAAACGATAGTTCTGGCAGACATGTTCGAGTCTATTGCAGTTGCAAAGAGTTGAGTAGAAATATGATGTAATTGGAGGTAAGTAAAAGTATTTTTCTTGAACAACAACCCAAGCTAGAAAAGGCAAACAAATCCTTCGCGGTATAGTCCAATTTCCAGGAAGATTCGAGGTTCTGTAGAATCTAAAAATCTCTCCACATATGTAATGGAGTTTAAAGGAATAAATGAACTGGCTAAGACTTCTAGTTAATAAATAAAAACAAACTCATACGTACTTGTGAAAGGAGTCGCTTGTTGGCGTTCCCACATCTTTCTGAGTGTGTTCTTAGCATAACGGATAGTTTTGTCAATTTTCACTTTCCTTGTAATATATAACTTGAAGAGACGTTTTGCATACTTTCGTGCAATCTCGTGATTGACTTTCAAGTATTCATTCAAGGCGGCAACATCTTCAGCGTTGATGGTGTTCACTGCCCTTGTCTTTATTGCATTAAATTTCTCCATCAGTGATGCACGTGCCATTGAGTATGCCTTCCTCAGTTGAACTTCAACAACCCTGAAAGCGTGTCTGAATTCTGCACCACGTCGCCACTCATCCGTTGCAGTTTTAAGAATGAGGTAGTAGGGTCTTGTCTTGTAGAGAAGCACCCTGTATTGGAAATTCATGGCTCTGTACAGTTCACCAGCGTAAGCTTTAGCCAAAGCGTACACGGGCTCCATCTCAGTCTTGACTGCCTTGAAAGCTGTGTTGGTGTACCTCTGGGCCTTTTCATATGCCTCACCGATTCCGTTTGAGTAAGTCACATCAATAACTGCATCCTTGGTAAAGTAGGCAATTGCCTTGGACATCTCTTTTCCTCTATTCAGAGCGACTTTAGAATACTGATCAACGATATTCTTGGCGTCTTCAAATTTTCCTCTCAGCTTCTTGCTGACGTCATTTTTCACGGTAACTGAATAGTCCCAAACAAATGCTGACACGCTGGCTGCCCGTTTGTACATGTAACGCCCTAGAACTGTGTGAGCAGCAACGCTGGAATTCAAATCTGCACGAATCTCAGCTGTCTGGTTTCGGGCGTATTCAATCTTGTTTCGGGCATATTCAACCATCTTCTTGGCAAATGCAATCGTGTCTCTGGTGATTTTTTCCGTAGCATTTCTCACAGTTCTGTCAATTTTCCTTATCTGGTATGAGAAGCTAGGCTCAATTGGCTTGTAGTGTGGGATTCTCACAATCAGCATATTGTCCTCTGTATCCAACATGACGTACTTGTTAAAGTCGGGTACGTATTTCTTAAGGCTCTTGATTTTGAGGATATATGGCTTCACGTCAATTCCATCAACAAACACCAATGAAGAGTGCAATGATTTAATGGATGCCTTTGCAAGTCTCTTCGCATACATTTGCATAGTCGGGGCGATCTTTGGCATAATTTCCTTCACTCTTTGGATGGCCATCTCCTTGTATTTCCTAGTATTTTCTGTCACGTACTCTTTGGCTTCAATCATTCGCTTGTTCAGGTAATCTCTTGCCTTGTACATGTTGCCTCTGAGATTGTAATACCTGTATACAAACACAGCAGTAGCATTTACTTCATCAACAACTGCCCTGATGACCCTCTCCACTTTGAGCACATGTGGCTTCAAGTGCTGGTCATAGCGCGCCCTAATCTTATCCATTTTTTCTTGTGCTGATTTTAGTGCTTTACCATACAGTATCTTTGCCTTTAATGGGATCTTCTTAATCTCTGCAACAGTTTCTCCGACAGTCATTCCTTTCAAAGTCACCAGGCTTCGCCTCAGCTCTGATTCTCTCCAGATTTTCATGGACTTGATCAGCACCTTCTCTTTCATGTCCTTACTGTACTTGATGGCATCTTTAACGAATTTATCAACTCGTCTCTTAGCATTCAGGTACATTGCAGTTGCCTTTGCTTCAATTTTCGGGTATTTTTCCTTCCAGATCTTCTCTGCTTTCCCATAATATTCCTTGCCAACTGTCAAGGCTCTCTCCTTGTACACAGTATACTTCACTTTAGCAATTTCATAAGCCTTGTTTACCTTTGCCATCAGTTTCTGCCTATGTTCCTCGATCTTTGCCTTTGAGATTTCATAAGTATTCACAGCTCTGTTTACGATGTCCTCTAAGGTCGTTTCGTCCAGGAAAGTATTGATCTTCACAACCATCTCATTGTACTTGGCTTTGATTTCTGCATTCTTCAGCTCGACATACTTCCTCACTTGGCTAACAAAGTGTCGTCTGTATATGCTAAGAACATATAAAGTTTGTCTTGCCAACGATGCAGACTCTGTAACCAGTTCGTGGTTCCTGACTTCAGCTGCAAGCTCTCCCCAAATTTCATGGTTCACGACCTTGTAGAATGGGCACCTCTTCCAAGATGAGTTGAAGTCTGCGTAGTAGCTCTTGACTATGTTTACCTGTCTCTTGTAGAATTCAGTGGTTCTCTTCCTCCATATCTGTGGAAGTGTGGTGACATAAGCGCTGAATTTCTTCCATCCTTCTGTAGAACGAGCCATAATCTGTCTAGCTACTTCTTTTGTTCTTTCATCAGTGACATCTACAACAAATTCCCTGGCAAGTGACTTGACATCAACCGATCTCCAGTCACGAGAACGTGCACTCTGCAACAGAGATTTCGCGTTACCATATACTGTCCATACGCATTCGGCTGGGTCGTGTCTAAAGAGCACCGCATGGTAAACAACTGTGTCGGGTATTTCCATTACAATATTCTTCAAGGCTTCTGCATGTGGTGTTATTTTGCCCTTCAATTGTTCCACTGTGAACATTCCACTCTCTTTCACTTGCTTCAATACTTCGATAGCTTTAAGGACATGCTTATGTTCTCTGAGAGCCATTATTCTCTTCTTGTAATCGGCGATTTTCAGCTTCATTTCAACAACTTTTGGGTGATTGTTCAGATCCATGATCTTAGCCTTCAGTTCAGCAATTTTTGGCTCCATTTTGGCTCTTAATTCAACAATCATGATCTTCAGTTCAGCGATTTTCGGTTCCAATTTTGCCTTGTATTCCTTGACCAAACTGAGTGCCTTTTTCGTGTATCTGTGCTCCATGACCTCCTTATATTTAGGGTGTTCATAGACCTTCTTGAGCAGTTGCCTAACCTGTTCAATTATTTCCTTTATTTGCACTTCAGTCTTGGCAACTCCTTTCTTATACAAATCCATAGACTTCACCTTCGCTTCATTGTAGTACTTCTTACCAGAAGCCATAGCTTTAGCGTAGTACATCTTACCAGAAGTGATGGCATCCTTGTAGTACTTTTCGGCAAGTGCAGCACCTTTACCGTAGTAGTCAGTCGCATAAGCCTTGACAATATAATAGTGGGGAGTGTAAGCCTTCACAGTTTCATTGGCAAGAATAACTGAAGCGCGCAGTGTTTGATTGAAAATGCTCTCTGCTTCAAACAAAACTACTGGCACAACCTCGGCTCTGATTTTCTCAGCCTTCTCTTTCAGGTCCACGATCCTCTTGTAGACAACAGAGTAGACTCGGTTGTACTGGTTCTTGGTCAGTTCCTTCATTCTATTGACTTGTTCATTGATTCTCTTGTAAACCAGGGCGATAATTTTCCTGTACAGCTGTCTGATGCTGAGATCCTTGTTTGCATTGTAAATTGCAAGACTATCAGCATAGGCCCTTTGGTAGACATCGACAGAGAACTTGTAATAATCAGCAGAAGTCTTCTTAATTTTCAGCATTAGTTCGTTGTAAAGCTTCATGGCTCTTGTATACAGCTTCAAAGCTTCTGGTTTGACTACAGTTTGATACTTTGACTTGATGGCAACAATGTACTTGTCCGTGACACGTCTGGCTTCGGCATAATATTTTCTTGCAATTGCAACAGCCTTTTTAGCGTACACACGCGCTTTTCTTACCTCGATATCTAATCTCTCTGATGCACGTTGGTAATATTTCTCACCTAGATCGTAGATTTCCAGTCCAATCATCTCCCAGGTCTTGTCCTCGTACTTCCTGTAGAAATCTGCAGCTCTTTGATAGTACTCTTCATATTTCGCTTTGGCCATTGTCCTTAACATCTCGTACCTTTTCTCGGCCAAGAATTTCAGCTTTAAGTACTTGCCTTCAACATACCTCCTTGCTAGAGTGTATTTCTCTTTAGCAAGTCCTTTGATGATATCAGCATAGGCACCATACACCATGGCACACTCGTTGTAGTTTTCTTCATATACGAGTGCAGCACGTTCACGTAGCAAATCGTAAACTACTTTTGCAGGCCTGTAATATGTTTCAACGTATCTCATGTATTCACTCTTGGCAGTTTCCACAGCCTTGTTCAATTTGATTCTTCCTTCGCTGATCATCTTCTTGATTGTGTTGTATATAAATGCTTGATACTTGGTATAGAATTCTTCAACTTCAAAGTAGAAATCTTCAAAATTCTTCTTTGGGATCGACTGCACATATCTGAATACACCATCGATAACTTTGAACACCTTTCCTATCCTTTCTTCAGAGATGGAATAGAGCTTAGCGATTGTCCTTCTTGATTTCTCAATTGAGTTGAACAGTGTCTTTGTCAGGTTGACGTTCTTGGCAAAGCGAATGATCTTTGCAAGGTTGGAATGAAGGCCGTATCTCTCAAGGTGATTCATGAGATCCATTTCCTTCCATGCCTCCTCTATTGGCTTGGATATGTCCATATTTGCAATTTGGTCAATAGTTTTCACGAATTCCTTGAGAGTTCTTATGATGGCATCGCCAGTCATCTGGAAGGTCTCATGAGCGACCTCCTCCACAGGCTTTGAAGTTGCAAAAGCATACAACTCTTTCACTCTTGCATAATACAACCTGAATTCAGATTTCCACTTCTTCAACAGTTCTTGTCTTCTCTTGTAGATACCTCGTGTATACCGAGTTACCTCAGTGCCAAGTTCCAAGCTCCTGTCGATGGCCTTTGCAACGATCTCTTCTGGTGTCATGTCAGCAATTTCCTTCACATTCTGTTTGAGCATTTCAAATCGCTTCATTGCCATCGTTTTTGCTTTTGCTATGCGATCTTCGACTGCTTGTTTGATCTCATCAATGTAACTAGCCAGAATTGGGCCGATTTCTTTTTCTAGGATTCGGATGGCTTTGATCTGGGCATGAATTTTACCAAGAAGTGGCTTAATAGGCCTCAAAAGTGGCTGAACAAATTTCCCAATGATGCCCGTGATTCGAGCAATCATTTCCTTAGATGGCATGTAAACTTTGGAGAATTTGGTCTTAGCGATCAGTTTTGCTTCCGATAAAGCAAGGTCGACTAATGGCCCAAAGTGCTTATTGATTGATGCTGCAACTCGCTTTATGCACATGATGATGGGCTGGACAGCAGATTTAGCCTTTTTCAATGCTTTGTTGACTTTCTTCACGTACAGCCTCGACTCTCCAATCATCTTGACAGCAATCTTCTTGGCATCTTCAGGCATGTTCTTCACTATTTGCTTAATTTGCGCTTGAAGCTTCATGGCCTTCTTTTCGAGGTCCTTTGCATGCTCAGCTACAGTCATCCCCTTGATCCTGTAACCCATCAGCTTTTGACGAAGCTCCCTTACCTTCTCTTCCCAGTTGAATGTTGCTCTGAACTCCTCAAGTTTCTTCCTGTAGATCGTGTACAATTCTCCAAGCTTCTCCTTCCTGTAAGGAACTGGCATATTACGAAGGTAGACAATGATATCAATTTTGGCTTTACGAATCTTCTCAGAGAGATGTTTCCTCCATGACTGAGCAATCTTTTCACCAGCCTGTATGGCATTTGATACAATCTGTTCCATTGTCTTTCCACGAATTTTGAACTCTTTAGCAAGCCTAAGGGCAGTCTTTGCAACCGGGATGCCTGATTCAGTAAGGTTTCTGGCAATCTTGTAAGATACCTGAGCAATCTTGCTTGCCTCACCGACGAGAACTTTACCCTCCTTTACAGCAATCTTTGCAAGTTCAACGCTCTTTCGAGCATATGTCTTGGTGCTCTCCATGATTTCAGGCAGTTTCTCATGAATTTTTGTCAGCACTTTGCTTGTCATCTTGAGTGCCTTGCTTGATAGCTCAGCAGACTTCTTCAGCCCTGAAACAACTAGTTCACCACTCTTGTCTCTGATTGCATTGAAATTGATGTTATCAAATCTTTGATCGATTTCGTCAAGAACCCTCAAAGCTTGGTCTGCAGCTTTCGTGACAGTCTTGACGCTGATTTTCTTGCCAGAAGAGACAATCCTTGAGGTCAGATCTGTGGCTTTGTTGACTGTATTTCTAATGGCTGGTACAATAACATCCCTGACCATGTCTCTGATCTTGTTGGTTGTGTCTTTGTTCCAATGGAAAATGAGTTCACAAGCTTCTGAACCAAGTGAATATTGGAAGGAGGCTTCATCTACAATTTTAGCACCAAATTTTCTTTGCAGAGTTACGGAAATAATCCTATCCTTCAGAATTTGCACTTTCACTTGGCCAGAAAGTTGTGGTGTCAAGGTTACATTGTAAACAGCCGCCATACTGTTGTAATCAAAGAATGTTGACCATCCAACGAGGTGTTTCTGGTAGAAGCCATGCATGCTAATGATGTAATTGGCAGGGTCAAATCTTGCAATGATACCAAAATTTCGCTTCAAAACTTCAGTGCTCAAGGTGACCTCTTTTCGAAGTGGGTCCCATTTGGCTGCAAAAACAGCATTCAAGTTTGCTTTCAAGCCATCCACCGACAGCATAGCAGTTTTCTGTTCCTTGTCATATCTTGCAACACTCTGGAATCTTTCTTTTCCAAGTACAAACAGTCGGGTGATAAAAAGAGCCTCAGATACTTTAGCTTCTCCTTGGATCTTGAATATATTTCTCTCACGGACAACAAGCTCTAGAGAAGTGAAACCCATCGCTTTGTCGAACTTACCAATTGTCTTTGCAACACTTTTGTCCAAAATGAAAAGCTCCAAGTATCCAGTGCCAGTAGTTTTGTCCAAGAAAGCCACTGTCTTGAGGTAACGAGAAGACTTTCTTCTGATTTCAACAGCAACGTATTTTTCACTGTAAACTGAAACAGCCTCGATAATTTCCTTTGGCACCAAAACATTGTCCTTCATTGATTCGGTCGTCAGTCTCAATCCAACTAGCTTACGATCTTTGATCCAATACCCTGTCAATCTGATGTTCCTCCCAAGGGCGGACAGAGTGAAAACCAGGGTTTTGGTTTTCTCATTGTATTCACTGGAGAGAACGAATTGCTTGTTGAAAGCAACAAATTTGAAGCCGAGAGCTTTGATGTCAGTTCGGCTGATGTAAGATGCAACCCAGGTGAGTGCACGCTCATAGTTAGACCACACGAACTTGAGGTCAGTTGTGAGCTTCCAACCGTTGACCTTGTCTAGACGTCCCATCAATTTCACATACATCTTGGGGAGAAATTCTATTGAAACATCCAGCTGTCTTGTCTTTTTATCATAGCTGATTTCATGAGAAACCTTCTTTTGTGGGATGTACATGAAATCAATGACAAGCCTGGCATTGTCGGCATCATTCATTGCTGAAAGAGTGACGGCTGATCTTCTGTTTTGTGCGTAGTCAACACCAAAGGTGACACTGTATGCTGATCTGGTTTCAGTGCATCTGTTCTCAAACTGCATATCCCATCCATACTTGAAACTCTTGTTCATAATTGTGAATCTCATCTCATTTTTGTAGAATTTCGTTTCTCCACCAATGGAAATTGTATCCGAGATGTCTGTGCTGAAGATCACAAGATCCTTCTTCAAGAAACAAAAGAATCTAGTTGCAGTACGCTTGCCACTTGGTGCTCTCTTCCAGCTGACAGCAGTGATGAGCCTGTAGTCTTTGATGTTGAAAGTGGATCTCACACCCATTTCTTGTTGCCCATACTTCATTGCAACCACATAGTTTAATGGCAGTTTCTTGTTGAGCCAGCCTTCAATGGTCAGGATGTAATTGGTTGCATCTTCTTCTGAAACTGTCGAGTATGTAGCCTGCAATTTTACCATCTTGTTGAATGCTTTTCCCTCAATACCAAATGCAATATCAGAGTTTGGAAGTCGTTCTGAGAAGAATCTAGCAACAAGAGACCGTTGGCCAATGTTTGTTACCGTTTTGAGTTCAGATTCCCACATGCTTTTGTATGTGAATGTCATTGTATTTGTCAGTAGGTCCTTTGCATTGTACTTGATAGAAGTGGTCAGTCCCTTTTGCTCTGCTGTATTGGAGAGTTCGAATGAGATTTCACCGACTCTCTTCAAGATTTCAGCATTCCAAACAAGCTTCTTGACTTCAGGTGACATTTGCCTCAAGCTCAGACAAGATCTGACAGGCATTTTTTCGTTGAAATAGATTCCAGAACAAGCTTCTTTGCCAGTTGGTAAACTTTCCAGTGTATTTGAGACTGCAATCACCTTACCCTCGTATCTTGCACCAACATCAAGGACATATCGCCCACCTCTGTTGCTGATGAAATCTGCAAAGACAGAACCAGTCTTCTCCAGAACTTTGGCAGTCAGCTCAATCAAATAGCTACTATCTCTTCTCAATAAACTCATTGATACCTCGTGAACTCTTCTACGGCAATCAGTGATTCTCACAAAACCAGTCTTCAAATCTACATTATTGACAATACCTACAAAGAGAGATGATTGCTTCTCGCTTGGCATATGTTTGACAGCAAATTTCAATCCCTTTTCATTCCCAATCACAACATATCGTCCATTCATCTGCAGTATCTGGTTGAACTGGTTAGCTTCCAATCTTACTTCAATGTCTTTCTTGTCAACTGTGTAAGTAGCCTGAGCTTGAATATATTTCTCAGGCATGTACATGGTCTTGCTGCGGAGGCTATACGAGTTCTCTGTTCGTGTGAAGTCAGAAATGTACTGGAACTTGTACCAATCATATTCAGCAGACATCAAGATGCCCATTGTCTTCACAGAATTGGAGGTTTCATTGTTGTAAAGGAATCGTAAACGCATCGTTTTACTTGTCAAGAGATTGCTTCTCAGATCCACTTCGAATCTGTTGGTGCTGTTCTGATACTGAATCATGAGCTCTGCGGAGTTCTTGCTCTGATACTCTCCAAAGGTTAACCGCCTGAGCTTGTCAGTTTCCAGGTATCTGACCACACCAGACATGCCTCGACTGTAGGTTGCACCTGGTGTACCAAAATTGTAGGATCCAAGCATTTCATAGCCATTGTATAAAGCCTTCTTCTTAAGGGAAACTTCAAACTGGTACGTTGTCAATTTTGGATCAGCTTTAACAACCTTCAATCCAAAGTGTGATGGTCCAGACAATGGGTAGAAGGGAGACTCGTATTCCCTGAATGCAACTGGTACAGACATACTGGTGCAGATGCCAAGACCTAAAACCATCTTCGAATTCAAGCAGAAGCTTGGACTGAGTCGTCTTTGTACACCTTGCACGATCTGCATCTCCTCATTTATATACAAAAATGGAGTGGATCTGTCGAAAAAGTTATGAAAATGGAACTTTTCATACAACAAATGATGGGATAAAAAATTAACATAGCAGATACAAACAGACTACAGACTGATCTCTCATGAAAATGTTGCAGTCTGGCAGGTTAAGAGTTAAAGAAACCTTACAAGAACACAATGAAGTTAACATTGAACAGCTAATAAGCTACATATGGCTAGGATTCCTAGATGAACATAGAAAATACTAACAATGACATAAAAACAGGGACGTAGGAAGCATCTAAAAAGTAGGGGGGGCCAAGTCCTAAAAGGGGCACATTACCACACCCATTTTGGGCTTCAAAGGG
Source organism: Mastigias papua (assembly GCA_964019165.1). Classification (NCBI taxonomy): domain Eukaryota; kingdom Metazoa; phylum Cnidaria; class Scyphozoa; order Rhizostomeae; family Mastigiidae; genus Mastigias; species Mastigias papua. Next base: position 10,843,947 of record OZ025279.1, on the reverse strand, counting down.
GCACTTTTGAAAAGTTTGCTAAAAAGTGCGGGGGCCATGGCCCCTCTGGCCCCCCCGGTTCCTACGTCCCTGCATAAAAATAGAGGAAGTATTAGCTTTCATTTGGTATGAAAAGCAATAGATCCACAAAAACCAACATCTTATATAGAAAGGGACAAGAAAATAGCAAACTCAGGAAGCTCTCAGCACTTACCAACAAATGGCTAATAGATAAGAAAGAGCAGAACTAGTTTCCGTAGGCAAACTTACGAGACATTGAAGATTTCGATTGGCTTTTCTGGTGCATCAATGTTCAACTTGACGAGTTTTCCTTCCTTGTACACAATGGCTCCCTTGATCATTTGAGATGTGAACATGGATGATTTCACGTAGATTCCTGTATCAACGTAATGAGTGTTGACCCCCATTCGTCCAGAAATATCCACAACAGCACTAAGGATTAAGAGAACACAATAATATCTTACCATCGGCTGATACGGCAAACTTTATGGCATGGTATATAATAGACTTATGTGATGGAAAAGTGCAAACATAGAAAACTAGAAACAAACAAATTAAGTATTAGGTGTCTATGGCCACAGTAAGATACTTATTATGACCTGATGATAATGACTACTATGATAATCTTTGGCAAAAGTACGCATGGCGTCAAAAAGGGGATGGTTGGGAGAATATTCAAGCAAAGATACCTTGGTTTTGCATGTCCTCTTATTTCCATTGAGCTTGGGCCCCAGAACATATTCCTAATGTCAAATTTGCCATCAAGTTCAAGAGAACCAACAGCAGATCCCTTCAAGTTGAGTTTGAGTGGAAGACCAAGACCAGTAGGTACAGAATGCGTCATCTCCATGAACATGACACTCTTTGTAAAAGTCTTGCGTCCACCTCGTGCAACTTTAAGGAGAAGGTCAATGACATTCATGTTGTCGATTTGGTCAACTGCCCAGAAAATGTCATCATAACTGAATACCTTGATTTCATTTCCAAGGATCTTCATTGACAGGGATCCACTTGGCTCGCTACGCTTCTTGTTAACCTGTCATTGAGAAGAAGAATTGAGCAAACCGTGCTTTCAATAAAAGTTGTGTGGATGGTATACAATTACAACATCGCCATTTATTTTCAGGAAAAATGCCAAATATTTTGCCATATGGATGGTCTATAACTTAAGTCACTGGTACTTAAAAGATGAATGCAAATAATCTGTGCAAAAACAAGAGCTCTATGTGTATTTACCAACTAATTGAAAATTTTTATATATTTTGAATAGTCGCAATAACAGCAATCCATACCTGTTCATCAAGACGTTTTATGTTGTCGTTAATATTGTCACTAGCACTTCTTCTTGCTCTTAGCCTTGCTTTGTCTTCAGCAGAAAAGGTAAAGTTGAAGATCTTCACGATTGCATTGTCTGGGAATTGGCCATCAGGTCCAAAGAGATCAGCCATCAATGTCTCAACACCTTCAACTCTTGCAGCCATTTCGAAAACATTCACTGGTACATCCAGGATATTGGCAGTGACATTCAGAAGGGCACTCTTTGGCAAAATGCTGTCTGGATGGTAGATCAGGTGCCCGTCAATTGAGCCTCCCGATTTTAAGAACTTTGAGTAGATTGACCCTTCGAAAGCTTTAGAGAAGCGCACAAATGGCAAGTTAAATTCTCGCAATTGTGTGTTCTTGAGAGCCAAAGCAAGGAATTCCTTGGTCCTAAAAAGAAATAATTGATGGATTCAGCGGCACTGAAACAACGAAATGGAAAAACACTTATGAATACAGCGAACAAAGGCGACACTGTGAAGTATTTCAACCACAAAGTTAATACCTTATATAAAATTATGGACACTTCGAAGAAACCAATAGCATATAGGGGTGAAACTAGTGAGGGTGCGGGGGTACAGACACCCCAACAATAAAAAAGTTTGCTTATTTGGAAAAATTCATCTGGCTGCTTGTATACTGGCCTGGACATTCTGAAGAACTTCGTTTATTCTGCTCTTTCATCACTGCCTTCTGCATGTTAGAATTATGCAGTATACGGGAAAAGGACAGATTCAAATGTTTCCAAGCTTTTGTCCCTATGTTTCTGGGTCAGTTTTCACTTTTTTCGGCACGAGGTGCCCTTTAATCAAGCAAGCAATTCCCTGTCGGGCATATATTGTGCAATTCCCCCCCATGAAAACAATAGTTTCATTCCTCATAGCATACTACTTTTACACAATAAAGCAAAAAGGTAGATATTAATAGCAATCCTTACTTTGCATGTCTTGGGTCTGATGACTCGTTGATATTCTTCAAGTGGGACCAGACGAATGATCCAACCTGCTTGCTTCCCTCTTTGTCCAAGCTATTGACAACCCTTTTGATGCTCTCTTCTGATGGGCATCTCATCAGTGCAATGTACGCTTGGATTCTCTTCTCTGGGTTCAAACTGAAGCTCTCAAACATTTCATGCAGTCTTTCTTGGACCTGGCCATTGCAAGGCATGCGTCTTAGGGCTTCAAGTGCAGAAGCTGTAATATTCTGGTGCATGGCAGTTTTGGCACATGTCAACAGGGTGGTCCAAGCTCTGAATGGGCGTCCTGCATTTCCAATTGCTTTCAGAGCCATCAAGAGCTCTTCTACACGCTCAGAGTTTTCCTGACCATTACAGCCATTGCCCAACTTGTCTTCAAGGAGAATCTCGGCATGAGTAATTGGGTTTGTCTTGCCATATACGCATTGGTCAGGGTACGCACTGCAGTATCTGTACATGAGGATACCAAGGGTTAGGAAGGCCTGTCGTGATGGTTTCTTGGAAGCGATCTCCTTCACATCTCTAATCATTCCCTTTGTTGGTTTGGCCACAAGTGAAATTCCTTGGAGAAACATGTTCATGCTTTCACCAGTAATCCCATCCTGGATGATTATATCATGAACGGCAGAGACGCAAGTTGGTGTAGCACAGTATGTCAAAGCATCAAGGAAATATTGCCTGCAGTGAGGAAATTGCGACAATTATGTGCCTATACGAGTTTATTTGGCATTACGGACGAATAAAAATGAAATTGCTAAATTCGTTGGTTGATGATAAAACAGGAAGGTACTAACAAAAAGAGACATTAATTCGATATACGGCAATGAAGGAATTGCGTCTTTCTTGTTCTCATCTTGGTCTTACGGTTAATTAAAGATTTAAGAAAATATTCAAATTGCAGCAGAAAGGGTTAATAGGAATAGCAGCATCGGACTCGACAAGACTTCATACAATCCCCTTGGATACTTTTTTGACAAACAACAGGCCAACAAACCATGACATCGCAACTTGGTTCACTAGGACAATACGAGGGAAAAGGGTAACAGCCAAAAGAAGGTAGAGTAATCATTTTGACATAGCCATATAAAGTTGCATTTCCGTTCACAGTTCACAGGTGCTATTTGCAAGTGAAGGAATTAGACCCCGTGTGTTGTGACTCAATTGTATTTCGGTAGTTTCATACCTGAAGTATGTTAAGTAAAACCATATTTTTTACACAAATAAACACTTACATTAGTTAATCCTCAGAATTTTCGTTGCCCCTCGGCAACCTCCTCAGTGAGAATTCAGATAAAAGGTTGACCTCTGCAATATACCTAAATAACACAGCAATAAGAAGAAGAGGGAAGGGAGGAGGCACATGACCCTTCTAGAGAGCTCCTGCAAGGACCTTGAAGGTACTTATTTTCTAACCCTAAAACACCCTTGTACCTGTGCCATAAGGGAACGTAGTGGTGATACCAGAAAAAAACTTGCCTGTAAACATTCTTCAAATCGGAGTCAGCTGATCTACACTTGCCACTCTTCTCACAGTCCAAATATTCCTCCATGACTGGAATCATTCTTTTCTTGTCGACTTTCCTCAGCAATGAAACGAGGTGAGTAAATTCATGGGCTGATTCTCTTTTAGCTCCAGAATCCTGTGAAATAAGGTTAGCCATGACCTTCTGAATGCGTTCAATAATGGTGTTATCTGGTTTGATGTACTCTGCATCATGTTCGTAAGCCAAAGAGACGCCTTCATTCTTGGGTTCTACAAAAGACATCAATACCTGAATAAGCAGGTCTCTCATAGGCTTTTGCTTGGTAACAAAGGGAGAAGGGACACAATCAGCACATCATCTACATTTTCACTACTGGGATCTTGTCCCAACAGGCCCTCCTTCTTCATCGCCAAGTAAAAAGCAAAAGTTAAAGTCATGTCCACTAGGTTAGGTACCTACTAAAGACATTTCCCTCAAAATGCAAATGGTCAATCTGTCAGTGGACTGAGTACAATAGCAAGGGCCTATTGAATAGCCTGTCTTTAGGCTTAGACTGAATATGGCTGCAACTGGAATGGGGACCTCACAATGGGTGGCCCAGTAGTTACAAAATTCAATCTAAAAGAGAAATTTTCAGCAAAAGCAGCTACACTTCCAACTGAACTATGTATTTCAGATGAAAAATCTTCTGAAAGCAATCACTGAGGCAAAATAAAAGGAACTGAGATAGCATCTTCAGGCATGGCATAAGTAGCATATAATCTAGAGAGCATACCAATCTCGAAATCAAGGGAAATTCTTCCACGTTTTTGTCCAACAAATCTCATGCTCTGTTTGACAAAGGTGATGGCTCCAGATGGCTTTTCAAATCCTGCAGAAAATGGTCTGAAAATATGCATTTCTGAGCATTGGGCATCAAAGATTTTGTCTCCATCAAGCTTGAAAACACATCGGCTTGTTGAATTCAAAGGTCTGACAGGCTACAAGTGCAAGCATATACAAGTCAATGGTTTACAGGTAGACTGCAAAATAAAGAAATGTAAAAATCTCTGTTGTCCAATATTTCAACTTATACAGGCCACTTATAGGGATGCGAACATAACAGTAAATACACAGCTCTAGACAAGTTAGTTAATCAAGCTATTCAACCATTTCCGAATTTTTATGTCTCAAAATATATTCCAACACTAACTCAGTTAAGAGTGAACATAGATTGGGTATGTTGCCTAAATAAACATATAAGGAAGGTAGAAAGTAACAGGAGTTTGCTATTTCTGGGCACCCCATCTTGATGATGGCTAGTTATTTCTTTACATCCAGACTAACAGCTGAAGTCAACTTAACACTAAAAATTGCATATAGCATTGGTCAAAATTGCCTATCTACCAATCAGGCCACCATGCAGTTAGCTGTTAGCTCCAAAAGGACTAATATATATACTATTTTGAAAGTGTATCAAACTGGACTTCTATCTGTCTACACTCAGGTTGTAAATCAGGGTACAGAGGCACTATACTATCATTGCAGTATAGCTATGTTCAATAAAAATTGATTTTCTGAAGTAATTTTATATTCTCTACCCCATTCCAAGGGGTAGTAGATATACAATGGCTGCTAACAACATAGCCACATTGATACGTAAAGCTTACCATCTCCTTGTTCTCAAATGAGGCAGTATGGAATCCAATTTCGTTGTGGGTTCTGCCAGAGCATTCTGATAGGTCCTTAGCTTTCACAATCATTCCATTTTCTTCAGTGATAGAAACCTTGCAGCGTCCATTCACATCGATCTCTTCTGTATTCTTTTCTTCCAGTTGAAGAGTGCTCAAGATACCTCTCTTGATGTTCAAAATATGGAGAGATTCACCATTTGCTGGGTACAGCTTCTCAATCTTGCCACTAGAGGTCTCAAACAACAGGTTGTTTGCCTCGATCTCTCTGGCAAATTTGGTGGATTCTGCAGCAATTGAGAATCCTTTGGTATTCTTGCTCTTCACACGGAGCTCTGCATTGTTGATCTGGAATTGGTAAACAGTGGATATGATTTACTATAGATGACAATAATAATACACCTAGCCTTTATGTCTATTGTCATTTTGTAGCACTTATCACCACCAAAAATAGAGTTGATATGAGTATAATGCTAAACATTGGTGAACTCGTAGTGAAAAATTAGGTGTTCTTATAGTGTAATGAAAATATAGTTATAATAAAAATAGTTGTAATCAAAATCATAGCTATCACAGTTATCACCATTGTAATCATCATCATCATCATCATCATCATCATCATCATCATCATCATCATCATCATCATCATCATCATCATCATCATCATCATCATCATCATCATCATCATCATCACCACCATAATCAAAATTATCATTACTATCATTATCACCATCATCATAATCATTATTAGTATTATTATTTTCATCATCATTATCATAATCATAATCATCATCATCATCATCACTACAATCATCACTATCACCACCACCACCTATTATATGTAATATTAAAAACGATAAGCAAATTCATCATCTGCAAGAAGAACTATTATAACCAATTAGTCACGCTGCAACTATTGACAATACTTACAACCGGTTTTAAACATAAACAGTAGATCAATAAAATCGAACAAAATTAAATGTATAGAAACATCAACAATAGAAAAGTTGAAATTTCACGCTGACCTGCATGCTGAAACGGCATGCTCCTTGAGGGTGTATGTATATCCTTGCCCTCATGCGTATCCCTGTACTATCTGGGGTTGATCCTTGGATTGTGCTCAACGTTTCTCCCTCATATTCAAATAAGCTGGTAGCATGCTCAGCCAACCTGCGTGGATCTACGAAATGGTAAGACAAATAGTTATCGCCTTGCCTTTGCGCTAGGAGACAGCAGCTGCGATTGCAATCTTCATCAAGAAGCAGCCTATGAAATTGCGCACAAGCCAAGTCTTACTTGCAAGAGGTTCGATGTTCATAATTTATCTACAATTTTTCACTCACAGTTGATTACAATTAGTCTTTTTCCAACAACTCCTTAGGTAGGCTTCTGTTCCAGGGATGGAAAAATTGTCTTGGGAAAATCATTTGGCACAAAATCTGAGAGCTTATTTCAAACTTTTATGTTATCACAGTTGTCAGAAGCAAATGTATGTGTGAACTGTCTCAAAAAAACTAAAATTCAGATCAATCAAACTTGAGTCACACTTTGTGTGACAAAAGAATGTGAGAAATGCTTGTAAAAATCTAAGGTCAGGCAGTGCTCTCAATTTGCTTGCAAATTGAGCCTCAGTGTTCTTATGAAGTGCGTTCGTTTAAGAAACAGCCTAAGTGGTGTATAACATAGAAAGTAGCCTGTCCTATTAAACTTCAATCTCTCTAAACCTAAAGGCACTTGCTGAATAGTAACTACTAGTCATCTGTGATAAAGATGATTTCCCAATAGGTATTCCTCTACCCCAGTCCCAATAATGCATTTCGGTATTCGCTGTGCACTGCAACAATTGATGCAAGGTGCCTCGTGAGAAGCGCATGACTTGAGAAATAAATATAGATGACAGACTGCAAAGGATTAGTGACCACATCCTGTCGCCACGATTCCGACAATGGTGCAACCGAATGTGTACAAAGTGCAAGCGGGCAATCATGCAAAGGCATGCTTGGAAGAACAATTTTGACATGACACTTTTTCTCTAGTGAGTGATTATTGCTAGCAGAAGAGGCATATTGCAACTCTTGCTTTCATAATAAGTGCACCCGCAAACAAACGGATGTGACAGAGTCACGCACAAATGACATGCGCAGAAAAACCACAAAACGGTCAAATGATTACCAAACAAAATGCGGCTTCCTTCATAATAACAAATAACTGTGGTGCCATGACCCAATTCCAAAACACTATTAACTACTTTTCTCCTAAACAAACATGAGCCTTGTCATGATAAGGAAGGGGAGTATATTTTTTACTACAAAATGATCTAAAATTCTCCATCAAAGGTCCAAAACTGTTGAAAAGTGTACTAAATATGATCACATCTTAAAAGGAAATACTATGAATCAGGGCGCCGTGAATCAGGATGTACAAGTACTATTTTTGTCACAGCAAGGAATCAACTCGACCCATTTTGATTTCGAGTCTTAAAACGGTCTCCGCGAAGGACCAAGGTTGATTTAAGAATGTAAAGACACTCAAAACAGATCTTTGAATTGGCTTACAATTGGCTTACATCTTCGTCTCAGCATCAGTTACTGTGCATGACACAAAGCTAAACATTAAACCGAGGGCTAAACATTGCGTGACCGCGGGCAATACATACGCAAAAGAGGCTAAACTTAGAAACATGAAAGACGGAACAGCATGGTGCAACTCCCTAGATATCTTCGCGCTAGCATAAGCCGTTTCCCAAATCACAACGAACATCCGACCAACTATACGAGCAACAAATCAAGGCACATTATGAAATTTGCCAAGATTTAGAACATCAAGTATATATCATCTATTGGACCTTTTATTAAGGATCATTGATCTTTCTAGGGGTAGCTAGGGATCCTACATGCTTTGTCATCCAAAAGAGCTCCTCCAAATGGTTGGTGTTCTTCAAGTAAAACTTTGCAAATAAATGTACTCCACCCATAGTTATAAAATACAAGAGCTTTAGCCCGATAGCTGTGCTACAGATAGCAAATAATTAATATCGTATCAAGCCAACCAGAATTAAAACACAAAAAGCTCAAAAACAGATAAATGAAATTTGAAGTAAATTTACTTACTATCGCATTTCGGCTCAGCGACGTTGATGAAGTCTTGGTAGTTATTGAAAGGGGCTGAAAGGGAACAAAACAAGGTAAAGCTGGATTCCCATGGAGAAGTATGATACAACTTGAAAGAAACATCGTGAAATTTTTTCAGCAAGCGAGAAACTTCGAATGAGTGAAGGCAGATGACTACTGCACCCGCAAATAGAGATGATGAGCATTCTGTAAGAATTGACCAGTGAGTTGTAAGATATAAAGAAGACTTCGCAATAAGTCAAATAAGAATGGCAAACAATGGAAATTCCTGTACAATCGGAACCATAATCATAATCTATGCAAAAACAAACATTGCCTATCGCGGCAAAATGTTTACTACGGGACCCAGAATGCAAAGAAAAAAGTGCAAACGCCCGTTGTTGCAATACAAAAACATTAAGAAATATACCCACAACTGGTTTTGGGCTAGGTTACAATTAACTGAAAAAAACATCTTACCCGACAAGGCCCCAGCGGCCAACAAGACCAAGAGAGGAAACTTCATTTCGTTGATCAAATCCTATCGCCTATTTTGTGTTTCAAGATCGTCTACTTGAGAGATTATGAAATTCGTATTCTTTGTATCTTTCCTGTCTCTCTCTGGCTTTGCAGTTCCTAAAGTGAGCTATATATGTCGTGGGCAACAATTTATAAGCATTACGGCGGTACAGAGTTCACGAAAGTGATTGACATTATAGTAAACAAACAAAGAGGACGGACTTTGCCTGAAGAGAGCCTATGACTCCTATAGCCCTGGGAGCAAAAAGCCGCAGTAAAAATGACAAGGAACGTGGGCCAAATAAAACGCCGAAAGTCGTTTGGGGCAACAAGAATTTACGGAAAATGATGCAATTTATGGTGAAATGCACTGCACATACACCCACAGAACAGAATGCATTTATTGTGTTTTCCAGGCACGCTTGGGCAAGATGATCAAAACTCAGTGTATTACAAAGAATGATATTGGTGAGATACGACAATAGACACGAGTTTACGAATTTTTATAACAGTCTAGTTTATAAGAAAGTAGTGGTCCATAGCTCAAAAAGTTATGAAAGTTCAATATTGGATATTCGCTACTGGATCAAAGGAAATCGACAAGCTCGTATACATGAAAGCTTTCAATTTTGACGCAAGTCAACAGTCCCTTTGATTTATTTAATTCTTCTATACTCCCGTGCTAATTTATGTATTCCTGCGCTATGCTTCTGCTGTGCCTGTCTGACCTGTCTAAAACTGTAGAGACGTACACTGTGCTTTCCCTTTTTGAATATAGATGCAAACAACACCGATAACTCGAACACTTTTGTACTGAAATCATGAAGAAAAAGCTAAGAAAGCTTGAATACTGGCCCAAAAATGCACTCATATAAAATAAAACGTGTAATCAAAGAGCGGAGCTATGTTATATTGTGCCCATAAAGAGAAATCTTTTCTTCTGAAATTATGGTGAACAAGACTTCCTCATATCAAAATGATACTGATTCTTGAGAAGTAGTCAGATACAATAGAAATCCCTTGCAAAGCAATTCTAAATACTTCAAACTGCTGAGGTGGGATTTTGAATGGCCCCTAATTTCAGAAAAGGTGACAAAGAAGAGCCCCCTCAAGTGTGAAGCTCTGTGTATGAGGTGTACAAAAATGCGAGTTTTTTACTTTGTACATACAAAAATATAAGATGGCAAACACCAAGTATCATCTTTAAATACAAACTCCAGTTCTTTAAAGTTCGTTGCATGACTGATTTTACCTCTCAGGATAATTTCAAAAAATCTAAAGAGCAAACCAGGCCCTTTACCATGGGGGTACTTCCTCTTAACTACGTGGGCGAGCTTTGGTTAGCAATCGCGGTGGTAAAATTGTGTTTCCCTATTCCAAAATGCTTAGATTCCTTGGCCATTCAAACGCATGTGCCTGTGAAGGTCTTACCGGAGAATCAATAATTTTCATTGAACTCTTTCACAAATGGCTTAATAGCAACACTGGCACTGGGACTGAAGTACTGAATGAAGGAGGTAACAGCCAATGGTAAGAACATCCCAATTTGGTTTTGGATAAACAAGCATAGACCTCGTTTTCAATTCGACCATTGATATTCTAAGAACTTCCTAAGGATTCCTGTAATCTAACTGCCTTAGCCTACGGTCACAAAGCAACAGGCCTAGACCCAACTGCCCTAGCTCACGGTCACTGCCCAAGCTCACGGTCAATGCCATAGCTGACGGTCACTGTCCAAGCTCAAACTCAAAACAGAATCACATGATAGTAAAAAATTATAGCAAGGAGAGGGGAATAAAATCAATTAGCAGATCATTAACAAATCCCTCAATTCTTTAAGTTTCATTCTCGATAAGGCCAGTGTCGAAAGGAGTACGAAACTCTCACCGACTAAATAGATCAAAAGCTTGCAAAAATCATAGGATACACTTTACGCAAGAACGAAAGAAAAGCACTGTGCATTTCGGGCTCAAGAGGCGTGGTTAAAATCAACAATGACGAGACAGAATAGTATGTGTAGGGCCCATTTTCCTTGTTGACTACGGGCCCTTCTACACACTTTTTATATGAATACCCAATATTTTGCTCCGTCTCAATATTCTAAACATTTTGGATTTTGAGCATACGATTATTCTCAATTATTCCTAAATGTTAGTGATTCTGTGCATCAACACTCGTAAAGACTATGCTTTTATACTAAAAAGTATGTAATGGAAACTCCCTGGATACTTTCTGTGACGCAACATGGCTTAGTGCCTCCCAGACTGGCTCACAGAAAACTAAAAAAACTAAAAAATCTAACCCTTGGTGAAGCTTGAGCCTTGCATTACTATTAAATTATACTTGCAGTTCAGGGATTTTGAGCCTTAATTTTCATAGAGACTATATTCCTATATAAAAAGTGTGTATTTGGCTCACAAATGGAGCATTTAACCTCAATCTTTTGATGACAAACTAGTTATTTTCATCACATCGATTCCCAATAGATCTGTAATTCTCAAAGAACAAGCCAGCTGGTACTGAAATTCCCACAAACAAATAGAGACTGTTGTAAAGGAGTAGAAAGTACAATCACCCAAGCAAATAGCGAATGTGAACTTTAAATGCTCTATACCAAAAATCGTTTCACTAGACAATCAACCTTTAGCAACGCTTAAATAGAAAGGCATATTTCTGCCAAACTGAGCTATGATGTGCAGTAGAGAAAGACATCTGAAAATGGTATAAATTTTATGATATAAAAGCAATAAACAATTCTCTAATTATTTGCAGCTTTCCTTAATTTATACATCAGCAAGAGATAAGCCTAAAATGTCAAAATCTTTGACCTACGTAAAGCATCCATGAAATCAAGGTTACAACTGGTGTATCCATCAAATCCAGCGATTTTCCCATCGTCCTGATACAAAGAGAACAACAACAGCTAAGATGTGTAGAGCTAAATTTTGTACAAGGGGGCTCCATCATATGTGATGGGTGTGGAAAAACAAAACACTGACGAAACTACACGTTTCACAAGTTTCGAAAACTTTTAGAAGCAACAAACTTTAATTTCAACTGTTGAAACAATGAAGCATACCAAAAATAATTGAAAGAACAGTAATAATATGATTCTGTGATGACCCCATTCTCTCATCCTAATTCAAATATCAACACTACCACGAAAAAAGAGAAGGAGGGTCCAGCCCCTCATAAAAGAATGGCGCTCAGTCCCCCGAGCTTCCATACTCCTCTCTCCTACAGAAAAGCAACAGCCACACTCTGTTCTTTTCATAAGAACCAGTAAAATTGAGGTTCAGGTTGCTTGTTCTTACCTTTTCCTAAATTTTATGACTGAATTGCTCTTAATTTGTTCATAAATTATTGGAGTGTAGGCAATTTAGACGTTAGACAATATACAAGAAAACATTTATGTTTCACCAAGGGCAACTAATTCACGAAAATCTGTCAACTCTACTCAGGCTAACAAGGAAAGGACATTTCATGTCAATATGTTGTTGGAAAGGGCATGCATCATTGTCCAAAAGTGCACTTTACGACAGTGCTTTGGCCTGCTTTGCTTTTGCTTTGCTTCGGCCTGCTTTGCCTTAATTTCCCATCAGTTCTGAGGCTCTTGGTCTTAAAAAAATTGTTCTTATAAAAGAGTGTATATCAAAATTCTTATTGGTAGGCACTATCTCTAAAGCAGCAAGTAGCAACAATCGTTATCCCAATGTGAAAATATTTGGCCCTCAAAGTTAGCTCATATTTGATAAATAAAAGTATCAGAAAGGGTAGGGATGCCAGCACATGACTAGGGCAGGGGGGGTCAGGTTTCCACTGAACGGCACATCGTGGAAGTTTTCTCTAAAATACGTTATCCAGGGCTACGTAAAATACCGCTTGTATAGGTACGTGTTCCCATAGGGGTGGATTCTGGCCTTCAGATTCTTTTCAATGGGGAAAATTTTGACCAAACATGTGCAAAAGGTTCTACTTTAAAGGGCACTTCTTGTCCCTCCTTCCACCAGAGTAGGCTTCCCTGAGAAAAGGGGTAATGGTCGAAAATGACATAAAAAACTGGTATAGCGAGTATGAAATGAAGAGTCCTTGTAACACTGCCGGCACAATACATGAAAAAGTAGAAAAAATAAACAATTTCATTGTTCACAGTCTAAGCTATTTGGCGAGATGTTGGGCAAAATATTGGATCCATTGGATACCTCAAAAGCATATATCCAATAAGTTTACAATCACATCACAAAGACAACATTGAGTAAAGATATGTGCCATAAAGTGTTTTCAGCCAAAATGCCCCAAGAGCCCATAAAACTGAAAAGTTACGAATACACTTGCTTTAAGATAATTTTTATTCAAATAAGCCCCCTTTCTATTATCCTGGGGTGATGTTTAGTCCTGCAAAACCTCAGTGTTTTTGGCCATATTGTGTACCTCTTCGTATGCCCAGCGCTGCAATACATTTGTGGCGTTGAATGCTGACCCAATTATTGGATGGCATAAATGGGTGCCATATGAACAATGGAATATAGAGCAATCCCATGGCAAATCAGGCTAACAGTACTAACCCATGAACTGGATTTTTTCACGAACTTGAATAACATCTGCATCGCACCCAAGAAAGGGTGTGAAGAGACAACTTCTTAGGGTACTATTGCATAGCTATGTCGAATTGGAGAAATAAGCTGCCTAAAACAATTAAATGAAATCCTGTTTTTGTCTAACAAAAGTTAGATAATCTACAAGATTATCTCCAGCTTGAGATACTAAAGCTTATGAAATTAGATCTTTCATGCAATAGAAATGAACATTGACCCCAATATGCTGATACAACTGTAGCAACCCATAAAATAGGGCTATATTTTCCTCTATCCTGTGTCTCACTATGTAAAAAACTACGACTTCCATAAGTGTGCACGTTATTCCTGAACCACTACCGACCCGACCCATAGGAAATAAACATTGGACACTAGTTCGTTGAAACCCCTACAATCATCAATACAGGAGAAGCACGTGGCAACTCTTTCTCAACATAGTATTTCGATATAACATTGAACATCACCTTGACATGTGCCTTGGACTGGGAATGTAAAAGCTGTGACCAGGAAATGATTGTTGGACCTTCAATCACCAAATGAGCTATGAAGCTATAGAAAATATTTAAAAATATTTGCAGCCCAACACTGTATCATATTCCACGACCACAAAGCAGAGTTAAAGGCATAAAGGTCACTTTCACAAGGTATTGCGATCAAGTAACTTCAGCCTTAACTTTATGAATGTTTGGAAACATCCGCCAGAATCGTGGCACAGTCATAAAACTCCGAGCGACATTTATGTACCAATAGGGTATTAAAAACACGGCAACATGCTCTATGAACTTTCAATGTACAATCTACTGCAGGTGACCGCAGGTACCATCCCTTGTATTGGAAATCAAGAATTTTAACAGTGGGAAGAGAATACACTTCGTTCTCCTATCTTTGTACTGAAGGCAAATACAGTTCAGTTACTCACTTCTATCAAGATTCTACTTATCAACACTAATGAGGAAAAAGGATTGCCTTATTGGGCTCTAGTTCCAAAAGTCCTAAGAGCTTCGCCCAAGACTCCCGTCATCTGCCACCCCTCCCTACACCATAAACGGCAAAGTATACACGCCTTTTTTATAAGGAACCACTTTATAAGGAACCTACATCTAGAAGGCCGAAATATTTAAAGAACTTATACTACTAAAGGAAAAATCCCTAAGGAACTTTTCATTTTCAAACTCCGAGTGCTGCACTCAGATGCAAGTGAAGATTACATTACATTGGACGATATCAATGGAATAGACATAATACTTCTTGATTGAAATTATGCTTTTGCATATATAGAACTTATTTCCTGTCGCATTTGTGCTTTTGAGCTTGAGTTCTAGCCATAATTAAAGGTAAAATTGAGAATTTCATTGCTTTTCTAGTGTCTGTGCCATTTTGTGGCACTCTATGTGCAGTGAAAATTAAGGAACTATTAAGGAACTTTTAGTACTAGAATTTGATAAAAAGTGGTCCGAAAATAAGGAACTTTTAGAACTAGGCCTTTAGCTAGGTTCCTTATAAAAAAAAAGCGTGTAAGCCATCCATAGCTTCAGTTGACTTTGGTTAGGGAAATCTATCGTTGCATTTCGCAAAAGTGTGAACAGCAAGAGAAAGGTTGGGACACGGTGCTCTAGTTCAGCACTACCCATCCAAATAAATCATGAGAGTCCAGCAATATGTTGCTGTAGTTGCTGATGAGTTCATGTACTTTTGCTCAAAGTGACTTCCACATAAATAAATTACACGAATTTTCATCTGAAGATTGGTCCAGAGCCTAACTGTAGCACAAGAGTCAGCCCGCCCCGCCCCGCCCCACCCCGCCCAGCAATTATCAATTCTAGTAATTGGTTTTTTATATTGTATTCTTATTTTGTAATTTCCAATCAAAGTGTCGCAGGCCGGTGGGAGTTAGATAAAGGGCCGTCTGTGGCCCGCAGTCCGTACATTGGCCAAGTCTGTTAACAACATGTGGCGTGAAATGACAATGCAAACAGCAGCGCCTAAGCAGTGGTGATCTTTATACTGGTGGTCGAAATAAATTCAAAACAGTGGTCTTCAAAATGAAACTAGTTGTCTAATACTTAATGGGTACGGAAATTACGAAATTTTCTTGCAAAATCAACGAGAGAAGGAAAGTATACTACACACTATCTTAAAAGAATACAGTCTAATATCAAAACTGAAATGCTTTGAAATTTAAGAATACTTTACGAATATTCTTAGGCTAAAAATAAAAAATCTAAGAATACTGAGGCTGGATGAAAAATTAGGTATTCTTATACAAAAAATGTGTATACTAACATGCTTCATAAAATAAAATGGGCGTGGTGCGAGAAAATATTCGTTTGGGTTCCGCCCAGAAACAGAAACCTACTTTCTCCTAAATAGTTGTCTTGTAGCTTTGCTTTATTTCAGGCTATTGCAAACAGGGTCGTCAGGTCGATAAACAAGCTATGCCAAATGGACAATGAAAAGCCATATACCGTAAATCCTCACATTCAGCCCCCTTGGGGGATACATATTTTTGATGCTTTCTGGGTAGGGGCATAGTCCCGGGGAGGGCTTATTCGTGGGGGCTTATAAAATCATTTGATGCATAAAAGCTCATTGTCAAAATTTCTCTCTAATATTAAACGAACAGTCTAAATTAAGCACTAGCCTAGACGCTATTTGTATAAAGAACCATTTTGAAGGAACCTACCTGATAATTTTTAGTAAATATTTAAAGAACTTTTACTAGTAAAGGAAAATTCCCAAGGAACTTTCCATTTTGAAAAATTTTATAACAACAAAGCAATCAAGAATCAGGAAGCCGTTTCCATTCATTTGCAGTCAGAATCCGCATAGATTGTTTGCCATGCTTGTTTCAAAGTGTTTCATTGAGTATGCTTATGCATTTTGACATTATGCTTCAACATTTACAAAACGTCTTTCCTGCTTTCTTCGTGTGTTTGGTCATAAGCTATAGCCAAAATCAAAACCAAAATTCCGAATTTCAATGTTTTACTTGTGTCTGTACCATTCCTATAGTAGTAAATGTGCAATAAAAATTAAGGAACTATGAACTTTTATAAGAAACCTAGCTCAAAGCCTAGTTCCAAAAGTTGCTTATTTTTGGGCCTCCAATGATAAAATTGTAGTACTAAAAGTTCCTTAATTTTCACTCCATATTTAGTGCCATGCATATGGTACAGATACAAGCAAACATTGAAGCTTTGAATTCTGCCTTTAATTCCGGCTATAACTTAAAACCAATGAAACATTAAACACTTGACACAAGCCTAACAAATGTTCTATGTTGGTTTTGGCTGCAAATGAATGGAACCGGCATCCTAATTCTTGACTTTTTGCTGATATGAACATTTTTCAAATTGAAAAGTTCCTTAGGAAATTTTCCTTTAGTACTATAGGTTCTTTAAATATTTTGGCATTCTACATGTAGGTTCCTTATAAAGTGGTTCCTCATAAAAAGCGTGTGTATTAAGAAACTTTTCTGTGGTGGGGCGTATTCAAGGGGGCTTATCAATGATTTGAAGGTCTTGAATGGGGATTCACTCGAGGGGGGCTTTTCAAGGGAGGCAGCCAATTCAAGGATTTACGGTACGGTCAATTTTCAAAACGAGGCGAAACAACAAACAGTATCTTCTTGGGGGAGATAAACTGTTAGCAAACAGCCACATTGGGATAAAGTGTAGCTCTAAGCCAGTGAATTTACCAAAGCCAAAGGGCCAAACAAGTTCTGAGGAAGACAGATTCATCAAGTGCAACCAAGGAAAATCCAAAATAGCCGCCCTGATTGCAAATGCCGGTGTAATTTTTCGTTCTTTGAAAGATTCAAACAATAATCTGGAGGTCAATGAGGTTTCAGTCTGCGGCTATGGCGATAATGCCGTCAAGGTTATTTACCATACAACCGATGGCCAAAGTTCAGAGGGATACTATTGTTGTTAATACTGGCAGTAGCACATGACTGTTGTGAAACAATGTGCATTCGTGACCAGTGTCTCTTTATCCCTTGGAAGAAAATGCCAAGCCGAGATTTATTTGACCAGCTGTAGAATATCCTGTGTCCATTTATTAATAACCATTCTTCCATACAATCGTTGTGATCACTTGAAACGTAGTGACTACATTAAGCTCTACTGTTGTTCACTGTACCCCTTTCAGTCTTTTTTCGATCGTATGCCATTTTCTTGAGTGTTTCTGGTCATCTTACAGTGTGTCTGTAGTGGCCATCGAAATCTCGATTCTCTCAGCGTTTTGCCAGGAACATATGTTGGTACTAATTGATATCGGAGCAGAAAAATGGCACATCCTCACATATATCAGAATGTGATAAACAAACAGGGATAACTGAACTTTGGCCTTAGAATCGATTAGTATATTTACCAAGAGGTGGTATGCGGATTTATTGGAGTTCACAGTAGCCATATCAGAGTGATGATGTGCCCTTATGACCCCCTCCTACAAGTGTGTGCAGCACTTTTCAACTCCAAGTAACAATTTTGAACGGGCCTAAATACAAAACACCAAGGCTTTCAAAGTAGTTTCTAGTACATGAAGTGCTACGCTGAAGAGAGGGGCCCAGTCGATAAATATGTATTTTAAATATGTCGAGGAAACAGGACGAGTCTCTTTCAACGAAAAAGGTACCTTTGCACATTTCGTGCGTGCTAAATAAATGTCCCATATTGGCCAGTTTCCTGGAGGCCTAAGTAAAGTACAATATAGTGTAAGCATATTGCGAGTTACCGGTTGAAGGTTTGTGTCTACAGCTTTGTTTCTATATGACCTTTACTGTAGGAGTCACAAAGTGCTTTCACGAACAGGGCGATCTTCAAAAACATTACAATAAACTCAAACGACAATCGTTATGATAGAAGTCCTCATTACGGTAGCTACATGATGGATTTATTTAAAGGATGGTTACCAAAGGCAAATTCGATGTCCCCAAAAGATTATCCTTAGGATGACGTGACACTAATTTCCTGTAGTTGCTATGACCAATGCAAGTGGGCAAAAATCTAGGCCTTGCTTACTTTCCTAAGCCGCCTGCACAGGATGAGAATACGAAAAGTACCCAACTTGCGAGCTGGACGTGACTGACTTTTTGAAGGCGTTCAACTACACATAACAAGAGTACAAAGGCGACGGGAAAAGGGGCAAGAATGGCAAGTGCCCCTTCAATTTCAAATACCGTAAACCCTCCAATTGGCCCCACTGAAAAACCCCCTTCCTCGAATATGCCCCCGCCCCATATGATTATGAAGACCTTGATGAAGATAAATGCTCAAATGTAGACCGTTCTTTTACTATTATGGAGAAAAGGAATTTTAACAAAGAGCTTTTAATGCAGCATGTGTCAAGTAATTTTACAAGCCCCCTCACCTCGAATAAGGACCCATTGAAACAGTATCGTATACAAATAAGACCTCAGGGGGCTTAATGCAAAGATTTACGGGAAAGGACTATCAAAATTCGTTCGAAATCAATTAGAACAGTTACCAGGGAAGTGGGCAATGGTGGTAGAAAAACCAAAGTTATTGTAAACAAATGTTGTAGTGAAGAGTATTAGGGACACTGACAGTAGAATCTTGCTACGATTCTTCAAACACTAAAACTTTCTTGTTTACCTCTTGTCTCCCTATAAATATCTTACCGGTACCATTGCATAAGTAGGGATCCAAATAAGAACATAAGTTGAGTGCTTCATGGACAAAACACGTGCTTCACGGAGACGTTTTTCAGAAATTTCTGATAATTGTTTATGATGTGATGTAGATTGTTGTGATGCCGGATTCAGTGTAAAACGAGACCTAAAGATGCGATGAAAACCTGTTATTTGGAGGCCTAAGAACTAGTTTATAGTATGTAGTTGTCGAAAAATCAATGTTGACGTAAGAATAGGGCTACCGAAACTTGTGCACCAAATAATTATCCGATAGTGATAAAACATCAGGCCTTAACAAAAGCTGCCTGGGTTGTGTACAACGAATAGACACGGAATTTCCATGGAAATATCAACACATCTGTAACTTATGTGACTTTGACTACTTGATCCTGAGGCGAGGAAAGGGCTGTAAAATATGCTTCGTCGATATCTATAGATGCTTCATGGCGCAGTAGGTGTGGTTTGTTTCATACAGATAAAATTAGAAACACTCTGGCAAGTCACGGAGGGGTTTTGTCAGTAACCAAAGCGACGACGAAAATAGACCAATAATAATTTACTACTATGTAGATAGGGAACCAATAATTTACAAAGAGCCAAGATAGGCTTTGCGTCTTAATAAGATAGGCATAAAACAGTCCCAAACGGAACTGCCGGCCATACGCAATAGACCCAGAGCCAAGGAAAGGTTTCAAAAAGTGGGCTTGGCATCCCCTTTAAAACTAGCAAACTTTAATTTTGTTACATCCTTTTCACATACGTCATAATTTAACCAAAATTATGTACTTTAAGTTATTTCATTCGCCAGGCAGCATAAGTACTGCGCCCCACAGGCCGCCCATCTAATCGATATTGGCTATACTCAGAGTAAATGTGCCCTCCTGACAAATTCACACAGTCTAAGGGTATGGTAGGTAAAAAGGCAATTTACGAGGTAGACCCCTGGTGGATGTTGGAGCTATTCCCATAGAAATCTCATTGTAACGTCTTTTCATAATGGTGCTAGTTAGAAACACTTCCCTGTTCTGTCAACGTTCTTTCAAGCTTCCTTCTGGGTTGCGTTTTTCGCGCCAATGGAACTAATTTCGCGCCAATGAAAATATTTCATTGCAAAACCTCTCCTTGCTCACTTGAAATGATATTTTTCTGAAATTCGTATAGAAATCTTCACTGTCTAACGTATTTGAACCCCTTGTAGGCTTTACAACTTAACAATGTTGTGAAAAGGGTTCCTGCCATAAAGGGTCTAAATTAAGGGGAATTTATAAGGTCGACGGAAATCCGTCAGGTGCACCGTCCGTCAGGTGAAATCCTATTTAAGTACAATATACGTGCATGCTCTTATTCTCTTCTGCAAGAAAATTGTGCAAATACAGACTCCCACTTCTAAATCAGGGCAAGGTCGATTATTGTCTAAAACAACATAATTTCTGTCAAGATGCTCTGATAATCTGTTGATCAAGGGCTTTGAACATGCCCAGACATTAACCCTCACGTGTCACGTGGGAGTATTGCACAACCATTGCCATACCTATATCACCACACCCAAATTGCAATGACAATGCACTAACAGTTTCAAATATTTCTATCAGTGCAAAAAAAATCGCGAAATGGAAGCAATTTCCATTCATTGCAATCAAATGCCCTTGAACTGCACGTAATCCACGAAGCAGTGTCTCTTAGAGGGGCTTGTGCTGAAACTAACAATGCCTATAGTATCCTATTCTAGGACTCAACCTCTACAAAATCTATATAGTACTAAGTGTGCAGTCAAAACTAAGCACCTATTAAGGACCTGTTAGTACAGCAATGCGGCCAAATGAGGTTCAAAGTTAATAAACTTTATGGAGTAGGCCTTGAGCTCGCTTCTTTATTTATACATGGGGACGTGTGTGGTATTCCATCTGTAGGGCTTGATAGCTAATTGACTACAATCATTCTCATTGGCGACTTTTATTATCTTTATTAGATAGAACAAGTTACTTTAACTTTGTCGAAGAAATAACCTTTGGCCTAATTCAGAAGTCTCAATCATCTAAACCTTTGATTGCGTTGATCTGCTAGATTCAAAAAGTGCCCGTGTTCACTACGGTGCAGTGAAATCCCGATATAACGAACTCTGAATGGAACCAGAAAATACAGGGGCGTCGAAACCGAGGGGGGGCCGGGGGGCACTGGCCCCTCCACGTATTTTGCAAGAAATAAAATGTTTCACTCTTTTTACTCAATTTTACAGAAGAATGTATTATAAAAGACCATTTTTCGCTTGCTCATATTCAAAAAGCTTTGAAAATGATGCTCTAGCCAACATAGACAATAAGAATTCCGAACACATCCCCGACCCTCGTTTCCAGGCCCCTCCACTTTTCAAGTCGTTTCGATGCTCTTGAAATAGTTCATTATATCGGGAGTTCGATAAAACGGGAGAAAATTGTTTAATAGGTTTTTTCTTAGTACATGCCTCAAAAATCCTTCTGTGGGTTTGTTTAGGCTATCCCCAACTTCTGTGCAAATTTTACTGAGAAAACAAGCTGAATTCAAAGATTATTAATGGTCTTTGTTTTTCTTGATCCTTGATACTGTATCCAACTGACCATGACTAGTTGCCTTCTATCGGCATACTGAAAGGCGCCCAGTCGCATATCGCCTGCCCTGGTACACAAGAGCCGTCTGATGTATGTTTTGTCTGCGACAATATTGAATTTCCCCCCAGAGAAAGTGGTAAATGAACAAGGGAAATAACTAAATAAAAGTAATAAATGAAAAGTTATAACAAGTTCGTTATAACGAGAGTTCGTTATATCCGGGGTTCGATATACCAAGATAATTTATAAGGAGTTTGTTAGGTAGTAACCAAGGGGCCGGACATGTGGTTCGTTATATCCGGGGTTCGATATACCAAGATAATTAATAAGGAGTTTGTTAGGTAGAAAACAAGGGGCCGGACATGTGGTTCGTTATACTGGGAGGTTCGTTATATCCGGGGTTCGTTATATTGGGATTCCACTGTAGTTTATTACATGAGTTCTCAACATGCACGCCAAATATATACTGTCATGTTCTGAGAGATGTAGGTAATTAGTTCATTATTCATTATAGTAAGAATTATTGTCTATTGCAGAAATATAAATCTTGGACAACGCCGGTCATACTGGAATTCCAAATGTCAAAATAGTTTTTACGTCTTTGCCTGTCTGCCTGTTTTTCCTGTTTGTATTAATGTCTTGTATATTCTGCTACTAATGATTAGAGGGCACTGGCAGCACAGCAGATACAGATACGACGGAACTGTGGGAGCAGGGTGCACGCAGAAAAATGTCCTCAAAATGTGAAAATATGCCTTGAACTTGGAGAAAAATCTATGAGTAAGAGCCTTGTACGATCGTATAGTGCCCCTCTTCAACTGTTATGACAAAAGTAAAGTATTCATATACTCTGTATCATCCTGCCTGAATCCTCTCTATCCTTCTCTACTTTCAACAAGTATGCTAGTAGAAAAGGCAATTTTGCTGGTATTAAATATTAACTTACATAAGGAGACAACCAGCTTGTGTACATTGTACACTATCTTACAAAAGAGAGGTGTACAATCACATGTCTACAATTGCTACACTTTGGTGGTGAAATTATTGGTCTTCGCATCAGCTTGTAATTTGTTTATGTAAAATTTTCACATTGGAAAAAATACACTCTGTAGATTTAACCTTTAAAGAATTTCATTACCCCCACTGTGCCAGCAGCATTTAGTTAATGTATTCTGACGCGTAATTGTTAAATTATCATTAGAAAAGAAAGTAGTAGATAAAATGTGCACATATTGTCAAAAATTTTCAACATATTAAATGATAATGTTACTGGATTTGCAAGTCCTATGTAGGCATAGCATATGTATCATCCTCCTCCAATAACTCACAAATAATATCCTTGGGCTCTCTATATTTACTACTCATGGGTCTCCGTGTATGCTTTTTAAATTGTTTGGCTACGTTGCCTGTTGTGAAACATCAAGATACAATGGGAGTACTGAAAATGGTTGGTGCACAATGGTGGTAATAAATTCTTCATGAATTTTCTCAGTTTGGTCAGATTCATAGTCATTGATATGCATTTTTCAATTTGCTGTATTTGGTTATGCAAGCCAGGCTTTGTGGCTACTACTTTGTACCAATCCGTGCCCTGCGGGGCATGTTCTCAGATAATATCTGCATGATTCTCCCGTGTTGTTGCCACGGGATGTCAACTTCTTTAAGTCATTTAACTTTCACCCTATGGAACATAACATAATGAGATCTCTACCACTGCACCGGAGGCAGCTACGTTGTCTCCCCTAATAAATTTGTCTTTTGTACAATGCACAACAACCAAAGTCCATGCTTCAAAGCAGAGCTCGCTAGTGAAGAGGGATACGCTACATGCTGTCGAAAATATAGTGAAATGAGAGGAAACTCATACCGTAAAGGAAAGCCAGTTCTCCATACCAGTGTTCAAGGGCATTATTTTCAATAGGTGTGTTTAGGACATCTATCAATAAGGAGTAGAACACCATGCAGCAGATTTACAGAAATAAAGCGTATACCCCTAGCCGGTTGGAGCACGGAGACAAGGGGCAAAACTTAATTGTTTTCATTAAGGGGGAGGGTGCATAGCCTCTTCGATGAAAGGGCATCTCGTGCCAAAAAAGACGAAAGCTGAGCCAAAAAAGCGGGCAAAAACTATGAAACACTTACGGCTGCTCATTCTCCATAAACTCCATAATATTCTGTTGCAAAAAGCAGTAAGGAAGAGCGATATTAATTACCAATAAATGAGCAGGCAAATAAAAGTGCCCGGAAAAGCTATTTCCCAGATCATTAAGGGAAGTGGGTACTGCAGTCATGAAATCACTCAAAGGGATGCCTCGTTACCAAAAAGCTAGGAGTGACGAACGGAAGGAGAGCACAAAAGCAAACATCCACCGTAGTCTCGTAGCCTGGTACAAAAGCTGCCATGGCCAAGTCCCAATTGAAGGAGTCAAGACTTCATCCAAAAGTCATCAAATAAGGTGTTCAAATGAATGTAAGATGAGTGTTGGACGATAGTTGGATGAAAGTTGAATGAAAGTTCGATGAATAACAGGCAAAGACGAAAACCTTAGGGTAATGATGGTGGGATTATTCTCAAGTCGTAAGAACGCTAATTCATCACAATTGAATGTGTGAACAATACAGTCTAATGTCGAAAAGCAAATGAACAGAGCATTTAAGAAGTGTCCCTGAACGATTCTATGCGATCGATAGCAGAGCTCTATATTACTCCCAAGATTTTTAATCTCGTACGTCAGCATGCAGCAAACATTGTATAACGACTGATATACATATGATAAAAGCATATGATAAGAGCACCGAAAAAGCGACCCTTGACCACTAGCGCAGCATCTCCATCTTCATTATCCTTATATTGCTACCAGGTTTTCAAATTCCTACGCAAATATTGCATAACAACTGAAACACAGAGATATCAAGCACTAGCATGGTTAAAGTATCCGCCAGATCGTCCATGAAGATTACATTCAGGCTTCATTATTCCTACTACAGGCTTCTAATGATATACTTGGTAAACTTTCTTGCTAATATACAAATGCTTGATCAATTTTTTCTTATGAATCAATACGTTTCAAAACTTGAAGTTGGGTAGTCCATTAGCTAACTACTTTCAGGTATTTCTTATTGCAATCAAACGAAAATAAAGATATGACCATGATTAAAAGAAAGGAAGATAGTCTTATACAATCATAGGTAGCAAAACTGAAAGTGATATTATCCATAAAAATACTAAACATCTGCATCTTTCTACTAAGATGAAGGCTTAACTGGTCACAAAAAAATCTACGGCTAAATTTGATGGGTGTATGAGAATCAAAAAGCTATGGGAGGACAATTCTAATATTTTCAACTTGTCAGAAAATGAAGGAAATATAGGAACTCACTTTTCTACTTTGTCTTGATCCTTGGTACATTGAGTTTATCAGCAATTTCATTCTATTAAACAAAAATAAGTAATACTTCAAGTAAATTTTGGCACAATGCTACGAGGACTAGTATAGACGTTTATGGGAATATAGGATGTACGCTTGAATTGGCCAAAACATTGGCGATGACAATAGCCAGAATACTATTCAGCTCCATAAGCCAACCATTGACGTTGAGTATGATTGGAGCGTTAGTCTCTCTGGAAGATTACTGGTCGATGAAATAATAAAATAATGATTATAATGACGGCATTGATGACGATCGCATCTACGATGGTGATGATGATGATGATAGGGACGGGAATGATGTTAATGATGATAGTAAATGCGACAATGGTAAGCATGCTGATGGCAATTCTGATGGTGACGACGGAAACAGTTCACTATAACAGAGACAAAATCAATTATTGATGATGATGATGATGATGATGATGATGATGATGATGATGATGATGATGATGATGATGATGATGATGATGATGATGATGATGATGATGATGATGATGATGATGATGATGATGATGATGATGGCTAGCCCATGATTGGAGACCTCGTGGTGACAATGGTAAGCGTGCTGATGGCAATTCTGATGGTGACGACGGAAACAGTTCACTATAACAGAGACAAAATCAATTATTGATGATGATGATGATGATGATGATGATGATGATGATGATGATGATGATGATGATGATGATGATGATGATGATGATGATGATGATGATGATGATGATGGCTAGCCCATGATTGGAGACCTCGTGGTGGCAAGCGGCCACAGAGAGACTCTGCCCTTAAGTTGATAGTGATTCATTTCGCGAAGATTCAGAATTGGGGCAGAAGTTGACGACCTGTGCCAAACTGTCCAACCAGGTCCCTTCAGTGAAAGTCAGGCACAGCAGCTTCAGGCTGCAGTTCTGATAAGTAACTGTTGGGGTAACAGAGTGGATTGAGTGTAGCCGACTCAATCACCTCTTCTAAACAATTTGAAGGCGACACTGACCTCAGGGTCAGCCTAGGCCCCGTAAGGGGCGTACAGGAAAAGACAGACGATGATGATGATGATGATGATGATGATGATGATGATGATGATGATGATGATGATGATTATGATGATTATGATGATGATTATGATGATGAGAGTGATAATAACAATAGTGATGGTGGTGCTGATTGTGGTGATGGTGGGGATGATGACTTTGATGACGATGATGATCGCTGCTATGTTTAACATATTGATGTTGTTGATGGGAGCCTATGATCTAATAACTAATAAATATCTTCAGAAAGATAAAACACGCTCGTATTCAGAAACCTTTTCCATTTATCTTCTGATGGCAATTTTTCATAGAAACTGCTATCTAAATAATCAGACAATTATCCACTAAACATACCATTGCAGATATTACATTCACATGGTAATGTATTCCTCCATTCTCTTCAACCTTCTTAATATGCTTTCTCTCTGGATCACCAGCCACCAAGACCTCTGTTTCACCTTCAGCCTGCCCAAAAA
The DNA here is from genome assembly GCA_964019165.1 of Mastigias papua. Lineage (NCBI taxonomy): Eukaryota > Metazoa > Cnidaria > Scyphozoa > Rhizostomeae > Mastigiidae > Mastigias > Mastigias papua. The sequence goes on along the minus strand of OZ025279.1, from coordinate 10,817,100 downwards.
TCAACATTCATGAATATCATAATATACAATAAACATATAATGAATATATAATGAATCTAGAATATATATATATATATATATATATATATATATATATATATATATATATATATATATATATATATCATAAAGATACCACAAATATATAAAAATGTATCATGAAGATATCATAAATTATATCACTCCAAGCACGCAAATGTTGTTTACAAGAAACCACCACAGGAGCTCTCTAGGCAGCTATGCAAATTCATGTCTTTCGTTTCTTCATATGTGTGACCCCCTCTGTAATAGCAAAGGTCACAGATGCGTCTAGACGCTTTCGAATTTCCAAGCTATCTGCAATCTCAATTCGCACCACCAACTACATCTTCTGTTGTCGAGATGAATCATGTGCAAGCCCTGAACTACAGTATTTCTAAGTGTGTTTGTTTGTCAGTTCTATTTGTTGTTGCTGTTTCGAGTTATCATTCGTATAATATACTTGTTATTCATCTTTTTTCACTGTAGAGCAATCCAGGCTAGCCAATTACAAATTACCTTGTAACAGTGAGATTTGTAATTGTATTTTAATTGAATAAAATCAACAGTTTCCAAATTATTTAATGCAGGATGCTAAAACGCAGTTAAATAACACTTAGCTAATTAAAGCCTACCAAAAAAAGCAAGAGCAGCAACAACTTTCCGATTTTAAATATTTTTCCTGTTTTATCCTTTCATTCGACAACTTCTGCCAAAGTCTACCTACCAAGTAGGAGGCACTCTCTAATCCAGAAAGAGTAGTCCTAACCTTGGGGAGCAGCACTGAATATTCATTCCTACGTTGATAAGTAGTATTCTTATCGACAAATCTTTCTTTCATAAAAACTTGGGTTGAGATTTGATATGATTCTATATATGTCAATCGTGAGCATGACCTCAATGGCTAAGATGGCCTATTCACTATCCTGTTTCTGTATCGAACACAAACGAACAGGTGCTGATCATAAATCAAGTTTTCATTGCCAGGAATTGGCTTCCCTAATGGTTGAAATAAGGTTTTTAACTGAATAAGGTTGGCAAACTTTCGCTACCCAAACAAGTTAAATTCTTCGCCTTGTTTCTTAAGATTCATTCTTCCTACACCGGTAGCACAGACCCGTTCAATCCCAAGAGCACTGCTTTCGTTTTGACCCTTGAGCTTCATGTTTTCCATGTCCTCAACTAAGACATTCCTATCTCAAAAGTTACAAAATCTAAAGATTTATGCCCTTTAGCAAAAGTTAGCAAATGTGATATATGTCATGCGCGATACGAACCGGTTCAAGGTTTCTGCAATGAGACATCAAATCACTCAATCTATCTTCAAAGCCATCTGCAAAAGCCGAGGGATCCAGGGCAACAAAACACTGGCCCTACAAAAGAAACAAACATTGAACGAACAGCAACTTAAATCAAGAGGTGTTCACTCATCAAACAAACAATTACATTGGCTATTTATACCATACGGAAAGAACTCCCTGTACCATAAATAATCTACGATGCGTGCAGTAGCGCTCTTCCCAGTGCTGAAGAGCAAGGTCCTACATACTGCTTTCCTCAAAAGAATACCTGAATGTTTTGGTGTAGTTTTATTAGTGGTAGAAGATAATATAGGTGGCTTCTACAGGTTGAAACTTCTACTGAAATGCCTGGACCTGAATACTTAAAGGCAAAATAATGCCTTGAGATTTTTCAAATTCATAATATATCGAATTAATTCAAGAGATAATAGGCACTTTGATAAAAGATCTATCGAATAGAAATATACATATTTTCTTGTGACAACTGCACTGATGGCTGTTTGATAAAGACTTAGGTTGAATGAATATCTAAAACTTAAAAATGTGCGTCAGGACTGCAGAGAACTCAAAGCTAAAATCAACATACGAGGTTTGCTGGTCTTAACTCCTCCTGTTTTGCGTTCAGCCAAGATCTTATATTCGGACCATACAATGATCCAGACAAAATTCCACAAAATATTTCAACCATCATCGCTAAACCGTAGCCTTTGTAGCCACCTAGAATTAGAACAGCAACAAATAAGAATGATCTGAAGTCATAAGAATTCCAAATATCACAAATCAAGCCAAACAAAGTTTCAAGTGAGCATCAAAAGCAGCCATAATTCGCCATACCCGAGGATTCAACACCTCCAACAGACAAAAGACCACCTCCCCTGAGAACCTTTTCGGGATCATGGGTTTCCTAAAAGAAGCAAAATAAAGAGTCTCATTGCAGGGCTTTTCATTTGATCTAACGTTATCGCGCTTTCTCTCCAAGGTATATATATATATATATATATATATATATATATATATATATATATATATATATATATATATATATATATATATATATATATATATATATATATATATATAACATCTAACTATATGTTTTCCCTCCAAAAGTAAACAAAGATATAACAGAAAATAAACCATTTCTTGAAGTAGTGGTTTATTTTCTGTTATATATATATATATATATATATATATATATATATATATATATATATATATATATATATATATATATATATATATATATATATATATATATATATATATATATATATATATATATATATATATATATATATATATATATATATATATATATATATATATATATATATATATATATATATATATATATATATATATATACAGTCCTCTGCTCATATTAACTATTCTCAATAATTAATCAATAATTAAACGACACAATCAGTAAACCTCTCCCTATATCAATATGATAGCTTCAGGGAAGGGAAACAGTTAAGGAAATGGCATTCAATATGCTGAATACAGAGGGAAAAGATACTAATTATCACAAAAATAGTCTGATATACTTTTGTAGAGAAAAGACAATAGAAACAACTAAGATGAAAGGAGAATAATACATAGTATCATCATCCATAGCAACATTGATACACTGACAACAAAATTTCGTCGTAACAAAATTTCGTCGTAACAAAATTTCGGACAATCATTTCGACTAAATTTTCTTGTACTAAATGTCATATAAGACGAAAAGTTGTCATGGCGAACATTTTTGATTTTAAGAATTTCGAGATTACAGAAACTAATAAGAAATTCGAAAGCAAAATTCTGTAGGCAGCATTGAATATAAAAATGCCAGTTGCCCCAAATATTTGATGTTGAGCAGACACCTTTGTCATACGTTTGTGCCAGTAAGCATATTTTGGAGAAACAAGAATGCAAGCAAGCAAGCTCTTTTGGATAGAAAAGAGAAAATAAAACAGATTAAGGGCACATTAAATATTACCCAATCAGGCGAATTTTTTCCAATGGACCGTTCTCATATTGTGTCATCATTTTTCGGCCATTTTAAATACCCCTCTCCCGCATGTAATCAACCATAATCATTGTATAGACACCACCTCCTAAATCATATCATCATTTGCTTCACCCCCCCCTCACCTTGAGTAGAGTTCATAATGGAGTGTAGCGGTGAAATTCAAAGTGCGACACAAACTCACACTATACTATACAACTGACTTTTGGTGTCAAATTAGCTTATGTCTACCAAGTGTGCAAACGAATCTCTTCTGACCTAACATTTGCCTATAATTTGCGCTTTTGCGAAGATCCGATCACTTTTGGCTCAAAATAAAACAACACAAAGTATTTGGTGGGAACAAAGAATCCAGTGCACATGCGTGCATCTAGCAATGCTGGATGGTACGTGCGCAAAAGATCCAACATTTCAGCCAACAAATGGATAATAGTGAAACCTTGGACAAATGTTTGATCTACCCTGCATCCTTCTATCATTGCAAAACACAATATTAGGTGCCCTGATAAAGTGTGCTAACGATCTAATAATTTCCATGACATGATGCTACATCAAATGATAAAAATCACGACGAAATTTTGTTATGAAGACATTTTGTTATGACGAAGTTTGAAAAACTGTCCGAAATTCTCTTTGATGAAGTTTATCTGCCAAAAATTTATCTGACACGATTTTTTGTGGATAATGTACTTACAACCTGAGCTACAGTTATCATAACTACCATCGTCACCATCATCAAATTTCTCATTTAAGTTACTAACATTCATTACAATTACTAACCTTCCCACGACTATCGACTCCCCAGCCACTTGGGATTTCTATTTCTTTTCGGTGGTTCATCTCTACCTAAAGAAGAAGACACAGACAACCATGTAACTACAGAACTGGGTGCAACATTAACCACGTGAAGCATCAAATGATGGCCCAAAGCAGGGCTGTAGAAGAGACTTCGGGGGGGGGGGGCGGGGCGGCTAACTTTCGAAGAGGGGCTGGGTATCTTCTCTTTGCCCCATTTAAAGTTAATACATGAATCAGTATATTAGAACGGGGCCCTGAAAGAGTCAGACTATAGCTCCTCTTCCTATAACTACTAATATACATCATTGTTCCAGCAGTTTTGATTAAAGTATTGGGTGCTAAAAGCTTCCGAAAGCTATGAAGGGTACGGTATCGTCAAAATTTTGTGTTTGCCACCATCATCATGATCATGTATCCTGTCTGTTCAAGACATTGATTGTCTCATGAATAACCTTTTCCATGCTTTTTATCACATGCACCATGGGTAATTAGGGTCTGTACCAAACTGATGTAGATATGCTTGTCGTTGTCTACCCCGTGCTCTCCTTCCAGGCATCAATCCTGCTAGAGATAGATGTTCTACGTGCCACTACGCCCTTGATACTCGACAGAACCAACCCAACTTTACGAAATTTAGCTCTACACCACAGACCCAAAGCGTATAGGGGCAAAACGTTTACCTCTTTAGAGAATTATACTCTCTAAATACTCAAAAAACCAGAGAATCAGCCTGAATCTACATACTAGCTACCACTCTAAAAAAACTCCAGAAGCGGGATGAAGAGTGATTGAGAAACAAATACAAAGGGGAAAGAAAAGAGGGAGGGTAAGATGATCCAATGATCAGCATAATCAGTCCACACTTTTGAAATTATATCATATAAAACACAACAAGCAATATCCACTTTGGCATACCTTTCCCACAGCAACAGTAGAAGTGGCCATGTCTAACACGAAATCATCTCCTCGATTTGGTGCTGCTACAGCGATCGGATTTGTCCCTAAAGTAGGCTGGAAAATACAACCAGATACTACTTGCTATGCACTGTGATAACTTATAGAAATCATTACAGTTGAGAATCCTGGAAGAGTTGAGTGTACGGAAAAATCCTCCCCGGTCTCAAGGATTGACCTATCATCAGTTATGTTACCTTGGCTAGGCCCTGACAGTGCAATCAAAGGTAAAAATAGTGCTATATGCTTCTGCAACCTATCATAAACTTCTTTAACTTTGTTGTTTCCATTCAAAACAAAGGATCCATTTTGTAAGTATTATTTCAGTATCTATTCTCTACTACCTCTCTAAAGAGTACCTGACAAAAAGCTCTCATCATGTAAAGGTTCTTCTAATGTTTTATGGTGAAAAAGCGTGTGACAGTACCTTAGCTACAACAAAGATTAATGCCAGAAGAACGCTGGGGAAATTTTCTGATAAAATAAAGCATTAATGAGGCACTTAACAACTCAAAAAGGTGATACAGTGGATATCATTCCTCTAGAAAGAAAACCAATGAACCATAAAGAAGCTAGTGTGGGATTTAGGAGTTGTCAAAGGCTGTCTTCATCTGTGCTAGACTGACGAAAAATACAGATATATCTACTTGTTCATAGCTCTTTTCATACATTAATGTTAATTAGGTGGGCACAAATAGATAACAACATTATCACTTGGCCGTGTAAAGTATAAACTATGAACATCACGACTAAAAAGGAGGGAAGACAAATACACGAGACCATTTGAAGCAAGAAATAACAAAACAACATGTATAAGGGAGCATCTTCTAATTATAGGTTCCCTTCTCCATACTAGGTTCCCTGTCCTTTAAACCTCCCCTTCTCAGGTATCGGTTCCTTTCACAGTTATCCAGAAAAACGTCTACCGCAACTCGTTCAACATGTGAAGTGATGTGACTTTGATTTCGAACTTGTTTTGCAATAATTACAATTAATAAAAAGTAATGGTGGCCACTTGCTTGCACAATCAACTTAAGGTTAATGTTAATTTCTCCCTAAAATAGCCACGACTGCGAAATCCAAGTATATCTATCCTTCGCCATACCTTAATAGCTCTTGTTGGCACTTGCAGAGGTGAAGTGTTGGTGAATGACATTCCCTTACAAAAAGAAATAACCGAAGATAATTATTAAACTCAAAATACTAAGTGTGTGTATGTGTGTGTGTGTGTGTGTGTGTGTGTGTGTGTGTGTGTGTGTGTGTGTGTGTGTGTGTGTGTGTATGTGTGTGTGTGTGTGTGTGTGTGTATGTGTGTGTGTGTGTGTGTGCGCGCGCGTGTGTGTGTGTGTGCGTGTGCCTGTGTGTGTTTGCGTGCGCGCCCGCGCACGAGTATTACAAGAAATGATGTCTCACTCATACCTCGTCTTAAGGTATTTTTCTACTTAGAAGTATTCTTCTACGTAAAAAAGTTACATTAAGAGACAGCGTTCCTGAAGAGGGGCCCCATTCAAAGCTGCATCCATTTTGAGCGTACATAAAAAGATGAGTAGTAATGTGAGCTAAACTGAAATTGGTACTGAAGGGGATTATGAATACAATTCCATTGTATGAGAACTGAGAACTTTAAATAATCAGCAGTGATAGCGTGGTAGCCAATGCTGCTTCAGACAATTTGGCTATTGATAAATGGAAATTATCTGCAATCATCGCCAAAGAGTTAATATTTATGAAAACCAGGCTTAACATCCTTCCTTTTGGTTTTGAGTCTGAATCCATCCCCCCTCCAAAGAAGGCGGTTTAAAAATGCCTTTGATAAAGAGGCTGGTAAATGTACAAAGTACAACCTACTATGAGTCCTTGTTCAGACGCCCTCATTGCATACCATCCAGCTATTCCATAATGGTTGGATCCTACAGTTGAATATAATGAATGATAATGATTTGCCACCATAGGCAGGGACGCCTGCCCGAACCGAGGGCAGGGGGGCAAGGTTCCTATTGAGGGCGCATCATAAACATCTTTGCACTAAAATAATTAAGTCCTTGGACAAGGGCAGAAGGGGCGGCTGTCCCCCTGCCCCCCAAGCATAGGCGTCCCTGACCATAGGTACATCTATTCTTTAGTAGCGTAATAACCAATCGCAACAGGAAAACGGCTTCCAAATCTCAATAAATTTTTCAAAGCAAAACAATACCTAACTCGTTAAATACTCAACTACAAGATAAGTAACACTTTATGCAAACACACATATATCGCCCACAATGATATTCAAAAATTCTGTGCGTATAGAGATTAGTGGACCAGTGGCTAGGTAGACTGTGCAAAAAATTCTTCCTTGGTGCAATTTTATATCTTCTCTGTAATAATGTTAGTACTTAGAAACACTATGGCTATAAGTATTTTGCGCGCTAATCATAAAGAAGAGAATGAAAAGGAACAAAAAATAGCTTTATATAACAATTGAAAGAAAAATATTCATTATATTACTCAACTATCGAATAAAACCTTCGAAATCCAACGATGGGAAAAATTTAGGCGAAAGGGCTGTGGAGCAGCAGATATATCGAAATCTCAACAGAATTACTAATTGTTGTGCCTAGATGGCACTGTCACACAAGGCAAATTACAGTTGTTGTGGAAAATGGGAGGCACGCTGAGCCACTGCACTTTCACCAACGACAATTAAATCTTGTGTTGGAACATTATGGTATTTAACAAAACCAGAATTGACTATAACTGTCACCATCGAAAGGAAAACTATAAAATCAACCACATGCAGGCTAGAACCAAGGTATGGATTCCCCCCCTAAGAAGTCTCCATGCTGCCTTTCCTTCAGTGTGTATGTTGAATTCAAGACTTTGTTTGACAACACTTATTATAATTCGCAATTGCTCTTACGAATGAAACGATAACATGTACAGTAGGCATCAAACGATATCGTGCACTTGGGGTCGTGACAGATGGATATTCCTGACATCCAGAGGTATGCAGCATGACACAATACGAGATGAGATAAAAACATCAATTTGGCAATGAGCACAGACCATGCAATAGGGCTTCTGGCGTGCAATTACCACCCACAGCTTTTATTATCGCCTAAAGTAAACAGCTTTCCTGTGCAGCATATAAAGCCCTGTGAACATTTTAAGGGAAAAATATCTACATGGCACAGATAACACTTTGTCCATGCAGGGAAGTTAGTTGTCAAATATCTACATCACTATGATATAGAATAGACATTTTCGGCGGCGCTTGGCAACCGCGCATAGCAACAGCTAGTGGGTGAAAACCATAGAAATAGTGGTGAAAACAGACGTAGGCCTTCGTTGTGGTCAGTATAGGAAGAGTCACATCTTGAATCTGGTGAATCTGGTTGTCATTGACAACGCGTTAACTGACGTCACGCCGAAAAGGTCTATATATTCAGTTTAGTGAGTCTCAGTAATTATTCACTCTGCCATTACAACACGGCTCTCATAATCGAAGAGTTTTGAGGCTTTCTTGAACTGAAAATCTGGATATAATTTTTGGCTCTGTTTGCTTTTTCACAACAATATGCTGCTGCAACACAGAAATTTCTTATTTCTTTATATTCGGTTCTTTGGGAAACAGTATCAATATGGCTTTCGAACAAAAGGCTTATGTTAAAAGATGTCAAATTTAAAAAACATAACGATGATATAATGGTTTTATCAATATCCTCTTTGCTCTAACAGTAAAAAGTTGCTGGATTTTAGATATTTCAAAACTTCAAAAACTACAGAGAAACATTAGGAGTTCTATAAGCAAGTACCTCTACATGACACCCACCCAACACCAACTTCTTTGGCTTTTTTGATAGCAACATCCATGCAGAATCTTCCTGCAACCTAGGAGTAGAAACCACAATGTACATATTGACTTATATTTACACCTGTACTCATGCACAAGACTACTGACAGGAACACCATACACCAAAGGTTCAGATAAGCCAGTTGTTACATTCTACTCAGTGATTAAATAGAAAGTCATTGCTAACTAAAACACGTAAGTACATACTACTATCATTATCATGGGCAAGTGGCCAAGTGGTTAGAGCGCTTGACTGATGAGCAAATCATCGATGGTTCGAGCCGAACCCTTGGATCATAGTTGGGATATTCGCCCACTGTCCACCCAGCTGGAAATGGGTACCTGGTGGCAACACTGGGGAAGTTAAAGGCGGCCAGGAAAGGAACTGGCCACCCTATCTCACTATGCCAGTGGCTCAGGATAAGTGTCCCTCTAACGGGCACTCCCCCCAACGTATGGAATCGTACATGGGACCCACCTTTACCTTTTTACCTTTTACTATCATTATCATCACCATCATTTTCATTATCATTATCATCACCATCATTTTCATTATCATCATCATCATCATCATCATTATCATCATCATCATTATCATCATCATCATCATCATCATCATCATCATCATCATCATCATCTTCCGTTTCTTGTGGTTGTTCCTCTTCTTGCTATGTCCTTCATGGGGTTTGGGACATACCCTGGAGACAAGAGGCTGCCTGCCAGTTGCTCAAAAGACGTGATCAAGTCAGCTATACTAACTCCAATCTAATATGTCACACCAAAAGTTACGTGAAAGAACTGCAGTCTGAGCTGCTGAGATTGTTTTTCATCAAAGGCACCTGTTTGGACAGTTTACCACAGGTCATCTGTTGAAATTAAGGCTGGAGACGCCATAGATAATAAGAAGACAGTTTTTTGCTTGTGCTTGTAAGAACAGACTGATACATAACTAAACTTAACATAATGTAATGCGCATGTCCAGAAAAAATAGAATAATAGAAAATGTCAATCAATTATAATCATAAGGATTTCTGATTGTAGTCTCAACACGCCCCCTCAATCTGAAGTCCTTTTAGAATGTTTTGATGGGAGCTCTTTGTAAGCGATTTTGTAAGAATGTCAGCTTTGTTATCGTTTGTTGCGATGTATCTGTAGTCAATATCCTTTTGCTCACGTACGAAGTGGTATTTAACATCTATATGCTTTGTGCGTTGATGTTGCTTCGATCTATCTTTCGTTAGCGCGATGGCTCCTTGATTATCGCAAAATAGAATGGTTGGATTTGATTGCTTTATATTTACGGCAAAACATAACGATTGTAAATAAAGGATTTCTTTTACTGCTTCAGCAAGAGCGATATATTCTGCTTCGCATGAAGACAAAGAAACTGTTGGTTGCTTTCGTGACTTCCATGAAATTGGTGCGCTTCCAAGTGTTACAATAAAACCTGAGGTTGATCGTCGATCTTCTGGATCATTCGCCCAATCAGAGTCCGTATAGGCAAATAATTGTGCATCTGTTGGTGTGAAAATAAGTTTCGACGATTTTGTCCCCTTAAGGTAACGTAGAACTCGCTTAACTGCTGTGATATGAGCATCAGTGGGTTTTTCAAGATGTTGTGAAAGCTTTGAAATAATCCAGCTTATATCTGGTCTAGTAGCAACTGATAAATAAACTAGACTTCCGATAGCTTGCCTGAAAGGAAAGTTTGGTACTTTGTCATTTTCTCTCGGTTGTAGATGTAAATTGATTTCAGCTGGTGTTCCAACTGGTTTGCATTCAGTCATAGAGAAACGATCAAGTACTGTTTCTAGGTAACGTTCCTGGCTCATTTTATAATTGCCATTGTCTAAGCGTTGAAAATCAATGCCGAGAAACCATTTAAGCTCTCCTCTATCGTCCATGTGAAAATGCGAGTTGAGCATGTTCTTTACATCTGTAATCAGTGACAATGTGTTGCTGCATATGATAATATCATCGACCCAGAAAAGAATGATAATTTGGTCATTTTCGCAGAACTTTGTGTAGATGCATGGGTCTGTTTTATTCGATGTAAATCCCTGAGATTTTAAGAAATCTGTCAGCGTTGAATGCCAATTTCGGCCGCTTTGTTTCAGTCCATATAACGATTTTCTCAAATGGCAAGTAAGTGGTGTCCCATTTTCATCTGATTGAACGTAACCGGGTGGTTGCTGAACGTAAATTTCTTTATCTATGGGAGCGTTCAAGTATGCCCCTTTTACATCCATCTGGTGTATATGAAGGTTTTCATTGACTGCTTTTTGTAGTAGCATTCTAATTGATGTAAATCTGGTCGTAGGAGAGAACGTTTCTTCATAATCTAAGCCTTGTATTTGACTGAATCCTCTCGCTACATATCGTGCTTTGAAATGTGCTTCCCCTGGTTGTTTGCCTTGCTTAATTGTGTATACCCAGCGTCCTTTAGTTTCTGACCTATTTTCTGGTAGCTTAGTAAGTTCCCATGTGTGGTTATCATGGAGAGTTTTGATCTCACAATCCATTGCTGCCTTCCAATTTTCCGCATTTGGAGATGTTATTGCTTCCTCGTAAGTTAAGGGAATTGAAGTTATTGCTGCATATGCATAATCTACGGTCGTAGAAAGATGGTAGTCCGCAAGGTACTTTGGTGGTCCCGTATTGCGTTGATTTCTCTCTCTCTGAGGTGGCTCTGAAGCGCCCCCTTGATCGTTATTAGAGATATCTTCGTTATCTTCGTCTGATGATTGTTGTCCAGGCTTCTCTTCTCTAATAGGCTTTCTAATGACTAATGGCGATTCGTGCTCATCATTGATTTCTTGTGGAAAAGAAACATTTCGTGATGTTTTCACTTGTCCAGTTCTTTGGCATAATGTAAAATACCCTTTACTTTGGGGGTTAATCCCTAAGAAGATAGCTTCTCTGCCGCGAGCATCTAACTTTTGTTTCGAGCCTTCATTATAGACTATGCAGGGTGTACCAAATTGCTGAAGTTTTCGCATGTCAGGTTTTTCGCCTGTGAACAGTTCGTAGGCTGTACTATTGGTTCGCCTCTGATAACTGCGATTACGTAAATATTGCGCATAGCGAACAGCATACGGCCAATAGGATTTAGGAACATTGGCATCTAAGCGTAGACAACGTGCCATCTCCATTAAGCTCCGCCAGGATCTCTCTGACTTTCCATTTTGGAATGGTGAATATGGTGCAGTGGTAGTGTGTTTGATTTGATTGTCTAACAGAACTTGTTGAAAAGCTTGTGACAAGTATTCACCACCGTTGTCTGTATGAATCTCTTTAACCGAGCCAATAGGTGCTACTTCAGCTAGAAATTTCTTTAGTGCAATGTGAGTTTCATCCTTGTGACGTAAGGGGTAAACAAATATCATACTAGAGTATTCGTCTACGAAATTAATAACATACTTGTAGCCCTCTCTTGATGTTGGATCAATTGGTCCGCATATGTCTGAATGTATGCGATAAAGAGGTTTTGTAGCGTGTACTGTTATTTCCTCCTGTGACTTTGGTGACTTAGTAATCTTGTTCTCTAGACAAATTTGACATGATCGTGGCAAAGAGGATTGTATTATATTCATACCCTCAGTGACATTTGATAGCTCCATAATATCTTGATAGTTCATATGTCCTAGGGATTTGTGCCATTGCTCCAGTGTTCTTGTAGTATATGCCGATGTCTGTGTAGTTGGCAAGAAATAGAGCTTTCCTTGACGTATGAATTCAAAAGTGGTATTGCCGGAAGTAAGATTGGCACCTCCTTTTGTGAAAGTGACGTATGCACCATGATCTGTTGCTGATCTTACTGAAAAAAGACTTACTGGAAAATCTGGAACAAATAAAGCATCTTGTAGCTTAACCTTGTGCTCAATTCCGTTTGAATCGGTGATAGTACATTGTGCAGTACCCCTTGCTTTTGCCAATTCATTACTACGCCTTCCATCTGCTAGCTCAATAAAGTGGGTTTTAGGATCAAACGATTGATCGAAAGTAAGGAAATAGTGCTTACTATTGATAACATGACATGTAGCCCCACAGTCTACAAGTATCTTATCCATTTTAGTATCCATTTCAGTTGCACATGTGTTTGTTGTAAAGGTAAACTGTGACGAGACACATGCTGAGGTTGACTTCTTTTGTAAACAAACAGCTTCAATGTGCCCTTGTTTCTTGCAGAAATCACATCGTAGTTTCGACTTGGATCTGCAGTCCCGTGACTTATGTCCCATTTTTCCACATGAAAGACATTGTAATGTCTTCGAGCATTTCTGTGTGGATTTTTGTGCCATATGTTGTGTTTTACTAGCCATTGCTGATATTGGCCTAGGTGAACGAAGGGCTTCCGTGTTTGCAAAGGTGTTTAATGCTGCTTTAAATTCCGTGAGAGTCTTGCATTTGTCTAACTGAGTATGTACAACAACAAACGGTTTATAGGATTCAGGTAGGCCTTTTAGAATCATGGCAATGATAAGGTTGTCCGTAATTTGTTCACCAGCCGCTCTTAGCCCTGTTGCTGATCGTTCCGCCCTGATCATATAATCTGTGATGTCTTCTTCTGTGGTCATTGTAAGTGTCGTGAGTATTTCGTACAAAGATAAAATTCGAGGTTTTTCTGTACTAGCGTAATGATCTTTCAAGATTTTGAATGCTGCTTTTCCGTCATTCCTTGTGTCGTGCATTATCAACTGTAAAGAGCGTTCATCCAAAACTTGGACCAATTCTGCGTAGGCCCGTCGATTGCTTTCAGCGAAGTCATCTCCCTCGTTTTCTCCTGTAATGGCATCGTGTACCTTTTTGTCCACTGTGTATAAGTGGTTTACAAATCTAGTTTCCCAAATTGGAAAGGACTCCGGGTCTCCATTAAAGTAAAGGCGCGTTCTGGGCCCATAACCTGTTGAAATTAAGGCTGGAGACGCCATAGATAATAAGAAGACAGTTTTTTGCTTGTGCTTGTAAGAACAGACTGATACATAACTAAACTTAACATAATGTAATGCGCATGTCCAGAAAAAATAGAATAATAGAAAATGTCAATCAATTATAATCATAAGGATTTCTGATTGTAGTCTCAACATCATCAACATCTACCCCAAATGCTGCCCATACCAAGGCTTATATACAGATATTTTGAGTAAAATTCCCTGACTTTTGCCTAAACAGCATACAATTTCTCTGAGATTCTTCTTGAAAACCTATATTTTTCTCTTAACACTCTCAGGGAAACAACATTTTCCCTAAATTTATTTTCTCATTTTAACATTATATATATATAAAATGCCTCAAAACTCATCACAAAACTTAATTTTTCTATGTGATTCTAGGTGACAAAAGTATCAAGCATCAATCATTCTCATCAAATCTGGGATATTGAGATCAACATTTTCTCAACAGATTTACCAAGCAAGAAACCCTAAGAAAAGGTGAAAATGCCATAGGGCCAGAAAATACAGGACCAGTATAATAAGGAACATATAAAAAATTAGAAGTAGACAAAACACAATCTAGCAAATAAAGCAAACTTAAAATGAAAACTGTATAAGTCTACAGAGCAGCACAATTTATGCCCTGTATTTCAAACTAACAGTATTCTGAAGAGCATAAAAATGAGCCATTGAGATTATAAGAGTTCATATTTGCTTAAACAGATTTAGACACAAAAAGCTGTGAGTAACTAAGACGAATGGTAAATGCTCAAATTATGACTTAACTTAGTATCAAACATACTTACAGGGAATCAGCTGGCTGAACATTCTCCACATCTCTAATTGATATCATGATTGAAATTTGCTATTTTTGTCTTCAAGGCTCCCAGTAAAATACAGTATGAAGGGTTTCTAAAATTTCTAACTTAGTAATGAATCCAAAAACGCATAGGCATACAAAAAACTGGCTTCTAATACATATATCAAAACTACCCCCTCCTCCCATAAACCATAGTTTATGTCTATGAGGGTGGGGGGGGTCATATATGCATTAAAAGCCAGTTTTTTGTACACCTAGGAGCTTCCTATATGCACAATCTATGAATTTTTATACAACAATATAGATATTTCTTTTAATAATGTCTGCAATACAAAACTTACAGGACCCAATACATTCTTTGCATCAACCAATGCTGTACCTGGCTTCTCTTTCAAAATCTCAGGTGTGCCTGTTTTTTGTGCTGTCCCTTCTAAAATATCTCCAACATACATTCCTGAAAAACAAAAGTCCAATGTTCAATGCATGTTATCAGGCAAGGATACCCAAAATGCACTATGAAGATGGCCAAGATTAGGTAATATGGAAATGTTGCCTATACTATTTGAACATATCTATTGTAAATAAAAACAGACTATGAAGATGATTTTCTAATAACTATACACAAACTGGGTGGTTGGCAACCCTGCAAAATTTCAAATTATGTTTCTTGGAAAAAGCAGATGCTGATTTTTATCTAAGTGTGAATGGTGTCAAATTTCAAATATTTTCCTTCAATATATGGTTGTTGTGCAGTATAACAGTTGATAATTTAATAAATAGGATGACCAACTATGCAATGAGTATAATTTACAATAATGAAAATGAGGAGGAGTTTGAGGCACTCTTGGAGCAAGATGGAACTTTGAAAATTCATAAGAGAAATTTACAGAAACTAATGGTGGAAATATATAAAATGATCAACCACCTAAATTGTCCATATATGAGGGGTTTCTTTACCAAGAAATTGGTGGAGCTTCCACATGTCAGATTACAGAGATTTGGCACTAATGCATTGAAATTTAAAGAAAGTATACTCTGGAATATCCTCAATGATGACATAAAAACTATATTTAGACAAAAACTCAAAGCCTAGAATGGTAATTAATGCACATGCAACATTTGCAAATGTTACATACTAACAAATATACTTAATATTCAAATCAAACTGTTGATATATCTTAGTATTCTGTTCTAATTTGTTGGTATTAAATAGTTATTATAACTACTGTATATTTCACTAAAAATGAATAAAGTTGTGAAATGAAATTACATAAAGTGTGGTGCACTCTAAAGATTACCAGGCATGTGCAATGCACTCTGGCTGTGAGCTAATGACAATTCAAAGGTGGGTCTCACATAGTCCATGGACCACAACTTGAGCATGTCTGTCTTCTGGAGTACCAGCTTGAAAGAACCCTTATCCTAGACAATTAGGTTTACAACAAAGCATAGTGAATGGTTCCTTTCTTTGCTAGCTACATCTCTTGAGAGTTACCACAATGTTCTGACCTATGGCCAAGCTAAATAGTCACAAATAGCAATAATGAAAAGCTTGCATGTCACATATCACATGAAATGTAATGTATGGACAAGTTCATAGGGGAGGCTTTGAATTTAGGGGAGCTGCAAACTGTCTGTCTGAATCACTGAACTGTTTCCCAAATGAGCTGTTGTCTAATCTTATTGAGCTGGACCTATTTTCAAGAAAAGATTGTTTTTCAGAAAAAATTGCCTGAATAGAGTGAATCTCTGCACCATTCTAGGGGCTGCAGCCCTCCCAGCCCTTCCATCTATTATGTCTATGGTTACAGATAATGGAAGGTGGCTGCCCACAACAGGCCTGAATTCCTGTGTGCATTCCTAAAAATAGATAGCCTACCCCAACAAATTATACAACATTTGATAGCTCCTAGTGAGTAGATTGCCACGTTACTGTCATTTACGTCATAGCTCAATGTTTCAAGGAGACATCAAATTACTGTGAACACACATGGCAGCCATGTTTATGCACTATGTGGGATAGAGGCAAGGGTCAGCATTTAAGTAAAATCAAAGTGTTGGAATTTGATCTATTTCATTGATATCATGTTGATAGTAGAAGAAATCAATGGAATTTTGATGATTGGTACTATTTAAACACTGACACTAACCCTGTAGTTGCCAAGTCTCCTGCATTCAGCTGGAGACTCCAGCATTTCAGTGCTATCTCCAGCCAACTTCCAGCAAAGACAAAATATTGTAACATCTCCAGAATTTCTCTCAATTTGAAAAAGACATTCAAAAATCATCTATCTGAAAAGATACCAGAAGTTAGCAATTCACACTGTTTGTTCTTCATTAGTCCCTTATTCTAAACTAATCATTCCTAGAACCATTTCTATTCATGGTTCTGACCTATTATGTTTTTTTAGATATTACAATGTATTGATGGTTTCCATAATAACTGCCAGGCAGTGGCGGTGTCAGCCCATCCCCTACGCTTGTGACTCTGCCACACTGCCACGCCCATTTCTCCAGCATTTTGATAAGCAAAACTTGGTAACTATGTAACCCTAACCGCCTTGACCCCTACCCCTCGATAACTCCTCGAAAATTTTAGCTTTGGAGTAAATGACGGTATCATCGTAATATACTCATCGAGAGCTATTGAATGGTGTATTAGTTGTTGGGGTAGGATGGATAGGCCATCTATTTTAGGAGAGGTACGATTCTGCTGTAGCGCCGATATGTCCGGGGAGGACTAAGTTTTTCCCTTGACGTACTGGCGTGAGACTTCTGTATTTTAGCCTCAGCATATGTGAATATGACAATACAATGACCTATTTGTGCCATCTTGGCGTGAAAGCAAAAATTGCAAAATAAATCTTCAGTGTGTGCTTGACACAGAATGCACTCGTATACTGGTCTCGAATTCTCTTACCTAGTCTGTTTATACCATGGCTAAAATGGCCCCTCGTATCCGCAGCCAGCAAGAGATTTGCAAGATCAACTGCGTGACTCTCTTCAGTTCCAGCTGCAATCATGCATCTTTTCACAAAGCTATGGACTTCGTCAGTATTTGCCAATTGATACGACTTCAGTTCTCCGTCCATGTTGACTCACTTGCTGCATGTGTTACATTCACTGTTGTTGCTGCTGTTGTTAAGAAACAAAATGTCACTGTTGTCTTCTGGTGCTATAAAGTTCCCAACAGTCTCTCAATAGCGGTAATTATGATACAAAAATTTCCTGCAAAACAATAAAACGTGCAATTTTCGACATAGCCCATTTGGCCACCAGCAACCGGTGCACTGATTTTAAGGGCCCTCTGAAAATATTAATTAAAATAAACTAACCATTAAACAACTGGTTACAAAATTCGATACATAAGTAGAAGGTCATAATATGCCGTCTCAGAACAGATCGCTGAAAAAATACAAGTGAAGTATGTATTGATTCAGTTGGGATGGAGGCTCTTCCACGGGTTTGCTCCACCGTAGGAAAAAACATTGTTAATTCTCCTTTTGTCATAATTCATTCCTATCTATTCCGTTGCTCACTACCACTTCCAGTAAACAAGCCACTTTGTTCCCTTGAGTACTCTATTTGCATTCGTTCTCCTGGTAAATAAAGTGATGGGCCTGCTTCGCTATAAACCGTAACGCAACATATAACAGCAAGTGGTCCTCTACAGCATAACCTTTTGTGGCCATTCAACTATCAAACTTTTTATGAGTCAAATTTTATAAAAACAAACTTCTCATACGTAGCGTGGATGCTCTCTAACTGCCAAGACTTGTGGCTGAACTATAAGAACAGTAACAAAACTTCAAGAACAGAAACTTTCTAAATTTCCTTCAGTCATTTTGAATTGACTAAAGTCATTCCCGACACTTGCAAGCGGTTAGCGAAGGCTACGACGTGACCTTGGAGATACACGCATATCATCTTATTTTGCGGATTCGTGCAAATCGTATTCAAGTCTGCCCGGATTAGGATAAACGTGATATCAAAATTAGACTGCCATCTGCAGACCTTCTCTTTTTATGTGGTCTCTTTGTAAAATGAAAAACAAAATTGCAGAAGTTGATAAGGACTTTGCGACTGATAAGTTGACATTGCTGAAGTCATTCACAACCTAATCCAAGTACATTCATAAATCCAAAACGGATTGAGTTAGTAATCTCTCGCATTAAAATTTGGAGAAATGCTCATTATCGTGTAAAACTGCACGTTCAACTTTTATAAAGAATATGGCTTAGGGCTCAATCCTTAAAGTTCCTTATATTGTAAATTATTTTGAAATTTCCTTAATAATATCGAAAATTTGTTAATAGTAAATTTTAATTGCAACTTTACTGCTGTAAAGATTCTGAGTCTTAAATGGTAAGACAGGATACGATACGCTTTCAAATTGAGGGTCCTAGCACTACAGAGGTGTAGATCTGAAAAGATAATTGAAGGTGGTGGGCTCCTTCAATAAAATGGAGGTGCCTTTAACTAACGAGTCAAGCTGCAGATGCTCTTATCCACGTCTGAAAATACCTGTACTCCATAGAATGGACAAACAACTAATTGTTAGAAGCTTGGAAAACAAAAATGGTATCTTATACCTACAAACATATATATATATATATATATATATATATATATATATATATATATATATATATATATATATATATATATATATATATATATATATATATATATATATATATATATATATATATATATATATATAATGTTCATCTTTTTAAGGCGACGAATACGGCAACCGTAAGTTGTCAATCAACACTTTCTAAACTTTTCTTTCTTCAGACGTTCTTTTCAAAGTACCGTAGTCTGTGATGTTGAACCAGTCTTTTACATCATCTGACCATGTTCTTCTCTGAGCACCTTGTGATCTCAGGCCTTCCTGACTCCGTGTTAAGGTTGTCACTACATCATTCCCTCTTGAGCCTCTACAAATATGTCCAACTAGTGCAGTTTTTTTAGTTCATTTAAGTTTCATTCACAGAGTTCATTTAATGCATGTATATTTCCATCTTTTGCAGTACCTCCTTATTGTTAACCTTGTCTTTCCAACTAACCTTAAGAACTCTACGAGATATCCAACATTCAAAAGTGTTGATCCTATTCCGTATTTCCTTATTAATCGTACAAGCTTCACTGCCGTATGTAACCACTGAACCAGATATAACTGTGTATCATCTTCTGATTCAGAGACATGCTAACATTGCTTTTTACTAATTCTTTGTGCTTCCAATCAACAGGAGTCTCAAACAAACATCCTATATATAGATATAGTTTAGTTTACAAGGGCCGTTTTTAACATACAAACTGGGTGGCCAAATGCCTCAACTTTGCCCGAATAAGAGTGAAGAGGTTTTGACCCCAGAAAAATATCCCTTTTTGTATAGGTTCTCAGCTATGTTGTCAAATGGCTACTGCTGACATCATGTTGCAATGAATGGGACCCCTCGAGTTTCATCGGCAAAATAATGAACCACAATAAAACTTTAGCACAACATTAAGAAACTGTATAATACACGAAGAGTACGTTATTGTAAGAATTAGAAAACTTGAAATTTCATCTCCAAACTTTTTTGGATGAAAATTTGATACTTATGAACATTGTTTAAATATATCACATATATCAACCTTATTTCAAATTAAGCCTTTTGTTCTAGTTTCATGCTCCTTTTTGAGAGATTGCCCCCCCAGGAAAATGTGTTAAAAAGGCTATGTTAGTTTATATATATATATATATATATATATATATATATATATATATATATATATATATATATATATATATATATATATATATATATATATATATATAGCAAGCTACTGAGTTCATATATATATATATATATATATATATATATATATATATATATATATATATATATATATATATATATATATATATATATATATATATATATATATATATATATATATATATATATATATATATATATATATATATATATATATATATATATATATATATATATATATATATATATATAGCAAGCTACTGAGTTCATATATATATATATATGTATGTATGGGTAAGGACTTTGACAAGGGATAAAACCAGTTCTTCGAGCTTCGAGCTTGCACTTTCTTTAAACAGTCTATTCTGAAATATATTCTTAAGGATCAAACTACTTACTACAAGACATGTAAACAGGGTATTGTTTAGAAGGAAAGTACCTAACATATATATATATATATATATATATATATATATATATATATATATATATATATATATATATATATATATATGTATATATATATATATATTATATATATATATATATATATATATATATATATATATATATATATATATATATATAAATTCGCATTTAATGAGATCTCCTGTTATTTTAAAGCTAATTTAATACTGGGCATAAAATAATTTGCCACAGGTTCAAAGCTTAGACAGAGTGGCTAGGATGTCATATCTTGTGGCCACATTACATAGTTATATTCCCATTTGCTTGTTGAAGATCATCTTGGATTACGTTACTCTTTATAATTGCAATTTCAACCAGGAGACGATATGATATTTCTGTCTATAAAATGGCTTTTGTGGTGTAATCACACATTCCATTTCGAAATACTGACTAGTTCTAAAATGCTTTTTCCATCAGGACGAAGCTGGAAAAACGTTTGCGCTCAGGATAAGAACTTCCCCTGAGGCTTGGTCCCAAACGAAATCATCATAAAATGAAAATTATGTTGTTTTAGTCATCAGACAACTTGAAAGATAAGCTCAATCTTTCTTTGGTCAAAGTAGTTTTCTAGTGTTAACAGGAAGACGACCAACGACATATTGAGACAGATCAAGATCATAGCGATGCAATGCTGAAGGACCCTAGATTTTTGTTAACTCATTTCCTATACACAGTGAGTCATACAGAGTATACACAACGGTTCCTATACACCGTGAATCAGCAATAGCCATTAAGCCTGGTTTCCATATGATCGCTAGGATCGCTGTCGACGCAACGATCGCACAAATTTATGACCAGCTTCTCACAGCGATCCTTGCGTCATTTGGTTTCCATATGATCGCAGGGATCGCACAAAATTGAAACCA
The DNA here is from genome assembly GCA_964019165.1 of Mastigias papua. NCBI lineage: Eukaryota > Metazoa > Cnidaria > Scyphozoa > Rhizostomeae > Mastigiidae > Mastigias > Mastigias papua. The sequence continues at coordinate 10,795,327 of OZ025279.1, read as the reverse complement.
ATATGCAACAGCGATCCTTTTGTCATGCGGTTTTACTAGCCACTGTGCACTGTGAGCGCACACTTTAAATATTGGCGCCAAATAGCAAAATTGTCAGAATGGTGGATGAATACGAGGAAGATATTGAATGATTTTTGTTACAAGCTAATTGCTTTGTATTACTGTAATTGCTTAAGAAAGTAAAAGACCATCAAAGCAAAAGGAAGCATAGATTCTGGGTAAGACAGTTTTTGCAAAAAAGAACAGATTTGGGTACATTTCATACGCAGATATTTCTAAACGTATGATAAAACCTTATTTAACAGTTACATTCCGGAATTGCGTTAAATCTCAGGTCATTAGGGTTTTCATACAGATCAGTGGTTTTTCCCAGAAGCTTGAATGGAATACTAATAACTTTGATTCCCATGCTGGTGAATAGAAAGAGGCTTATCACTTGAGAGGGAGGTCTCGATCGCCGGAATCCGTGACATTTGGTTTCCATTAAAAAATCTGTCGACGCAAGGATCGCTGCGATCGCTGAGATAGAACATTTTCTATCTCGATCGCTGGGATCGCTGTTGACGCAAGGATCGCTGGCAAATGTGAACAGGCAGTTTCCATTAAGACGCAAGGATCGCTGGTCACAAAATTGTGCGATCCTTGCGTCGCCAGCGATCCTAGCGATCATATGGAAACCAGGCTTTACGACACGACAAGGGTGTATCGTAACGGGATTAGTCTGCAATTAGTAAATCCACAGCCACTGCACGTCATTAGAACTGTCGTGCAATTAATTCTTTGCCGCTTTAGCTTTTTCACCAGCAAGGAAGAGAATACAGGAATGAAGGGACTAAACAGTAAGCGTAAACCTGATCCACTTATTGGAGTTGTAAATCAGAACCGTGGATCAGTAATTGCGGAAAGTGTGATTTTGCAAATTGAGCATACCTACCGAGTGAGATTTGGTCATCACATCTAACACACATTAACATGTGAGCTGATGATATTTATTGCGACTATTTCATCTTTAGGTAACATTAAGATTTATTATTTAAACATTAAGGTTTACTATTTCACACTTTAGACAGCATGTTACAGGCAATAAGCTAGGGGTGGGCACGGGGACATTGCTCGTCCAGCTAGAAGATTTTGCCCCTCCTTGTCTCCTAAAACATTTAAAGTTGAAAGCTTATTAGGACTCCCCATTTATTATATTTCATGGGATGAAAGATAATTTGGAAGTTTTCCTTGAGAAAGGGCATTTTTTCTGTCAGCAAATGGCAGTTTTTCTGTCACCAAATGGATGTGTCGTTTGTCGCTGTTCGGGAGCGCAATCCACCTGTAAGCTTTCATTAGATTTTAGAAATATTTCGGTTCATTAAGATCCCCCCGTCATTTAAAATCCTCCGGATATTAGGAACCTAAGAGTATGTAGCAAACTGTGGAGTTGAGCTAAATTTTGTACAAGGAGGGGGCTATTTCTAGCGCAAAGGGCAGGACAATGAAAAATGTTGATGAAACCACACCTTTCATTACTTCCGGACACTTTCAGTAGTACCTCTACTTCATTGCAAACTGGCGATGATGCAAGTAACAATGATATTAGTTAGCAATAATACAAAGAACAAGCGTGTTCTGTTAGGACCCCATTTTAGAAGAGGCTGAGCTCCTTGATTCCCGCCCCTTATACAGCCGTTATTCGAAGAGCGTGTCCCTTCAACGCAAGCACTTGCCTCTTAAAGGATGAGCTAGCAAGGAATCTGGTTTGATAAATGACTGATTCTCTCATTCTTTCTACCAGGGCATATTTGCATTATTTAACAGTGACCCACTTAAAAGGTATCGAGACTAGACTTGCCATCGACTTATGCTTTAGGAGAAGACAAACACAATGATTCAGCACTAAGATGATTGGATCTCAGTGTGTCGTAAAATGCAAAAAGCAGTAATCGTCGGTCACCTAATGATACTTGGGAATTGAGCTCATTACAGCTGGGATAAAACTGTTAGGAAAAGAAATAAATGAATTCCTAGTGGCCTCTTTAACAAACCAATGCAAATGTGTACAGAACATTGTAAATTCATTTTTAGACAAAATCTGGCAGTAATGTCATTTCCCCTAGGGTGAGTGGCTTTGAGAGGGAACCACGCCTTCTCACCCGTGAACTCATTATTTGAGATTTGCTCTCTCCATGAACACTGATGCATGTCTGAATATCATATGTCAGATCTCGGTCATTCACAAAAAACCACAGTGCTCATTGGAAACTGTTGTGCTAACCTGGTCTCTCTGGTCATATTGACAGCGATCGAATCAAAAGTTGGCTAGGATTGTTTGAAGCAGCATATTCGATACTATGGAACAATCTGTGAGTGTGACTATTCTTTTACTAGCATGCATTTTGTTCTCAATGTCAGAGGCTGCAAAACTGCCCAAATTCAAAACAAAATATGATACATTGGTCTCCAGATGTGAACCTATTCAAATAAATATGTGCAAAGGACAGCCGTATAATCAAACACACTTCCCCAACCTTATGGGGCACGAAACACAAACCGAGGCGCATATGGAGTTGACCACCTATGTACCCTTGATGACTTTAAACTGTTCTGCCGATTTGTTGCCATTTCTGTGCTCACTCTACGCCCCAGTCTGCATATCAGTAAAGAGTTCGCTACAAATGTTAATTCCTTGCCGTCATAAATGTAGACGTGTGCGAAAGGGCTGTGCCAAAATAATGAAGAGATTCGGATTCGACTGGCCGGCCTCACTGCGCTGTAAACGCTTCCCGAGAAAGAAGAAAAACAGCCTCTGTATAGATTGGGGAGCTTCGGCAAATGGCGAGGGTAAAAGGGCAGGGAAAAGAAACCAAGGAAGAATGAAGGTAAAAAGAAAGGAAAAGAAAACTCGAAAATGGAACAACAAGAGAAGCAGACGAAGTAGGAAGAGAGGCAGAAAGGATGGGAAAAGAAGAAAGAACTTTGGATGAGTTGTGTTGCTCGGAAGAAATAAAAACCAGGCATAGCTAAACTAAATATCACTATGAAGTAATGAACAAGTCCAACGATGGAATTCTCGTGTATGTAGAATAACTCAGTTATTATGACATTCATGTTAGGCAACAAAAATGCTACATGTAGCTGACCTGGAAACCTTAGTCTATTTGAAAGTTGTGTACACACATATTACTACAATTGATCAGGTTATATGTAATTTCAACTGACCGGGTTCTTAGCATCCGCCGTTAAATCGGATCTTCTAATAATGAGACCAACCTTATTACGTTGAGTACACTCCTCTTCTATAAGAACACACTTTATGGGAACCCCTAAGCTCGATCTGACAAAAATAAGAATGCGTTAAGAAAATGTTTAGCCCTAGATGAGAGGGTAAAAGAGATTTTGACAAGCAGTCAGCTACTTACATTCTGTTGGCAAGCAAATTCTGATGAGGTTGTTGATGAACATCAATATTTGTTACTTTATACTTAAATGCAAGCAGTTTTTCAAATATTTGCAAGCATCACATTTCAGATAAAAATTGCTTGAGAACATTTCAGTCTAAAAGTAGAAAAAGGTTAAGACCATCTTGCCTCGGCAAACGTTATCTGGTTCACATAAAACATTAGTGTAATACGGTTCAAATATTGACGAACTATGGAACAACACCCCCTGAGGTGATAAAAAGTCTTTGTTCGAACAAGTGAAAACCTTAAGTCAGAGATAAACCGGTCAACGTTACTAACAGCATGCATGGTTTGCAACAACGTTTTAAGGCTCTGAGAAAAACCCAGGGATTATTTTAAGCTGGAAGGGAAGCTGTTTGGGAAAAAGAAATAGGCATTTGAAGCTAGAAATCAAAGCCGATGGATTTGGATAACTCGCTAAAAGCAAAAACGGAACATGGGAGCACATTTAAGTAGAAAATAAATTTCCTCATCATGTGACTTCTAATCATGAAAACAGACTCATCCTTGCAATTACTGTCATGTGAAATTAAAACTAAATTTTCACGACAGTGGTCACATTCAAGAAACGAGACAAATATCAAAAATTCAATTATTACGAGTCGCAATTCAACTTAAAAAATCCCCCTAGAGTTATCAACAAATCATACAACAACTTTTGTACTTGGATTTGTCATATTTTGAAGCTCCAAAGCAATCTAGCAGTAGGGTTGTATTTTTTATTATCCTCGAGCATTATTCCTGGAGACTATCTTAATACACATTTGGTTTGTACAAGAATACCGAATTGTTCTGCAGACCCTAAAATATTCATAAGATTTTTGTACTTTTTTTATATGCTCATAATCAAATTACAATACAACATAATGCAAACATGCCACAGGGAGTAAGGGACTACATAACAAACCTGTGGCATTTAACAATTAACGTAACTTGAAGTCAGTTTCAAAATGTGTGTCAGGCGAAACAGATTAATGAATTATATAAAGCTAAAATTGTTCTTAAATTATTCTTGAGCGACAGAAGGTGCAATTTCGTCAGGAAGTCAAAGGGGACAATTTGAATCTCTTAGATGTGTCACTTCTTCATAAAAAATTACATAACAAGAACAGAACAGAGCAATAATTTGGTATATATAGTGTTTAGTGGGACATCGGTTTTCGAACACAATTCGTTTCAAAACACTGTTAGAAAACCGACTTGTTCGAGAACTGAAACAACATAAGACATAATTGAAAGTCGATTAATGCTGAAATAGCGTAAGACTGTAAATAAGCACAAGGAAGCATAAACACAGATGAACACGCTGTTCGAAATACAATCATAACGGCTGCGCGGAGTGGAATGAGCAAGCGACTTCAAGTTCTACCGACTGGGGTGATTTGTTCAAACACAAGAGTATATTCTTCTCGAGTTTATTGGTCGAATTCCAATTTGTTCGACTTCAGAGTCACCCGAGCACCGAGGTTCTACTGTCAAGTAATATAAAAGAATGATACATACTCTAAATCCGTTAAAATACACAATTTCTCCTATAGAGGGCGTTGAAGGGTGGGTATCTATAGTCATTAGTTAGACAATAAAGGTCCCAGTTAGTCACTAGTCAAGATTTCTGTATTCAGTTAGTCAAAATTTCCTTTCGGTACAGTTTCCCAAGTATTAACGTTATATATGAAACAATATGATTGGTTGTTTCATTCGGGAATTGCAATATAAACAGCCTATCACAGAGCCTCCAGAAAGTGCTATCCTGTACCATACTAACAATAGACTATCCTTTTGAAAGAATATTCAGTACCTAAAGAAACACAGTCTACCATAACCTACAGTTAGAACCATGGGAAGCAAATAGATGCACGATCCCCCACCCTCCTCGTAGAACTTGGATAAACTACCAGCTCATCGTCACCAGTTTTGTCGCTGCAAGACAATTCTGTATCTACTTCATCAACTTCCAGGGCTTTCTTTCTCTGGCCGCTGCCTTTGAGTTTTTTGGACACTTCCATTTAGATTTTGCAGCGATTCGTCACGCAGCCCCGTTCTTTTGCGTGGAAAAAATTTGATTAGATGCATACTTTTTCTTTTAATTTTCTTGGAAACGTGAGAATTTCAAATTTGACGCTGCTAGATGGGACTGGACAAAGTGACATTTGTGAGAAGAAATAAGAAAAACCAGCAGCTGTCAGTTTCTTCCAGCTTTCGTTGACGACTGCGAGAATCATATGGCAGTACTGGAAGGGTGAGGGCATTGGGTATCTGCTTCTTGCAACTGAAAAGTGATAATCAACTACAAGTGTAAGCATATTTTCCATTTTAAATGAAACTACAAAATCTGGATTCACAGCCATAATCATAGTCGACAGCTGTCTGAAACTTTGAATTGAAAATTTAAGCTGATCTATTGTGGCCTTCGCTGATGTTCCCTCTGGCCCTTCGGGGCTTAGTATTGGTTTGCTCATAGCTTTCCTTGCCAAGTTTATCATTTCATCCATAGCTCGAAGTGAGTTAGTCAATTTAGTAATAGCTTCTGAATGATGAAAGAATCTACGGGAAAGAAATCTGGCCACAAACTAAAAATGTCTACTTTCTCAACAAACTTTGTTCAGGAGGTTGAAATATTTCCCGTAAGTCATAAGTTAACTGGACGGACATGATTAGTCATTAGCCTTCGGTTTTGAAACAAAGTATTCATAAGTCACTAAGAAAAACAGCTTGTTAGTTAGCTAGTCATAACCCTATAACCCCTTCTGCACCCTTCCTATTGACCATCCTCTTTTGTATATGTACCCAACTCCATCTACTTGTGCATGGAGTGTTCTTGGGATGTTCAGCCTGTTCTTGGGGTGTTCGCCTTTCTAGAAACAACGGTTTCTGAAAGGTCTTAAATTTCTTCAAACTTCCTATAACAAGACAACTATGAGACGAGAAATAAAATTTTTAGTTAGAAAAATTTGAGAGACATATGCTGTTTGTATTTTGTTTCCAGTTTAGCTTACATTTCAGGGATTTTGTGCTTTGCTATTAAGATTATATCTTTTGTAGAAACGAAATTTACTGACAGGTTTGAAAAAGGCACTATAATTACCGACAAGCCATGGCAGTTCTACCAATATTTACAGTAAAGCTAAGAAATAATAACAACAATAATAATAATCATAATCATTTATTTATTTATTTAGAATACGCTGTTTATACAATAGCTGACGTAAGCTAATTAAGGCCCACTATCTACAATATTCAAAAGAAATATGCCAAGAGTATATGGATATGTATTAAGCTAAATAAATAAAGAATAAATAGAGCAAAAAATAATAAATACATGTGGACATCTCGTTAATCTTCTAGTCGGTCAGAAACACAACATTTTGAATATATATTTCGCATAGCCTGTAGTTGCATTTATCAAAAATCCAAGATCTGATGTGTCTTTTGAAAACTCTTTAGGTATGCTGATATTTTAATTTCATAGGGAAGGAGCCGCCACAATTACCGACAACTTGGGGGGTATTACACTCCTCATACACACTTCGGCACGACCATGCCCATGAGCAGCTCAGTACAGACAGTTCCAGCAGAATTTTACCATTCTTAAGCAAGTCTTGGATATCTAAGTAGGTGTGCTGTCGACCACACTGGAATTGACTTAGCATTTATCCATCTCCGTATTTGCACATTCATTACTAGATTCTTAGTAATCCCATGCTCTAAGATGTGGCCTACAGGGAGCTTTGCGGGCCATTTTGAAATTGCATCGGTACAAAAGCATATGGAAGAAAACTCCACTTCAACCATAGCCGCGCGCGCTAATGAAATAAATATTGCCTGTTCTACGTCCTGTACAAGACTTTCACAACAAAGGCGCTAGGAAGCATTTCAAAGGAATTCGTTATAAGTTTTGCACTAAGATGGGCAAATTCTGTAGGGCCCTCCCAATGACATAACAAATTGACAGAGAGAAAATTCCCCTCATGTACCACACACTGTAAGGTTTGCTGAAAAAACAAATCCTGAAATTTTACAAAAATACAAGATCAAAGGCCCATTACCACTCTTGTTGCCAAAGCCAGTTCTTTAGAAAGTTTGCAGTGGCGAATGTTCTGTAGTACTGAAGCGCGTGCCAGTGTTCCAGTGTGTCAATATACTCATCTATTAACACAGGCACCAGCAAAGAGACATTTTAAACACAGTCACTTCGCAGAAAATACATATGAACGAAATGTGTCTCTCTGAATTTTCCTGGTTAAGAGTCCCATATAAACTAGTAAAATATCTTTGTCTACAGGTTCATTTGTAATCAAGAACACCTCATGCGTCAGTGTACGAGCCTCCAGATGACTCAAGATAATAAGTACTTTGGTGTTCAAATAGATGAACATCTTATATGGAAAAAGCATATTGACTTAAGTCCAACGGAGGTATCACGTGCTACTGCAATGCTTCGACATGTAAGCTACATCTTACCACAGCCCATTTTGAAAAATTTATACACCAGCATTGCAGAACCCCATTTTCATTACTGCCCCTTCGGTATGGGGTGCTGTGGTAAGAATGAAAGTAATAGGCTTCAAAAATCGCAGAACAGAGCAGTTCGGAAAATAACCAGTAGCAAGTTTGATACTCCATGCAAACTCTTTCTTCTTAGTCTTGGATTTGGTCCGTCCAAGAGAACATCGATTTCAATACAAACTCTATAATATTTAAGTCGATTGATGGTCTCGCTCGAGGTTACCTTTCTAATCTCCCTGCTAAAAATCCCATAGCACCTCTCGAATTCTTAGAGATACATCTACTAATCTTAGAATTCCTATGAAAATACATCAAATGGGCAAAAGGGGTGGTTTTCATAGAGGGGTGTAAAAGCTTGGAATAATCTGCCAACTGAGGCCAAGCAGACATCGCCTCTGATGCAATTTGAAAAACTCTGCTCGTAATGTAGAAATTTTACCAAGTTCTTACTTTTTTCATACTCTGATATTCCTTACTATCTATAACTGTTATTTTAATGATTGTATAAACATGATAAATTGTAGCTTTTTATTTCATTCTAGGCTTTTATTACTTTTGTATATTTATATTCACTTTGTAAATGGACGGCCTCTTGAAAATCAGCTTGCTGAATGGGCTACCGTCCTTAAACAACTGAAATTAAATTAAGTACAGCAGTAGATATGCGCCACAGTTTAATTGTATTAATTCAAAATTTCACTGGTCATTTTACACGATAAATGCCCTACAAGAAATCCTGTACTGGAGCGGCAACCAATTAAACAACTTTGCTATACTGCTATACCTATATAAAGCACTGAAGGAACTTTGGGCTGTCGATTCGGCGAAAAATCGATTCTAAAGGATAGGGAAGTCAACATAAAAGATAGTGTATGTTGGATGCAGTGATCAGTAATGATCAGTAATGATCAGTAGCGATCGGTAATGATCCGTAATGGTCGGTAGTGATTGGTAATGATCGGCAGTGATCGTTAATGATTGCCAGCCCGTGCTACGAACGATTTACTAAAACGATGGACTAACATTGAGGCTAGTAGGTATGAGTAAATATGGAAATGCAGTCACCCGAAAAGCGAGTTGACATAAGGCCCAATGGATTTCAAACTCACATATGTAACAAAGTTTTAAAAGAAGAAAAATTCAAATATTGAATTTCTTGGTACGTGCATCGTAATACTGCTAGAATTTGACCAGAGCTTTGCATTGTTTGTCGCTAATGATAACAATGTGGTGTATGGTTCTCAACATAAACGCTTTTGCATATATAGAACTTATTTCCTGTCTCATTTGTGCTTTTGAGGTTGAGGTCTAGCCATAATTAAAGGTAAAATTCAGAATTTCAATGCTTTTCTAGTGTCCGTACCATTTTGTGGCACTCTATGCGCAGTGAAAATTAAGGAACTATTAAGGAACGTTTAGTACTAGAATTTGATAACAAGAGGTCCGAAAATAAGGAACTTTTAGAACTAGGCCTTTAGCTAGGTTCCTTATAAAAAAAGCGTGTAGCTTTGTAGGTAAAGTTGCGGAAATGGGGAGTTGCCGGATTCTTTACTTCAAAAGTAGACCGACGTTCAAGGACTATAGATTGAAAGATGAATACTCTTCCAGATTATTTGACTGCATAGAACTATAGTACTTTCCATATCTTTCAACGACGCGTGAGAGGATAGAATATTTTACTCGGTACAAGCTTGCAGTAGAGATAAGACGTAAGAGGGAATTTTTCTCGGAAACAAATTTCATGGCCAGCGTAGAATTTACTCCAAACATTTATAACACTTGGTTCACCATGAGCCAAGAATAATACAGCCGAGAGAAAAAAGAATGATAAGGAAGAAGAATAGACATGCTAATTTCGTGAGGAAGAAATGACCAGTTTTGCAGAGCAGTATAGCACCGCTTGTGAGAAAAGCCCGAAGTACATTCTTGAGAAGGTATGTAGGACAGTCGAAGCAGCGAAAAAGTGAGGTAAATATTGCGTATCGCCATTTGTATGTATAATGGACAGTTCCAAGTATACACAGTAGCATAACAAAACAGATCCATGGGTCGCGTAGCTGGGGGCTAGGAGGCTGTAGCCACTCCATTTTTTGAAAGTAAATGTACTTAAGTTACCGTTTTAGCACTCTCTATATCTCAAAATTTTTAGTCTGTCCACTAGAACCCCCATCACATTTATTGCTCCGCTGCCCCAGAGGTCAGATACACGCATTTTGTCATAAGAAACAGGTTATAAGAAATGGCAGGCACAATTTTTCGAAAGTTAAGAAGCAACCCTACCCAAATTGAATAAAGCTAAGAAACTTTTATAATTACGTCAAATGAGAGTCTTCAATTTGTCACGGAGGATAGCAGCTTTGTCTCAGCTGAGAGGCTGTTCCATAATTTTGCACCTCCGTAAGAGAACGATATTTGCCCGTTTGGAGTATTTTTCTGTGAGTGGAATAGTGATAATTTCTGGAAAACATTGCTTGCAAGTTGTGTGGAGCAAGGTTGTTGAGAGACTTAATACAGCATTGTTTATCATTCTTTGAATTAGCAAATTAAATTACTTTATCTCTGAATGTGAGTGAACTGTTTACATTATCTTGGAAGCACGTTTATTCATTACCTAAGACCTTTAAGAAACATTTAAGAAACTTTTGATAGCAAAATGGCCAGAAAATCAAAGAAACTGCCTACCAGCACCGGACATTAGTTTCTTATAAAAAATACGTGTATTCACTCTATACCACAATTTGATAGTTGGATTAAATACTAACTCCGCACCACATAGGCCTCTGAAGGCTCTGTAGCGATTGCTGGAGAACACAATGCTAAACCATAAGACACACCAACTGGAGGATAAAAAAGCTGCCAGTGATAATGTCACTTATGATAAACCAGTAAAGATCAATTTGAGACAAATGAGTGTATTGCAGACAATTGAACTCTTGATATACATTTGAAGACATAATACTACCAACTTATAGTCGGACCGACAACAATTTCAATGACACTATATTTTGATGAATATGTCATACGGGAATGTCAAAGTGTCGCATTTCAATCAAACAAATGCACAAAAATATATGATTGAAGGTGCCTTTAGAAAAGCAATGACTACATCTACAGGTGAAATGGATGCAGTAGTCCACGGTCAAATCTATATTCGATAATATCACAATATGTACTCTATAGGGTTGCACACAATATTCAGCAAGATCATAATCCGGATTCGTTAAGATGACAATCTCTAATCAACAAGATCGCGATCTGAAATCAAAAAGATCCTATGAAAACTAGCCTAAATCGAATCAAATTGATGGCTCTATTTTCCAAATCTTCTGCCAACAAATTTCAGGAAATTGGCAATTTCTAATTCTTGCCATCAAAGCTCAAATAGCAATGCTTTTTTGCCAGTACGAGACTTCAAAGCAGATATTATTCCCAAGACGGGTTAATATATCTGAAGAGTCCCATTTTTCAACGTCTTTAGGTACGATAGAGAGTCCACCTATCGAACAAACTTCGTATAATGTTCACTCGGAAAATTCTCTGATATAATGTCTCCAAAAATAGGCTCTACCCACAGCTTACGATCAATAAATGTCGTTCACCCATAAACAATCGATTGGCAAATCTCCATGGTATTCTAATGATAAACCGCAATCCACTAAACAAATACAAATACTTTCCTGTTCTCTTCTGTATTATAACCAAGAAAGATTCAGCTTTCGAATGGATGCTAGCTTGCTTGAAATGATCGTCCCCAAAATCAAAGCAGAAAGGACGCCAGATATGAAAATATAGTCAAAATCTTCCTTTAAAACGTCGAATTTTCGAGATGGAGTTACGCGTGTGAAATACAGATCAAGGCCATAGGCAAGGACAAGGGACGTGGATTCCAGGCCAGCTGCAGCTGTGTGGATTCCTCGGATCTTTTCAACTAAAGAAGAAACAGAGTGCAACGTTGAAGTACTTGCGATATAAAGTACTCACAGAACAGTAAGTTAGTGTCTATTTTCCCATGAGATCGAACTGAATAAGTGAGCACATCGTGAAGAAGAAAGTGTCAAGACATGACCTGAATCATAGGCAGGAAATTGATATGTTCATAGAGCTACATTTAGACAGCAAGGCGCGTCATGAGATGCAGCTATTCAAAAAATAATATCCATTAAGTATAGAAGCATACATAAAAGTGCAAAATATTCGAACAATTCGAAAGCCCCTCTCATCAAGAAAGCCCACAGCTTACTTTTGCCACCTGACAGACCTACCTGACGGTCATAAACAACTAGTTAGAAAGCTCTGGTTTTTTGCAACCTACCCCAATGCTCTCTTAAAAGCTTTAGTTCTTCTCATGTCATGCAACATGCTGAAGAAACTCAAAAGTGGCAACTGCAACAATAGTACGATGAAATGCAACAATGCTTGTTATACCTGTTACTATTAAACGGCATTGTGCAACCACTATGATATCTTTAGATAATGTCCACAAAAGAATCCGTACGAAATGCGCTTCGGTCAATATTCTCAAGGCTAGATTATCGGTAGATGTACAATAACTAATTTAAGTTATAGATAAAATGTGTAATCGTTGTCTCGATAGGTCGAGGGGACGAGAAAAATGAACAAAACGAACGAACGGAATAAAAGAAAGCGATAAGACATTATATGATATTGACAGAAATCGAGTTGAATTGTTGCCTGAACAAGGCTTAAGGTATAATATGTGCAATGGTACTCAACAAGTGCACGAGGAAAAGGGGTTATGTATTTTGAAAATCATTTCCAAGAATCAGAAACTGAGAAAAACAAACTGCAAAGGGAAATTTCATGTGAAAATTGAATGGTACCTGTTTTGTTGTAATTCACAAAGGCCATCGGGTGCAACGGCAGTTCGGGCACATAGGGAACTAAGCCCTCTTCCTCAAGCTGGGGTGTTTGCTGAAAACTTCTACGTGGATCCAACAGATTTTTTGGTATCATGTGAATGTATCCACTTTCAAGAGCAAGCAAAAGATTCTTGTGGGTGATTCCACGTTCAGTGTTTGTAACTGTCATAGCATTGACATGGGTCAAAGGTAAGAGATAACCTTGTGATAGAAAAACTGGGTGGTCTAGAGAGTCCAGTGAAGAAAATGCCGTGCTAGAATGAAATGAAAACGCCAAATAAGAAATCATGTAACATAGGTGGAATAAAACAAACGGTGGATTAATTGGAATTTAAATATAAGCATATACATGATACACGAAGTTTAAACAACAAAATGAAACATCACGTATAATACAATGAAACTAATCGATACGTGTGTGCGCATGTGCGTGCGTGTGTGTGTGTGTGCGCGCGCGTGTGTGTATGTATGTATGTGTGTGCGTGTGTGCATGTGTATGTGTGCATGTGTGCGTGTGTGCATGTGTATGTGTGCGTGCGTGCGTGCGTGCGTGCGTGTGTGTGTGTGTGTGTGTGTGTGTGTGTGTGTGTGTGTGTGTGTGTGTGTGTGTGTGTGTGTGTGTGTGTGTGTGTGTGCATGTGTATGTGTGTGTGAACATACCTGTTCTTTTCTTCAAATCCTTCAAACATTTCAACGACAGACATCTCTGTACGCCTTGCTTTTAGGTTATAGTAAAAATAAACCAGCCAGTTTTCTGATAGCACGATTTGCAATGGACCCTTTGCATTGCGATGTCTTGCTTGGTAGACTATCTGGCCTATGAATAAAATGCAATAAGGGGACTCGTGAACCGTTGTACCCATAGTGGTGCATGACAGCTAGAACACCTGCAGCAAGGGGGTACCAAAGGTGATTGTCCTCTGCCCCTAGCTTATGAGATGCGGGGTGAGATGTGCCCTTTCATGTAGAGTTACTTAATATCATTGCAAAGCTTAGGGCAATTGCTTCATGGTCTCATTTATGAGCAAACCGGCTGCATCAGTTGGTTTGGGAACACTTTAATTTTGACTATACAACACACTCAGAGAAACTGCAGTAATGCCTGACAACTATGACATGTAGCCAATACTAACATATCATCAATATGGTAGCAAAGTTTACACCCCTCCCCTTATCTAGGCCAGGCGTCCTGCATGGCTAAACGAATGAAAGTAATTTCACTATGTAGCGGCATCATCGAATCACTGCTCGTTCCTGCTGGTCCTTCGAACGAAATCGAACAATTCTATTATTCTTAGGTGAGAAGACAATAGACGGTAGTTTTTGCAACATTACAAGCAGCCTTTTCGTTCACGATCTACTCAATGCATTAAATCAATATGAGCAGACTGGAGTATTTCCTGTTCGCAATATCTTTGGAAAACATGTTCGGACACTAGCTCAATGTACAAATCACTAAGAGGCCCATGTTATCATTAAGAGGTTCATAGACTAGGAAAGCAACAGCATACCAGTAACTCCATCGACGAGATAGATAAAAATTGACGGTTTGACAGCGTCTTCTGATACACTTGCGAATGCAATAAGGTTCGGGTTCAAATATTTATAAAGCACGCTTCTGTCACCAAGGACTCTTCCAACTGAATGCACGTGCTCATCAAGTCTTTTATGAGCTAAAAGAAAAATTCATCAAATGTTAGGCTGCCGAAAAAGGCACTATCGACCTAGGTGCGCAGATAATTTTAGGAAGAGTAGCAAATGTGAATGTCAGCATTCGTATCAGAACACAATCCATGTTCCAGTTTTCATGGGTAGAATATTGGACATGGAGCATATCGATCCTGGTGACCTGAAGTGATAGCTTCTGTTGATCCTGTACCTACCCCTAAGTCACGAGTAAAAAAATGCCTTAGTCAGCGAGAGGAGGAGAAGAACAGTCGCCAAAGTTATGTCTGTTTGGACCTAAAAAGATTCCTTATCAATCTGCACACCAAGGGTTCTAATAGTCCCACACACATATCTATGCAATCAGAATGCTGTGATAAGTGAACTGAAAGAATATTAACAACGTAGACAGATCTGATTTAGGGGTAACGTTACCAATTTTAATGATGGATTGGTCATTTGGAATCTTCACTGACCACACCTCATCAACACCTGCAACAGCTCGGCCTTCTCCTTTGTCATCGTTAAGCGTGTATCCCCTTATTATGTTTGAATCTAGGTTAATGAGGTGGAGATATATAGATGAAATCTTCTCACGAAGATGAGTAATCGATTCACGTGTCTTCGGGAAAATGTGGATCTTCAGTGAATCGTCAATGAGCAGGATGGTCTTGGAAAACTTTTCATCTGAAAAGAAAACAAATTGTGGTTACAATTAAGTGGCGGTAAATGACTATCACGTGCTGAAAAGGAGTCCACTAACACGAAGCGAAAATCTTGTTCTTAATCCTCACGGCCAGTAATTTATCCTGAGATTCCTCTTCAAACAAAATAGCCTTACTGCTGCAAAAAGCTCTGAAGAGTGCATTTTTGTCAGAATAATCTTTATTGTTCATTCTCCAAGTCAATGAAATAACAGATGGACTCGATGGTGAGAAAGTCTGCTGAGAAAGTCTGCTGAGAAAGCAAATGCAGAAATTAGAAAGCTTGCATGATCCACTTCTGTGGGTATTGAAAGCAGTTTTTCAAGTTTCTTCTTTAATGAAAGAAAAATGCTGCGGTTTTCGGCAGTCACGAGAAATTTGACAATTCCAAACTGACATTGGATTCTTAATCATACGGCACGTGCACAGCAAAGAGCAGAGACAATGCTACACCACATGAATACTTGAATTGCAACAGTCCAAAATTAGGCAGAAAATAGAACAAATCTAAGACCCCATCTCTAGTCCTTCTACCACTAACTCATGTATATCTAGAATACTGAACATAAATAAAATATGAATAGACAACTACCAGATGCCATTTCGTATCTGGCATAAATTCTTATAGTTAGCTCGTTACTCTACCTGTCAAAGGCAGCAAAGATACTTGAACAATATCATATGGGAATAGTAAACCATCTGGGTGATCCTTATCAGCTGGTTTTCCTGTCAAGGGATTGAACGCATAGACTAATGTGCCTTTTCCTGATTTCTTCCTACCAACAGCTACACACTGTGGTGGTAACGGAAAATGGGCAGTTCCTCTCTGAACAAACAGCATTGTTTTTTCCTTTCCATCTTTAAGGTGGTATGGTGAAAAGTCAGGTAAGAACTGACTCCATAATATCTTTCCTTCTGTCAATTCAGAGAGAGGAATGAGAAGACATAATGAGAAAACGGTACCTTTCAAGGTATCAACATTGCGTTGTTATAGGCCAGAATATATCTAAGCAAAAACACAAATTGATCTGAAGGGTCAAAGAATCAGTCCAATACAACTAGTAATCTTCTATCTTCTGAAACATGAAGTAACAATAAATTCTAATTTTTGAATGAAATTTATACGACCATAGTGCAATCAATGTATGACACAAAATATATTACATATATACATAAACATATATATATATATATATATATATATATATATATATATATATATATATATATATATATATATATATATATATATATATATATATATATATATATATATATATATATATATATATATATATATATATATATATATATATATATATATATATAATAGAAACAATGCCAGAAACTAAATGCCACCGTCACTACTCGAACAGGAAGACATATGTCCAGGCAGATTAGTTGGCTAGTTATATTGAATGAACTAACTTTAAATAATGAGGCCTAGCGGAAAAGTTTCTTTACAACTGCTATATGCATGGTAAAAAAATTCAAAATTTGAAAGTCTTCTCGCAAGTATATAATGCCGCTTTTAATGTATATATTACAATTAGTTCTAATAAAGAAAACTGGAATTCTATAACAAAAACTTATATGCTAGTACATTGAAAAATGCGCTGGATATGTTTAACATATTGACATGTATATACAGGGATAATATATAAAAATTTGGTGTCTGACTTATAACACGCCCTACACAAATTAATGCTGAATAGATTTTGATTACTGCTAAAATGATGTGGACAAAGTGGTTGACAAATGTGACAAATGATGAGGAATTAGTATCACCTTGATAGGGGTACAAGCCTGGCAATAAGCTTAAGCATAGGATGAAACTTACTAGATGTGTCCAAACCAAAGAGCTTCCCAGACTCAGTCACAGCAACAATGATCTTGTGAAGCCCAAATTGATCCCTTGTCAAATCTCTTGGAGCAGCTTTCTGCTCTGCACTGTGAAAATCATACTGCTTTCTTTTCTTCAAACTGGCAGTAAAAACTTCCAGCTGCTTCAGCTGCACTTTAACCCGTCTTACAAACATTGAGAAAATCCCATCTATAGGGGAAGATTGTCAGAAAAAGTATGGTTTTACAATTACATACAATGTAGGAATAGTAAAGAACATATAGCCCATTTCAAACGGACATCCTCATTCAAAAATCAAATCTTGTATAGAGCAAAAACTTGTGGTGGCTGTATGTAGTAAGAATATTGACCACCAGCCATTTTGTTCTAAGTTTTTTAGTGTTTAAAGCCGAACAATTCATACTAATCTCTATGACTCAAGAGATTTATGCTTAAAATCTTTCCTGATAGTCAGACAGTTTCTTCAAGGTTAAACATAATCTTATTGGCATTTTTCATAATCTCCTTTGAAAGATTCAATGTCTGATGGTTATTTACAAGTATATTGAAAGTGCAAGAGAGAAGTCTCTTATCAAAATTATAATAATCATCAAAGATACTGATAATAGGAAAGTCAAAGTAACAGTGGATCAACAGTGAATCTGTCTAAGATATGGATATCATTGACTACATTCAAGTTTAGAATCAAGAATTGGTTTCTGGGGCTGAAACACCTTTCAAAGTCTACAATAATACATTTTCACAAAAAAGGCTGTTAGCATTGCCAACCGTTTTCATAAAACAATTGTCACCAGGGCAGGGTGCAACATTGACTATGTAAAGTAGCTTGGGAGGTTGATGAAACGAAAAAATATTTTTATTAATGTCACAGACACTATGTCTTTTCTACTTAGTAAATATCCATGGATCTTTACATGGCTTCTGTTTTTTGGACTGTTCAATTTTTGCCACAGTCACTTAAGATTAAAATTTGTTGTTCCATTAACCTTACTTATTTTGAACGACCATTGTCCCAGAAAATGCTAGTCATTGTGCTATGAGCA
Source organism: Mastigias papua (assembly GCA_964019165.1). Lineage (NCBI taxonomy): Eukaryota > Metazoa > Cnidaria > Scyphozoa > Rhizostomeae > Mastigiidae > Mastigias > Mastigias papua. Next base: position 10,777,216 of record OZ025279.1, on the reverse strand, counting down.
TATTCAATCAATGCTTCAGTTGGAGTTACTTTGCCTTCAAAAAAACTTTACTTAAGTTTTCTCTTTCAATGTTTTGAAGCAATGCCACATTTTTACAAGGGTGATACAATGCTATTGTATATGTCTCAGTGGGTGTTCATGGGAAAGTGGGTAATCTCCCATGTAAAACAAAAAGACTTGAGCTTAGCACTACTTTCTGGTAACTTCAGAATATGCACAAAACCTATCCTACCATTTGGAAATGTTGCAAACTCTTCATGCAGAAGCTCCAGCTTTGATGCAGATGTTGCTGCTGGTAACTCAATCATCTCCACTGATGTGATTCCAGCTAAAGCTTCCTCTCTTTTCCACAGTACTTGTCCTGATTGATGCAACAAGCAAATTGAATGATCCTCAAATGTAACGAGCAGTCTATACCCTAACTCATTGTCTTTCTTAGAAAACAGATACATGGTACTAAACTCTGGATTTCCATGCATACCATCAAATTTTACAGTCTGTCTTAAACTTTCTAGCTCCTTCAAACCACTGAGATCAATAATTTCTACATTGATTCTATCCAAGTTAGTTGCTAATGAGAAGAGAATGCTATGGGTGGATGAAGCTGTAGCCCTTAAAAAAACATTGTCTGAAAACTTTTTGAGTGCTATAAAATCTTTGCCATCTTTGCTTATCCTTAATAGTGTCTGAAATTTTCCATCAATTCTCAGCAGAAATTCATCCCTATCAAACTGGTCTCCTAGTTTCTGCAAACTAACATTATCAGTTGCTTCTTCATCTACTAAAGACTCTAGAGGGACTTCTATCATTCTGTCTGCTGGCATTTTCAAGTCAAGTAACAACAGCCTGAGTGCCTTTTTGTCAAGGCAGACCAAATAGCTTTGTCCAACAAAAATGCACTCTGAATTCATATCATTAAGCCATTCAGCTGGTAATGAAGTTCTGCTTTGAACTGAACCTGAGTCTGCAGCAAGAGATACAACTTCCAAAAGAATTTGATTCTTCTTCACAAGAACATAGATTCTATTATTCATAGTATGCAAAGAAAGACAAATGTGGTCAGTGGGACTATCATTAGTTCCAAGCTCTGGCTTCCATGTCCACCATTCAGATCCATCCTTAATACCATAAACAGTTACTCCATTAGCAAATAAGGTAGCAAGTGCTGAGTGAGTTTGTGAATCTTCCCTACGAACTAATACCGCACCCCATCCATGCATCCCTTTTATGCTTAACTTTTCACCGGAGACAGGTTGTTTGACATCATTTATTGCCTCCCATTGTAGGTAACCTTTATTTGGTTCCCACGACCTTATCAATGTCCCATTTCCTGATATGGAAATTAAGGCATTTGTATGATGCAATAGTAAATTTACTTTTCCATGCTTCTTTTCAAAAACTCTTCGCCAAATAATTGATCCAGTTCTTGCATTCAAAGCAGCAATAACATTCGACTGTGTTGCAACCCAAGCGCGTCTACTGTTGTGAGAGTACTGGTCAAAATAAGCGAACTTTACTTTACCAACATACTGATGTCGCCAATCAAACAAGCCTACCTCATCTTCATAAAATGCCAGACAAACATTGAGGAGAAGTATGAATGTAACAAGAATATAAATAGTCGTATACCGAGCTGAAGCTCGCAATAAAATTAAGGCCAGCGCCATGCTCCCGTTCTATCACATAAAGCAATCTCTTTGTGAGAATAAAACAGTGAAAGAGAGGCTGATTAAAAATGGATCATAGCAACAAAACAACATTGCTTTGTTATAGTATACTCAAAGATGTGCAGTACTCTCTCAGCAATTTGCCTGAGTCCTTTCATTCATTACTCAGATCATGCGTAAACAGCCATTGAACCGGTCGTCCCTTTCTTCAAGACTAAGTAGAGACAGTGATGATGGCAAGGGAAGTAGCAAATCGCCTTATCAGAGTGGTAGTTTACGGCAAGATAGTAGGAGGAAAATTTCAAAAGACGAAAATCGTTCTAGCAGTCGATTTAGCAGATATTCAAATGACAGTAGAACATTAGGTTACGATGAAGAAAAAGCGTCATTCTATGAACGTTGCAAAGCTGCTTATTTAATGGTCTTCGATGATACGAAGGATGAAATTACCTCTCCAGAAGAACTAATGCTGCGTAAGAGAGATTTATCTGTTTCACTCTGAATACGTTCAAGATGTTCAGGCACATACTTTCAAGTAGTTTATCGATTTTTCAGTATCCCATCATGATTGAAGTACGATTACTGTCATTTTTCACTCTAAATCCAGCTATTTCAGATGACATTATTCTAACGGGCAAGGGCGGTCTGTAAGATGTATTAAATTGTATTTCATTACAGCACGAAAAAGCGGCACCATTGCTGTAGTGAAGTTCTGTGGTACAGACAGACTTTTCACGTAAATTTTATTTAGTTAGGCATCGTAATTGAATTTATATTATGAAGATTTTATTTGGATTTGTAAGTCTAAACTGGTTGCTATAAGTAATTTCATCTTTCATTCACAGTGCTTCAGTATTCAGGCCAAAATCCTACAAATAGGGCTGTATCTGATATCTGGAGAAGTTTCAGAGGTAAGCTGTCCATAACTAAGTTAGATCCTCACTAGTTATTAAGATGCTATAAGGTGTATTTTTCATTTGAAGTAACTATCACAGCAGAAAATTAGCATGGCTACAAATGATGTTGGATAACAGAGAAATCTTGTGCATTGCCTAATATATTGCTATTCTACAACTAATGCTAACCCTAAAACTTACCCTAAGTAATTGGTAAGTAGTATCACACTTTTTATCATCTATTTCAACTCTATGCATCGTATGTAGTAATTTCGTATTGAATTTACGGCAATGTGGCTGTAACCCTAAACGTTAAATGTGTCCTTATATTTATCTATATGTATTTATTCAGCACCAAGAAAAAACTTTACCTTTTACAACATTCCTGCACAAGCCTTCTTCACATATACTGATGAATGCTTGTGACATAACATTTTAAAAGTTGAAGTTTTTCTTCATTGCTATAAATAAATAAATAAATAAATAAATAAATAAATAAATAAATATATATATATATATATATATATATATATATATATATATATATATATATATAGACTTTCATAGTAAAAATTGTTTAACATTTTGTACATAGCTCCATCAGAAAATTCATCAGAAGCTATATGCAAAATGCTACACAGTTGTTTTTATTATGAAAGTCTAGTTAGCTTTCTAAAAACTATAAATGGAAAGGCTATTACAGGCCTTTCAATGAGTAAATTTAATGTGCACTGCCAATCACATATGTGGGATCATTTGCACATGCTAAACATTCAATTGTGAGAATTTTCCAGGGTACTTGGATGTGCATCTTTGATACAGCAGGCACGAGCGACATGTTGAGCATGTGAACTGAGCTCGATACTTGGCTGCATGCTCTTGTACAATTGCGCACCTCTCAGTGAAAAGCCTGCTATTAAATCATGTGTGTCATATTTTTGTAGATTCAATCACCTTCTATCAATTCTGTGATATCCTCAAAGAAAAGAAACCTGCATCCAGAGAAGAACTGACCAAAGCATTTAAGAAAATTGATGTAAATGGAGATGGCTTTATTTCTCATAAGGAACTTCAAAATGTGTTAACAATGGTAAGTATGGACATTTTAATTTTACCACCACTTGATAGACTACTTGCCATCGAGAAGATCTTTGTGTAATCTTATTAAATATCATCCCTGAATACACAAATGCCTAGCCAAAGCTTCTTGTTTTTGAGAACAGTCCATTTTGGTTTGTTTTTTAGTGTAACTTCATTCTTCTTTGCTATTCAACAGTTTGAACTATTGCTCTTTTGCTACACAACTGCTACCTGTCTCTTAAATAGCTGTGATTAGTAAAATTTGGCAATAATTACTACTACTATTTTCTGTGATCTGAAAAATATCTATAGCTTTTAGCATTCAAGTGTGATGAATTTTGCATAATGATGTGCCAATAGAAGCAGTATGAAAACTCATTGGAATCATAACCTGATAAATGACCAAACCAGAATCTAGTATAGTAATCATTAGTTTTAAATCATTTGGAGTGTATAGAAGAACATTTTGTACTATGTTATATTGACCATGTTAATATGAATTAGAAAGCTATAGTTTAATATTGATATATTTTAAAATTCTTATGGTTGAGTGAATAAATTATATTTATCTTACAGCATGGTGAGCCCATGACTACTTCTGAAATAAGGTCAATAATGGAAGATGCTGATTATAATGGGGATGGAAAATTAGATTATAGTGAGGTCAGGACAACTGTGTCTCTTTTCAAGTATAACTGCCTATGACATAGTCAAGTGTCTCTGAAGTCAAAGGTCCTTGCCTTGCTTTAGATGTGGAATTCACATTTTGGCCTAGTGATTAAAATTTAAACTACTTACAGATAAGATGATTTGCTGATGAACAGAGTGCTGCCTTGAATAAAACTAAATGCCTAATGCTCCATTGTTCTTGTCTGACTTTTGACAATTTTATATGATTTCACTTGGTTGTACCACTAGTGATGTGCATGTAACACAATCTGTATTGCAGCATAAATACCATGAAGCTTTTTATGGGCTCAATGTTATTTTCTTCGCCACTGATTGGGTGCCTGTGATAGTTTCAGGAATCCTTGCCCAAATGTTTGTCTAAAGTATGTTTATTTGAATAGTTTTGTGACATGATGCTGTTGACAGCAGACAAATGTACAAGACTACATAGAGATGAAAAGCTGGCAGAAAATCTGAAAGCACAGAATGGGAGTAGCAGTAGTACAGGTAAGCGCATCTCAATGAAAGAAAGAAAAGGCACTTTGAAACAAGAAGAAGAAAATAGTGTTCCTTTGGAAGAGAAGAGACCAATTGTTTCCAACACAAAGTCAAAACGCCTGAAGGATTCATTTAATAAGGGGAGTGAAAATAGCACACTGGAATCAAACACATCAAAAGTTGTGAAAGAGCCGTCAGACCTATATGTAAGTAGAGTCTGTTCAGGCTTTGGTTATAGCAATCCTGTGACGTATATATTTTATGTTGTTAGTCTTTCTACACTAGAGATCTGTTTAATGCAACCTTTGCCAAGCAGCTCAAAGTCAACTGGTAAGCACAAAGCCTAACTGTTTATATGTTGTGATGATGACTATAGAACTTTGATGAAATGCACATTAGTCTAAGATGAGTGGTCACATACGTCATTTTGATAATGTGTCGTGCAGACTGTCGCTGAACAATTGCCATTTTGTATACGTTTGATTTTTAGAAATGGCGCTATAAGAACACAAAAGGTTACTTTTGTTTAGAAGATGATGGTTCAATAGAGAGCCACCATTATCACTTATTGGTTTTAGAATCCACTGAGATATTTATCACAATGCAAGCTTTGACTCCAAAATATGGTGAGCTCTCCTATTAACTTTGTGCCACTTTCAACATTTGCAAAATCTTTTAATGATGATATTATCTGCTGGAAACTAGGTAGTGTTTTTGTATGCTAAATTGGAGAGGAAAATGGTTTTTAGAGAGACTGTTGTAGATTCTCAATGCAATTAGTGTGTCATGAAGCTTCTCCATATTTGTAGATTTCAATGCCTTTTTTCAAATGAGCATTTCTTATGTAGAAAAAGGAACTTCATTCCCCAAGAAGCCACGATGAATTTTGATGATGAAACTGCTAAGTCAACTTTATCAGAAAATTCCTTATCATAAAAATCCCCCACCTACTGATCCAATGTTCTGTGGATTAACATGATTTGAACTTAATAATTTGCACCATATATTATCTATACTTCTGCTTATATAGGTAAATTTTGCAGTGAACTTGCAGACAGTGATATATCTGTCTTCCTGCTGCAGGAAGGAAAACAAGGAAAATTAATTGGCTTTACAGAATCAAAGATTGACCAGGTTTATTTGATCTGCTTGTTTTATCATAACAGGCTAAACTTTGTGTAACCATAGTTTTGAAATTAGTTTATACCGTTTTGCATGCTCTTTAGAAACCTTGAAATTGTTCTCACAGATCAAGATTCAACTTTTCATAAGGGCTACAAATCTAATACAATTCTCATTTGGTATTGCATTTATTTGTAAACTATCTTGCCAAGTACATAGCTGAGTAGGTAAACTGGCCACAAGTTCTAGTAAACTGGACACAAGTCTACCCTAAGGAATTTCTTCAATTTATCACATACTAGAGCATTATTTTGGATGGGACTAGTCTCCTCAGAAACTCTCCATACAACAGTTTAGTCAAGAAAGAGCTTTGGTGTTGAAATAAGGTTATTAGATTTTAACATATTTTTGACCATTTTGTGCTGTTGACTAATCTCCTGCCAAAATTATATTAGAAGATCTCTGCTATAAAACTGCAGGCTGATTTAAAATATATGCTACATTAACAAAGAGATACACCCTAAGACACCAATGTCCATGAGATCGATCTACGCGCAATACTTTACAGAAATACTGCTTACATGCCAGTGTTGGGGCTGGTTCTTATCATCTGCTGACATTTACAAGTGGTGTCGCGTTGAGACAGACCCGAGAAGAGCCAGACAGCCAGTCAAAACTGCTAGTTGGAGAAGACGATAATGCAAAACTTACAAAGGCTTGTAGGCAAGTCATTGATTTTACTCTTCATTTTGAATACACACATGGTCGGAAGGGTGTACTGCCAATGCAGTCAAATAGAAACATAGTATGCGAGACATATGTGCGAGCATAAAAGAAACACAAATTGAAAAAGCTTTTTATAGTTTTATTCTCCTGATGTCTGCAAACTTGGGACAGAAATGGTATTTGAATGTATAGGGTTTTCTACGGTTTCAATATGCCAAGTCTTTTCACACAAAATATAGCAATAAGAAAACGAATCTGTTTAGACCTTCCCCATCACAGCATGATGACAAATTGCCGTGGTAATTATGTCTGTCTTGACAAATTACCCTTATAAAGAAGGGTATATGGACAAATTGACCTGGTATCTTATGGTATCTTGACAAAGTTTCATGACGTGGCTGGGTGAAAGTCTAAACAAATTTGTTGCCTTATTGCTATATTTCGTGTGAAAAGACTGACATATTGAGAACAGTAGTTTTCAGACGACATTCTAACAATATGCTGTAAAATATTCTGAACTATGGATGTTTTCAGTAGAAAATTAGGTTCTAAGCTGTAATTGACAAGTTAATCGTATAGAATATTCATCACGCAGACTTTGTCCAAGGTTTACAAGTTGATATTTTATCTTGGTCATGGTGTTCAAGTTTATTCTTCCCAGATGTACAAACATGAATGAGACTCTTCAGCACTGAGCTTGTCTTGTTTGAAGTCACATCTCGAATATATACCTTATTTTGTTTTGCAGAGAGTCATTGTACGAAGTGTTTTATCGTTGTGACCTCGATGGAAATGGGTTTTTAAGCCGCAGAGAGTTTAGTCTTTTTCAGTTGAAGACAAGCGAAGAGGATTGCGATGATGATGCCTGGGGTTTTCTTAAAGGTATTTTTTCGCTTGGTAAGGTAGGCCCCGCTTACAAAGAATCTGCATAACGTTACACTGTTATGTAGGTTGTGGAATAAGTTATCATACAATCTCACAGATAAAAATCAAAGGTACTAAGAATAGACAACCTGAATCTCATTCTTTTCACCTTCACTGGTTCGTAAACATCGTACTTCAAGCATTAGAACTGTGTCAGGGTAACTCCCTATGCAGCCCAGTGCTATTTTGAAATTGGAAAGAATCACAAGATATATATATATATATATATATATATATATATATATATATATATTGAATATACAGTGGTCTAGTTCCATTACCAAAATGACTGAAACAAATTCAGCATCCAGTGCTTCAAGACATTTTGATCAGTTGATTCATGAGGTTTTCTTAACTGATATTGTTCAATTGCTCTTTAGTATTCTCTTTTCACAATCTGTGTCTTCCTTGATTACCCTTACAAAGCTGTTCCGTAGTCTTGAATCTGCTGCGTTGTCTTAATGGCGTCTTCTGTTGCCATTTATTTCAGAAAATTTCGAAATGAATAATAAAGACGAAATAACACCTGAAGGTTTCTTGAAGCTTTGCCTAATGGAGGCTAAAGAGGATGTTGAAGAGCTTTGGATAACACTTAAAGCGATGGGGTACAACAATGGACTCCAGCTAACAAAGGTATACTTGTCTCTTCCCCACTTTGACTCCTCCTCCCTTGTTGCATCCACATTTCAATCAATCCATAATGCCACATATTTCATTGTGCTTGCTCTCTGGCTTATTTTGGATTCAGGCTATTTATGGTTACTCATAATTCTTCACTGGCAAACTGGTTTCACGAAAATGAACTTATGCTATGCTTACATAAGGCAAAACCAAGGCAACGCTGTTCGGCACTGCAAGGAAGTTAGCAACGGTATCTACAAGCTGGAAGTTAAATACAATGAAACACCTATACATGCTACCACTTCTTCTATGTACCTTGGCGTACAAATAGACTCGAAATGACTATGTAGGGACATTTTAATTGTACATACAAAAAGGGATCAAAGCTGAGCTATCTTCTAACGTATGAAGCTGCTAAAAGGATGCACCGGACAATTATATTGCCAGTTGTGACATACTGCTGTCTGGTCAATCCTAAAAGCACTGAAACCCAAAAGAACAGGCTCCAGTCATTGGGCAATCATTTATGAAAAATCATTGAGGAATCATTCACGAAAACCATAAATAGAAGTGCACATATCGTCACAATTCAAGATCACAAAAGTGGCATGCCTGCAAATTTGTCAGAAAGTGCCTGGATGGTACATGCTGTGAAAATTTTCAGGGCTGTTTAAAAAAAATGGAGCACACCCAGAACACTGGAAACAACAAATGTCTCCTGAATATCCGAAAACTGAGAAGTGAATTTGCACAGCAATCTGCACTGCTTATATGACTTGCCAACAGAGACAAGAAACGGGCCAAACTTTAGTCTTTCTTCCGATAAGCTGAACATTCTTTTTAACAGGAAAATTTTTTATGACTATATGCTAACAGTGTTATTGTAGCTGTTTACTTGCATCTCTTTTGCTTTCTGAAATTTTATCATTTTTATTTTTATAAAACTTAGAAGCACAGAACCCGTAACTGATAGCAGTGTATTAATGCTGAAATGGTCATCCTGTGATATTTTTGAATATTCGTATTATTACTATTATATTTTATATGTTATTATTATAATATATTATTATTAGAAGTGCAAGGGTACATGCTCTCATTATTTGTTGGAAAGATGTCTTAAAGGAACTGTTTGTTATCAATTGTCTTACCTTCTTCATTTAGGCATTTCCTTTTCAAATAGAGGTCTTCACTCGAAAAGGAGACTGTGCAATTGAAACTGGTGAAATGGATAATGGGGGCAAACAACTAGAAAATGGTCTCATGGATGCAGTTAAGTCATCAGCAACTAAACGTGCTTTCAAAGATAACAGTAATATCATTCTGTACATGAGCCAAATAGGAGCAAGAACAACACTAGCTGTTGAGAATAAGGTATTGCATTTTGCTGTACTCGATGCTACCTAGATTACCCTAAAGCTAGCAAATCATACAATGACAGATGTGAGTAGAATACCTGTTTTCTGAGTATTGGGGAATAGAAGGACACCGAAGACACTGATGACTTTTCTATCTTTTCACTAGTAGCATAGAAAAGGCAACAGTTTATGAGACCTTGGAAATACCTGCTTTTTGCATACATGGAAAATGGAAGATACAGTTGTATTGAAAAAAATTAAATATATTCCATGAAGCTCTCAAAAATATTTCATAACATTCTATTCCAATTGTGAAGCATTCAAACTGCCTGTAGAAAGAAAGAGGAGCAGTAAATCCCCTGATTGTCAGAAGGCTTTATTGAAAAATGAGGGTTGTTCTCTCTACAGAGGATTCTTCCATGGTCCTGAAAATATGTCAGCATACAATGTATCTATACACGTTTTTTCGGAGAAACAAACTTTCTCCCTTCAGCCTGGATGTTTCTTAATATTTTATCAAATCCAGCCTTAAATTTTTCTTCAGTTTTTCTTAAAATTCTTGAAATTTCCTATAGCAACAAGGCAACTATGAGACAAGAAATTGAATTTCTAATCACAAACATTTGAGAGACAGATGTTGCTTGTATTTTGTTTCCTGTTCAAGTAAAATATTCTCGCAAAAACTGATTTTTCAAGTCTGCTTTGGAAACTCAGCCTGCCTGTGTTTCTTAATTATTTTGTATTTTTACCTGATTTGAGCCTCATGTTTCTTCTATACTTGTTTCTTACAGAAAAAGGTGTATTTCAATAGTCCATTGGTACTGCAGAATCTCACTATTGCACCAAAAGTGGAAATATTTTAAGCATACTAAAAGCACTGCTTTCTTCCGACACTCATAAGAATATGAAACGTCGGATACAAGGTGAACCGAGAAATATAATGTTTATCCGCTTCTGGTTATAAATTTCGGTTCATCTTTTGATCGGTATTCGACGTTTTTTGCTTCGATGAGCGCCGAACGCAAAAAGTGCTTTAAGTATGCCCCAAATGTTTCCACTTTATCGTGCAACAGCCAAATATATTTATACGTAATGTGTTTACATGGTTCACTTCCTTGCAGACGTATGCCCCTGTGAAAATCCGTCTGCTATGCAACAAAAGTCGCAATGCTATCAGCAAACGGGGAATCCTCGATTATGTGTGTGACCTTGAAGCAAAAGACTTCCAGGTATTCATTCATTCATATTCATTTTCGATATATTTGATAAAAATCTTGTATCCAGATACAAATATATATATATATATATATATATATATATATATATATATATATATATATATATATATATATATATATATATATATATATATATATATATATATATATATATATATATATATATATATATGGCACAAAATGATAAATTTATTGGCTAGACATTCACATAGCTACACGAATTTTGTATTCTTCTAATAGTAGATAAGAATGCTGTTTTTGTATTTCCAGATTGTTGACCATCTGCTACCCAAGAAGGCGAAGCAAGATATAAAGATAGTCTGTGAAGAGTTTCTGCTTACATAATTGAAGTACGAGGGTTCACAATGATCTGAAGACTGTCACTGTCGTGCTGCGAAGATCTGCCAATGATGATTGGAACATGATGTACACAGAGATTCACCCCAAGACCGCAACAAACTGCATGTTGTTTCTGTACACGACTGGATACTTTCATTTGATATATGACATGTATCACTTCTTTCGACTATATCTTCTGTTAGAATGTTTCTCTCTGGGAAAAGTTCATTCCGGCTACACCATGATGACGCGAAACTATTGTATGAAGTACGTCATTACTAAGATGTATGCTGCCTAAGGGCAATGGTGTGCCGAAGGACGTTTGAGGGAGGGCGGTGTAGCAAAGGAAGTTTACCGACAGGTTTGAATAAGGCACCATAATGAACGACAAACCATGATCATTCCCCCCTCCCTGATGACGCAGTATTGTGTGAACGGCGTGCAAGAGTCTATTGGTTCCTTTTCAGCTGTTGGGGTCTTATTGAGATCTAGCTTGAGGTATATTTCTGAATAATACACGATAAGACAAAAGCAACTAGAATGGCAAACTATTTATCATGCAAGAACAGAAGAAATATCATAAATTCTCACTCACTCAGTGATCCCCAATGGGGGTGATTCAATTAGTACGTACGTACCAATGAGTTTAAAAATATGAAACTGAACAGAACCAAAATGGCGAAAATCTGAATGTACGTTCTTGAATGTGTCAATCCCCTTGTATACTCACGTACGCTTTTGCTTAACGCTACTCCCCCCTGCCATGCGTACGTACCAAATGATTGACACCTTAGTGATCCCACCGAGTACACACTTTTTGATAAGGAACCTACCTCAAGGCCTAGTTCTAAAAGTTCCTTAGTTGTAGACCTCAAATCCGCAAATTGTAGTACCAAAAGTTCCTTAATAGTTCCTTAATTTTCACTACACATCAAGTGCCGTAGAAATAGTACAGAAACAGGAAAAACATAAAATTTAGAATTTTGCCTTTACTTGTGGCTAGAACTGAGGAGCTACGTGTGCGGAAACTACTCTATGAGGAAAGGAACCGGCTTTTTTAGTTCTTGATGCTTGCAGTTATAAAAATCTTTCAAATCGAAAAGTTCCTTAGGGATTTCGTTTTTAGCAGTATAAGTTCTTTAAATATTTCGGCCTTCTACATGTAGGTTCCTTATAAACCGGTTCCTTATAAAAAAGCGTGTAGTGCAAAACCCCAGCAGGTTACTTACAAGCGAGGCTTATCAGTGCATACGAGGCGTATCCATGTTGCACGGAAGTAGCAAACTTGTCCACGTTGGTGATGCCAGGAGGTAGAAAGGAACTTGACATGTAATTGCCAAAAGCGTTTATACATCGTGAAAATTGTATGTGCTGACAGCCTCTTATGTAGCTGTATAATTGTTGGCATTGCTTCTCGCTTGAATAGAGCAAAGGATGAAGGCCTAACTTCATACAAGATGGTGGCAATAGCATTCATTCATCCAGACCTTGGAATTGGTGGTGCAGAGCGCTTTGTGGTTGATACAGCTGTAGCACTAAGAAGCAAAGGGCATAAGATACGGATTTTTACTTCGCATCATGACCCAAACCACTGTTTTCGTGAAACTATTGATGGTACCCTTGATGTTACGTCTGCTGGTGATTGGCTCCCAAGGCACCTTTTTGGCAGACTGCACGCTGTGTTTGCATACATTCGTATGATTTACGTTGCTTTTTACCTTGTTTTCGTCTCACATCATGCACCAGATGTAGTGTTTTGTGACCAGATTTCTGCGTGTATCCCGATCCTCAGGTTAAGAAGGCAAACCAAAATAATGTTCTACTGCCATTTTCCGGATCTTTTGCTCACCAAGAGGAAAAGCCTATTGAAAGCCATTTATCGTAAACCATTGGATTGGGTTGAAGAGAAAACAACAGGTAATTTTTATAGTGCAATTGCACAAGTGGTGATATCATATACTACACGTTTTGGGCACGCGTTCGTGCGCAATTATTGTCGTCCCCAAAGCCTGTCTGTGCATTGTCCGAAACCTATTCAAGCGATATCCCATTCACGCGCAAGAAAACTAGTCTGGAATCAGGGCAAATTCTAGAACTTGCTAATATGGCAAAAATGAAGTGCCTGATTCAAGTCATTCCCTTGAGGGTTGTACCCTGAAAAATTGGGTTCATAGTGGGACTTCACAAGAATGATAAATTATACTTCCAATGATAGAATTCGAAACCATTTTGGTCAAAGCCAAGATTTTGTTTTGAGGTATAATGGAAAACTAGGATGAGGAGTTATTTATTGGCTGTAGCCGTTATGCTATATGAAGAGGAAGTGACAACAATATTCCTCTTGTGCTTTGTTGATTGTAGATCAACTATTAGTAAAGGTATTTGTATCAAATTCATAGTTTCCAAGTCCACAAAGTATTTGAAGGAATTCCCAACATGGAGCTCTACAGTTTGGTAGCCCCCCCTCTGTATCATTGAATCAATCAGATTTCTCTCCTAGGCATGGCAGACTTCATTATGGTGAATAGTAAATTCACTGCTAAGACATTCAGAGAAACATTCAAATCCCTAGTTGATGTTCCTGTGGCTGTGTTATACCCCGCCATCAATACAAAGAGCTTTGACATTGAAGTAGAGGACAGTGTGCTAGAAAATATCATACCACCAAGTCGAAAGTACATATTTCTATCAATAAATAGGTATGAGAGGAAGAAGAATCTTGTCTTAGCTTTAGAATCACTGAGGGAATACAGAAACCGAGCTGATGAAGAAACATGGAAGCAGACACATCTGGTAATGGCAGGTAAGTGTCATAAGACTGTTCTGCTTGCAGGATTGTAAAATCATTTTCAGTTCCAGTCAAGCAACCCATCAATGCCAGCTGACTTTCACTTGTCAATTTCCCTCATGTATCTGTATTGCCAGCTTCCATATTCACAATGTGTCCTCTTTAGAAACTACTTTTCTTTCAACTCCCATAGAAAGCTCCAGCCTGTCTTCTCACTTCTTGCTTTGTAGGTAAATCATAGCAAAATGAGTAATTCCAAATCAAAGGCCTTACTTTAAAGTTCTACTGCAAGGTCACTTTTCTCAATAAATAAACATGATTGAAAATATTTCTCTTATATTGTGATCTGTAGGTGGCTATGATGAAAGAGTACGTGAAAACAAAGAGCATTATTTGGAACTACAGAGGTTTGCCAAGGAGGAGAACCTAGCAGACCATGTTACATTTGTTAGATCATTTAGTGACAAAGAGCGAGTTGCACTGTTAAGATGTTCAACATGCTTGTTATACACTCCAAGTAACGAGCATTTTGGTTTAGTCCCAATAGAAGCTATGTACATGAAATGCCCTGTAATTGCATGCAATTCTGGTGGACCACTCGAAACTGTCATGAACAATGTAACAGGATTTCTTTGTGATTCTAACCCACTGGCATTTTCAACAGCTATGAAAAAGATAATCGAAAAGAAGGCAGCAGAGACCTACGGAAATGCAGGATATGACCATGTTATGGAGCATTTCTCATTTCAGAGATTCAGTGAAAAATTAGATAAGTCTGTGAGTCCTACATACTCTTGGTAGTTCTACCAAGTCATGCTGTAATATGTGTAGGGGGTTAGAAATCAACAGACTATGCAAACCATATTAATCTTGGCATAGGATGTAGTGGTAAAACTTGGCAAACTAATTGTGTTGGAAATAAGACTTTGGTTCTGCAAATCAACAGCAGCCTGAAGCTGATTTGAATTCCTAAGTAGTGAGGGTGTACTCTCCAATCACCTTTTGGTGCAGGGACATCAGCTGACTTAATTCAATGGGGTGGTATAAGATATTTTTAGGTGAGTGATTTTGCATCAACGTGTGTTCAAGAAGTAACACTTTGTTATGTTAAAAATTTGTAAACAGGGATTGGAAGTTTAGGCTGGGACATGGGTTTCCTTTTGAGCTTGATTACTTTTAGTTTTTAATATTCTGCATTGTTTTTTCTAAATAGATTTCAGATTATAAAGATTTCTTGAACTTTTTCAGGTAAAGATGTTATTTTATACAACAAAAAATTTCAACAAGATGGAAGCTCCAAGTGCCAAAGTTCCAATTTGTTGCCTGTGTGTGGCACTGGGTGCAGTTATAACATACTGTATTTCTATGGCATTGCTAATATATACAACTTAGACATAGCTTATCAATCATGAAAGCATTTTGTAATTGAAAAAGCTGAATGAATGAGATGGACATACTTATATATTAAAACTGTTGTGTTTTTATGCTCTAGTAGCTCTGAGAAGCTGCATCTACAACTCATTTCAAGCAATTAACTACCAATCACATAGTCACACACAAAACCACACACAAAACCACACACTTTTCATAACCCCCCCACACACTTTTCAAAACCACCCAACAAATTCTTTGTTTCCAGAGGCAATGCCCTGTGGTGGCATCCAAACATACTTGCACATCAGAAAGGTATCTGGGTTCTGTTTCTTGACAATCAAATTTGTCCATAACGTCTTTGCACCTCGGAATTTCTCTATTATGATGTCTAACTTATATCTTGCTCTCAAGGAATCTCAATCATTAGGCATTGATGTATGCATGTAATTTTACATTATATTTGATTAAATCCAAAAATTGAAATTATAAGGAAATGACAAGAAAATAATATTTGTCAGTAAGAGAAACATGCATATAGATCACAAAGGCATCTAATGAGAAAATTACCCAAAATATTCATTTCTGTAAAATCCAATGATACAAAATTTCTTGTGCATAAGTAAGATAGTTTATGCATCTGTAGTAAAAAAATTTCTTATGCATCAGAAACAAACTCTTAACAAGAGAGGAGAGAGCTATTGCAAAGTAATGCAGAGGTCTTTCTATGAGGTGAGCCTGTGCTTGTCTAGACAGGATCTCAGAATACCATAAAGCAACATGATCATTCAACTTCCAGTCATTGTCCGTAAATTTCAGTCTTATATAGATTTGCTGTATGGCCATGACAAAACTGGAAATAGAATTTCTTCTTCACGGTACCAATAGAGTTATGCCCTGCTTCCTTCTAACTTAATCACATAATTCTGTTACGTAATGCACTCCAACGTTTCACATACAATCTGTCTATTTCTGCAAAGTACCATTTAGAAATGTCTGAAAAACAGGACGCCTTGTGACTTGTGGTTAACATACCCACTTATCGACCCAAAATACCTAATTATACGAAATTCTTCTCGAATGATCGCATGCTGCAAACCTTTGCACTATAATTCGACAAAATATTAAGATCTGAAGGCCCTTGAACTGTGTTGACAGAAAGACCACTATAAACAAGCCAGCAAACCAACCCCACCAACTGGCAATCGCACGAAACACTGAATGAAAATAAGTGTTTAATTTCGTGAAGCACGATATTTAATGGAGCCATGACGTTTCAGGTACTCTCAGCTCACAAACCTGAAAAAAGCCTCAGCCATAATTCTCATAATGTCAGAAAGCCGGATTTAAACAAATGATCACCCAGTCTTCTTGTGATTAAATGCGGAATCAGTATTGTAAGGGCATTTTTGTGTATCAGTTATATGTTTCTGCTGTCTATTACTTTCAACGTCTGTCTTTCCATTACAACCCTTTAACCCTATTTTGCAACAAACCAGCGTCCATCGCCAAAAGCAGTGTTCCTCGTTCAAACTAAAAACTAAAAATACAGGACACTGAGGTGAAGCTAAGTAGCCCTACAGCACGAAAGGCCCGTAACTACCACAGAAGTAAACTAAGACGCAAAAGATGAAGCAGACCTAGACAACAAAGTAAATATATTGCTTAAGTTTAACAGAATTGTCCTTCCAATAGACGACAAAAGATAGAAGGTCGTGGCAATCACACAGAATAGGAAAGTGGCATCATGAAGGATAGAATGTACTTAGATATATATATGAAAGTGAAACATAATATCGAATACATCAAAAATGAATGGGTATAAAAAGCATAAAAATTGTCCAAAAGAATCTGAAATAAAACCAAACTTCCCAGTATCGCAAACCGGGAGTTTTCGTCTTTGAAGTGATTAAGATGGCGAGGAGTTCCTTGATAAAGATATCTACATTTCGTTCTTCGCAAATGATACTCGCAAATGGTTTGATTCGGACAATTTGAAGTTGTGAAGTTTCTGTTGAGAGAACAGCACATGATATTAAAACCAAAGAAAGTCTATGACAACGAGTTTTTCGGGCTGAATATCAAGAAACAACTGATGGCGGTCAAAAACCACTAAAGCTTGCCGTGAATCAGGCAAGCTTGCTATGATGCCGACATATATTCACCAACCTATTCCATGAAGCTTCAGGAGACTGGAGAAAAATACAAACTGAACATATATATGTATACATATATATATATATATATATACATATATATATATATATATATATATATATATATATATATATATATATATATATATATATATATATATATATATATATATATATATATATATATATATATATTATATATATATGGTCCAATAAGCAATGTACTTTCATTATATATGCGGCAAACTGTAGGTTTTAAAAATTGAGCAGGCTCTACTCATCAAAATAATAGGCCAGCTAGCTGCAAGAAAATCCTTTGAGGACATAAGTGTATGGAATAAAGAAATTCGCCAGGCATTGTCCTAGCCCATGGATACATCACTATGCTGGTTGTATTTAGCTATGCATCACTCTAGAGTGAGTAAATGAGCAAGCAAGTAAGTAAGTAAGTAACTAAGTGAGTTAGTGAGTGAGTAAACAAATAGATATATAATGGAGGTGCATCCTTGGGCACTCCATTCCAAAGGCTGGCAATTCTTTACCTATCAAATTTAAATCCAGTTTAACATTTCGTTAGAGTTGCATATAACATTGCTCTGACTTGCCTATCAGTCACCCTGGCACCATACAGTTAATGGCTATTTTCCCAAGGGTCAATGCACTGTTCTGAAAGTGCGTCGGAGTGGAATTCAAACCATATACGGTCTGGTGTAAAGCAAAGATATACACCAATACAATTGCTGGACAAGGTCGTCACCATTCAAAGTATAATTCATTCCCTACGTCCTCCCAGTCACTTCAGAAACACATAGCCAGTTCTTAACGGAGATACGGAATAACTCTTGAAGCATGATCAAGCAGGAAATAGCAAAAATTGCACTACGCGGAGGTATTGGTACTGCCTTGAAATATCTCCCAACCACACACATAACAAACATGTTTTTCAAACCAATGGTATATCAGAATAGTATGATATCTGTGTAAAATCATGATACAATTTTTTCTGTACTACTACAATAAGCAAAAAGTTCTGATACCGAGACTGTAAAGAGTTTCAGGAGAAAACTGGAGCACTCCAGGAAAGGAAATACTTTATGAAGGTCAATTGTTATAAGAAATCAGAAAAGCTCAAGATAGGCCAGTAGGATCACTATGTGCGGAAAGAAAATACTAGGCGCACTATAAGCAATTTGGTGGGCAACTGGGGGGGGGGGGGTGTATTGCTGCCATGTGTCTATAAAATCATAGATATTGGCCGTACGTTCCTCGTTTAAAATGATGCGGTCAAGGACGGTGGCCACATCAACAGCTTTAAAATGACACGTCATACGCTGTCAAATACATACATTGTTTGAAGCTATCTTACCTTTGGGAACAATTATTAAATCAGACCAGAGCATTAGATTATTTTCAGTTAGAGAAACTGAGTACCTGAATCCCATGAACTATTACGTGTCTTATTATAAACGCACGCATCCCTCAAACTATATATCAAAATTGGAATACCTGAGCTAAAACTGAACATGTATTACATCTACAACTGAATCACTATGATTAGCTCGGCAACTCTAGGTGTATACTTGTAAAGTGTACTTGAAAATCGCCAAAAATCAAGATGGGGATGCTAATAAAACAGGGAAACCTGAAACAATATGTCTGCCCATGGCTAGAAACAAAACTAGTGGAAACAAAAAATCACTAATGAACATATACTCTATCAGGTATTTTTTAAAAATAGAATGCTGCAATAAAATGTGTCCATTAAAACGAGTGTTTTCCACTCTTTTACAACTAAACGATGTGCTTGAAACCTAGAAGGAGGACGGTGCTTCACACGGCTAGTAAACCAGGTAACAATGGCCATGTCAACAAAGGAACAATACAGATAGCCAATTAGGGTAAGTGTCCGCGTGGCTGTACGAAACTCACATAATGGAATAAACAATTCCACTTACCATGAGAGCATGACAGGCTTCTTCAACAGTTGCCATCTGTATCAAAGCCATCTTTCTATCTTTTCTGCAAGAGAAACATAGCAGAATATAAATGACTGCCTTTACTATCAAATTTAAGTAATGCTGATGATGAAGATTTAAGTATGCAGCTATTGAAGCTAGTTTCAAACCATTCAGACCAACAGCGGGATTACCCGATGTCATAAATAACAATTAAATTTCAAGCCCTAGAACACATAATAGTAACAAACACATCTTTTCTTTCATACGAAATGCGGTTCAAAGCCTAGTAATAAAAGTTCCTTAATCTTTGCCCATATTTTAGTTCCAATAGTTTCCTAGAGGCTTCTTAATTTAATGGAAAAAGACCGCAGTGAAAATGAAAACAAACCGTATAACATTGTCTTTTGTAGTGTACATAGGTCTTAGCATATAGAATATATTGGAGTATAAAACTGCTAAAATAAGTGAAAAGGGCATTTCTAACAATGTGAAAGATGGCACTGAAAGGTCGAAAGTCGCTCAACTATTTCCTTTTAATTCTAAAACTGTTTTAAATGTTAGGCTGTCTAGTATAGTAGATCTCTTATAAAAAATAATATAATTATGTTTGAGGCACTTAAAACTCTACTGACAAAATGTTTGGTCAACAAAGCAGTTATATGCCACAATATACTATTGCACAATTTATGATCTGAGGACTAAAACCATAAATCTCCAGATCTGTCTGAGTGCAAATGACCAAGACCTATATAAAAAGGTAAAAGAGACGTACGGGAAGAATCTGAAATTTATAATTTCACCATAACCACCAAACACTTCTTGTAACTCATCCCCCGTTGTCTCCTCCCTAAGACAGAAGTTGAAACTGATAATTGATGATAACCTATGCTAGCAAAGCTAAAAGGGAAGGTATCAGGTATACATACTACAAGAAAAGACACAGATAAACAAAAACACAGACAAAGTGGAATCTATCATTGAATGTAAATGTATCACTCTTATGCATCGCTGTTGTGCTTCACTTCCATGACTTGGTTATATCTTCGCTTCACTTCAAGGCATCACTTGAGATATACCAGAATCGTATAGTGAAAGTTGAAAGAAGGCCATCACATACTCGACAATTATCACTTGAACCAACATAACTAGCAAATAATATTGCTAGTAATAAACAATCGTAGATGTCAACATATAATCTAATCACTGGCTATAAAATCTTAACAAAAAGAAAGCCATCTCCTCTATCCACGTCAAAAGTAACAAAGAAAATCCAATACAAATATAGACAAAAGAAGCGACACGAGTGTTCGCAAATATCATTCCACAATTATTTTCAAAATAGAAACAACTTTTTCTTCTAAGGAGGCTTATCATTTTTGCACCACACGATAAAAATCAGTATAACAATAGAACTTTGATTGACTTACGGGATATTAGACAAATGCAGTGTTTTTATAGGAGGGAAGATGTTCTGAAAATTCTTTGAACCAGGTTTCTACAAATGAAATTAGAAGACGTATTTTGAGTAAAACAATAGCTTAAGACCTTTTCAGTATGAAACAAGAAAATGCACATTTAACATTAACAGAAAAGGTGCCAAGCTTGTATAGAAAATTTTGTAGTGAAGACAATACTTGTGACATGTTGCAAAGCAAGAATGGCTAAAATACCAAAGACAGTAAATAATAGAGAATGCATGGCCAGGAAAAGAAGGGAAAGTATACTGAGAAAAAGAGACAAAGAGGTAAAAAAATGAGAGAGAAATTGACAACAGGAAAATAAGGTCTCTCTCAAAATGGAAAGGAGGATTGCCAACAAACATACCTTAAATCGATGAAGTGGTGATTCTGAGTAGTCCTTTGTTAGTTCTCGATCCTAAAGGCCATAAAAATATTCAACAGTAGATTCTAGCAGGTATGCTTACCTAATGCATATATACTGGCATATGTGATGTAGATAAAGTGATACCTACCTATCCCATAAATACAATATTGCCAGATAGATTATAAATCCACTACTCCAGGAAAGCCCAGACAGGGGAAAGCATGGAACAATATAGCTCTACAATTGCATTACCACAACCTGAAGGAGCCTTCAGAGCTAGCACAAATATCTGCACACAAACACACGCAAATACACACGCAAATACACACGCAACTACACACGCAACTACACACGTAACTACACACGTAACTACACACGCAAATACACACAAACCAGCACTTACAATATCAATGAGAATTATTACAAAAAGAGATACAAACATACACAGAACAAAATACAACAGAAGCTGCTGCACTTCAAACCATTTTAATACATATACAGTTGTTTCGTATTTTGTTATAAAGAGGATTGCTTCTGTCAAAAGCATTCTATTTGTATTCAAATCTAAATCTGAACCTCCAAAAAGGAGCAGATTACAAAAGTGAGTTGGGGTTCAAGTCAGGTACGTTCTAATTAGTAATATTTTCGAGTTCACCAAAAAGACTCTTTCAAAATGAGTCATACATTTGATACTTATACTGTAAGTTACAAACATATCAATGTCAACTACACTCAGTGGGCTGGTGAAGAGTTTCCACTAGCTTGCCATTTCATGATACTTTTAATGAAAGTTAATTGACTGGAAGCATTAAATACCTCATCCTCATCTCTAGGCATATTTACAGTGGTGTGCTTTGATTTCGATACTCGAATTTCCTTTCCAAATATCCGTATTCCATTCAAATGCTGTTGAGCTATTAACAAAACAATTCACTATGACTGGTACCTACTACCAGAAAGCACCAAAGAAAAATTAAGAAAACACAAGCTAAATAATTCAAGTGGAAAAACATGCTCTATGGAAATCAAACGACAAAATAAAAAGAAATTTCTATATAAACATATACATAGATATACATATACACAAGAGTGTCTTACAAACTCAGTAGCTTGTGAGCAAGGTCAAACCAGGACTTCTCCTTTCTTGATGGATATATGAATTATATAAATATATATATATATATATATATATATATATATATATATATATATATATATATATATATATATATATATATATATATATATATATATATATATATATATATATATATATATATATATATATATATATATATATATATATATATATATATATATATATAAGGCATTTTCACAAGGTTGTTAGCAAGTAATGGGCTTATCATGTGCCTAATGGCGAAATGTCACATCAGGACATGCAATTTATGTATCCTGTTTGCACTAAGTGTATCTATAATAACAATTTAACTCATACATCATCCAGACAACGAGCTAAGCTGCATTAGCTACTAAATGGAGGCTAGTACGTACATTAAAACAATCAAATCTTACCTGTCTGAGCTTGCAAGCTGTCAGAGAACTGTATTAATGCACTGTCTTTCTTGTTAAACAGGATCTTCACACGGTGCACATCACCATAATGCCCTAAATGAGTTTGTCAATAAACTAATACATGCAAATTTAAACACGAATTGGTCAATAGGAGATATACATGTAATGTACTGGGTCTAGCCTGGCAATCATTACAATGGGAAAAAGTACAGAGTCTACTGCAATTAATTTAGTTTACATGCACGGACATTAAGATAACAGTATCTTGTTGTGCTGGAAGGTTATCTTGTACAAATATTCGTTTTATTACTAGTATTATTATTATTGCAAAAGTGTGTTACTGGAGATTAGTATAAAACACAATATGGTTTTGGACTAGTAGCATGAAATACACATGAGGTACTGCTTTTCCATTAACAGTCCTCAAAACGGTTATCAATTAGGACTTTCAGGCCATTTCAATGAATACGGTCTCAGCATGCAAATGAAAAAATTTCACACAATTAAGATTTGGATTGGATTCAGCAGAAAAGCAAAAGCGATCAAAAGTATGCCCAATGGATCCTCTGTTAAGCAATTATCACACTGACTTTAGAACAGGCAACAAATTAAGTTTGAAGACCATTAACTGAAAGGAAACCCATTACTGCCAAATAAATGAAATCAAATTCAAGGGAAGAAGCTTTGGAAAGTAAAAATGTGATTGATTTTCAGGTAATTCAAGGAAATAGATTGTAAGTCAAAAGCATTTAAAAGCAGAACATACAAGCAGACTTTTACAATAAGAGTAGACTTCATTGTGAAAATAATGGTGAACTTTTAGGAAGCCTTCCACCATAACTATCAATTTATACTGGTAGTTTGGAGGAACCAGAAAAACTCAAAGTTCAATAGATAAAGTGCAAATGTGATTTGTAGAGGGAAATGGAATGAACTTTACGAGAACATGGTAAAAAGGGAATAAATTGCAATAACATTTGAGCATATGATAAGATGACCAGCAGCCTAGGCAATCAAAAGCAAGAATACACGGTAGCCAATGGAAACGCCAGCAATACAAATGTAGAAATATATAACATTTCTTTTCTTCATCAAGCTGGCAAAACAGCATTTTTTAAAAACATTAGGTGTCAGTGAAATTTACAACTCTAGATGAAAACATCTCTTGCACCAAGACCTGGTTGTTGACTGTAACTCTAGATTTATACACATCATGCATAATACTTTTTCCTAACCTTTCCTGGCATTTTCTTGAAAATGAAGGTGTTTTTCTTGAAAATAAAGGTGTTTTTCTTGAAAATAAAGGTGTTTTTCCCTGACTACATATCAGAAATACATTATATTTTTTCTGACCAACCAGTTCTACAAATGATGCAACTGACCTATCTTGTAAAACCTAGTTAAACACATTTGTCCAATTTAGGTAAGAAAAGGAGACTCTCTGGTCAACTACTTTTTCAAACAAGAACAAAAATATCAAATACTGCGCGCTGTGCAGACTTGTCTATTGGGCACCAAAGAAGTAAATTGCATGGATGATAAATACTCCTTTTCCCAGACTTTCTTTAAGTTTCAATAAAATTTCTTGACCTTTCCTGACTGCCCTTAAAACACAGTTTTTTCCTGACTATTTATGACTGTATGAACCCTGAACTTTTTGTAAAAACAAAACTGCAAAAGGTTTGTGGAAATTCTCTCTAAACTGAAGTTTCTTGATAATGACTCAACTATAAGCAAGAAATAGTTAGAGACAATTACTGATATAGTTGAGGAAGATGATTTCTTATGATTAACCAACAAATTCACGATATGGCACCAAGGAAAACTCTCTGCTTCTGAGAATACTCTGCTAGCTTAGTTATTTGCTTGGATCAATAAAGCTAAAGTTGAAGACAACTCTGCAAAAGGAAACATTTAACAAGGCACAGGTAAGTATGTTTAAGAAATGATGAACTCAGTACTACAGCAAAGAACAAAGTTTTAGAAAAGATGAAAAAGAACATACCAAAGAGAATGAATAAATCATCACATGAAACTTGCTAGCAGTTAGAGGAAAGAACATAAAATATGAAATGATTAATAAAAGTAATATTAGATTTCAAGTAAAGATGGACAACAAACAATAGAATTTTCGGAACAACATTTCCTGGAGCATGAGCCCTCAACTTGATCAAAAAAGGTTGTGTTGTATACCCTAATGACCAAGAGCTTGAAACAATCTAGGATTTTCATCAGAATGTCATGAAGGAAATGGAAATTAGAAGACTACTTGAGGCAGCAAATCTTAGAAAAATATCAAACATGAGATCAAAGCTCAAGGGTAGACAACAAATGGCTCAAGGCCTTAACGTCAAGTAGAGGTACAGAGGTAAATGCTCAAAATCTCTAAGATTGACAGTTCAAAGTTTGGTACAAGGCCTTGATGTAATGAAAGATAAGAGTTTGAAACCCATATCAAGGAAGTGTACCCATTCACTGCCAAAGCCCATCACCTACATGGCACTTTCAGCAGTTCAGGGTAAGAAAACTATGAAACCTGTATATCACAGAGTGAAACATGTACCTCTTCGTCCAAGTTGCTCACAAATACCACACTGCCACTTTGCCTCATAAGGCCTCCTGATGCCCCTTGCTGGTTAGGGCCAAATCCAAGACCATGCAAATTTGCAACTGCAAAGCAGAATTTTAAATCAGAATAAAAGTAACTCAAAATTATTGGCACATGAATACACATAAGGAAATAACTTAAAGACCAAATTTTTCTACAGTATAATGGAACAATATAACAAGAATATGCACACTCAAAAATCCATATGTACTGTTCAAAAAACAAATTTCTGTCACTTACTGCCTTGCTGCAACACATTAGAAGAACCAAGAAGGGCTGGAATCCCAGTTACACCTGTGGCACCAAATGGAAGAGGGACAAGACCTGCAGCACCTTAAGCACAAAGAAATCATCTCAGCTAAGGTTAGTTGTAAGTAACACATCTCATAACAAATTTATATCATAATAAACAACATGATGCAACATATTTTGCAAATTGATAAATAAAACAAATATAACAGAGTGTTGCTCCTGTATTGCTACTGGGATGTCGGATCACTACATTGCATATACACTATCTTCTTTCAACCATGTGACAAACATTTCAGATCATACAAATGGGGACTAGATATGAGTTGTTTTTCTTTCCCTTTGGATTGGACAACAGTTATCAAAATGGAATGAAACACTCATCCAAGGATTTACCCAAAGAACTATCTTTTATTTTTGAGCAAAAATGTATGAAAATGCATTTATTCAGAATGCAAAGATAAAAGACAGATGACACAATCTATGAAACTAATAATATCCACAATGAGGGTAACAAATACACTGAGTAATGCCAGGATTTATTAGTTTCTGCATATTTATCCAAACGCAGGTCTTTCAAGATGTGCGTGATCACACAGGAGTGCACAGATACACATGCCCAATTCAGTTCAACTGCTAGATATGTCACTTGTGCGATCTTTATCCAAAATATACATGAAATAACCAAGAAAAGCTCTCACAACTGAGTGTATAGCACATACAAACTATCCTATGCATGGGATTGGCAGCATACATCTAATTTACTTAGTGAAAGGCCTACAAATGGGAAGGAGATATGAGACAGGATAACATGAGCAACAGGGAGACTCTAGAAACAAACATACAAAAGCATACCAAGTGATAAACCAACAGATGGATCAACACCTCGTCCATTTTCTACTGAGGGGAGATCTTGCCTGGTGTAATCTCTGAGGGTAAAAAAGCAAATAAAACTTCTATGAGTGTTCACAATTCAAAGTATTTTCCCACTAAAGTTATGTATTCCTAAAATTACAAAAAATCTTACTTGCATCCCAACAAAGCCACATACTTTTAAAATTGCAAAGAAAACCCAATTGCAATACAAATAAGGGTGCAAAGTATTACATATAAATATAGGGAATTAAAAAGGCAAAGGGCAACTTGGAGCTCTAGACATCTGCTATGACACAAAAAAACATTAACCATGAAAAAGTAAAAATATGTAAAGCTGTAGCTGGGGTATCTGTAGTGGCCCAAGAGGACTATGAGGCCAGATGAACACTATATGTCCATGAGAACTGCTTTATGAAAGAAAGGAAAGGCAACCTCAGACTCACAAGCAAGTTTTTGTGCCATGTTGGACTTAACAGTTTTGGTAAAAAAATTCAACTCATATGATATCAAATTATAACAAGCTTGCAAAGCAGTTCTGAACTAATAACTGCAATTGGGCTAAATCAAGGCTTTTCCATTCTGGCATGGGATCTCATGCCAACAAGTTAGAAATTGTAAATTTGGTTCACATAGACAAAAAGGCTACCTGTTCTTAGTCTAGGCAATAATATAGTAAAATGTAATAACAATAATGGTAATTTTCCAGATTTAGCAAAAATTGCAATCTAAAACAAGTCAGTGTTGACAGCTATCAAACTCTTTCAATAGCTTCATAAAAGGTAAAAAATGACCTGAAAGCTATAACAAAAGGGTATGGGGGCTGACTATGTGAAAGGATAGAAAGAAGAGTGATGGAGAGAAGTCTTCATGTTCAACCAAAACACCCATGCCCCATGCTATTTCACTTGCTGATGCCATGAAGTGATGACCATAGATACCATAAAGTAACAAGCTCAAACAACTGAATGTGAAAAGTAAGTATGGAACCAAAAAGGTAATAATGAGAGCCCAACAGACACTCAATGACAGCTTTATGAGAAACTGTAATATTCTAATAGCTTCTACCCAATATAATTTCCCATCTCTTTGCATACTTCTGCTAGATGCAGATGCAATATGCAGATGCCCTCTACTATCAGAACATGTTCTCAAGATGATCTATTCCTCCATGTGGCTCTGAGACCTGATTCCTTCTGTCTTTGTGCACAAAATTTTCCAGCACCCAACAGTGTCTGATAAATGTACTCTTCGTGGGTAATACTAAGATCCTACTCAATGCTAACCATTGATTGACTAATTCCAAGCTATGCACTTGCAATGTAAAGCAAGGGATTTGACCAAGGGACTCTACCAAGCAGCTTTTAACCCACACTTCTATTGGCCTAGACAAGGGTATCTTTTGGGTCATCATGAAAGCAGCTCTTCTAAGATTTAAAAAGGTTTACATACTTGACAACACTAAAGAATTATAGAGTTGGAGTTTACCCCTCATAAGCTACTTCTTTAGAAAAATTTGACAATAAGAAGTAAAGACTATCAGAAAATGCCATATTGGTCATTGCATTGCAGCACACATAATTTGAATTTGCTGCTGAGACACTGTGTCAAAAATGAAGAGAAAATAAAGAACAGAGCCAACCATTAATATGGAAATCTGGAATAGTAAATTATATGTCTGAGTACTATGAACTCAAATTGCTTTGTCCATAATGAAAGCTTTGATGGTTAATGTAATGGAGAGCTTGAGAGACTGAGAATTAGAGCACAGTGAGTATGGAAAGACTACTGGGAGAGTCCTCCTTTAAGAAATTTCATTATCCATGTAGAATAGACAATATTACATATTATACATCTTAGCATTGTGTTTTATAGTAAATATGCAGTACTGTATTGTGCTAACTGTAATTTCATTAAGTTTTAAATGCAATGAAGGGCATGCATAAACAACTGGAGAATCTTATGTTCAAACTACAACTATGCCAATTGTTAACAGAAAGCTGGAGCTTCACAGACATTCAAGACATGCCTAAGTAATAAAATGCCATCCAAGTAAATTTGAGGTATGCATGTAATACCTCTAGAGTACAACAAAAACTAATTAACATGCACCAACTGATATGAGTGAAATGCATTTGTTCTCATTTGTTCCATTGCTTGTTAACTGAGTTTGAAGTGCTTGGCATTACAAAATCAATATGAAATATCTCTTCACTATATAATATTCCTAACAGATGATAATAGCTGGGGTTCCGGTTTTAGATTCATTGATGTGTGGTATTCAAAATAAAGGGCAGTAATCCCTGTGAAATTAGCAAATAGCAAACACTGGGTTGTTAAAAAAATGAAGACCCAAAAAGACATGGATCCTTTGTATGATAAAAATGAAGAGCCAAAACAGACATGGATCCTTTGCATTCATGATATACTTTCATTTAAGACTGTAACAGACCTTCTGTGCCAGTGAAGTCCAAGCAAAAGCAACATCACTACTTCCCTAGGAGCTCTACCCCTTATGACATTTCAGCCAAACATGCTGACAAATTCAAAATTCACAAAAAACAAAACAAACACAGCATTTAAGGCTCTGCTACAGGTATAGGGCTTGATAATGGGACATTTTATGACTACTGTGAAAATATTTAGGTGCTATTTTGAGATAGCAAATAATCTGTACCTTCATATATCTCTGAGACCGAAACTTCTTGTTTTAGTAAGTATTCATGTGGAAAATGACAGAAATTCCATCAGTACAGGGTTCTGATGGAGCTGTATTGGCAACATCAAATATCAGCCGGCTCTTAGTCAGGACTCAAAGGAGATGGCAAGAAAGGCTCAATCAATGTTTCTGGTATAAAATTTGAAATGTCCCCTTGAAAACTACAGTAACTGCTTGGAATCTGTCATCATGTCAGCAAAGGAATTATCATGCAAGAAAAGCCTATAACCATTTGATAGTTTGCTTGAAAAGGCTCTGTTTTCAAACACAATGTTCTTGTTGTGACAAACATATGGGCCATTAACATACAGATACTCAATGTTTTTGCCTGAATTTATAAAACTGAAATCACAGAATGCCAAAAGGCTTTCAGCATAGCAGAAGGACTAGCAAAATGATAAGAGATGAAAAGAATAACTGAAAGAGACATGAGTGAAACAAGAACAACAAAAGAAGAAAAGACAAAAGATTGAAAGGCAAATGAAGCAAAGACAAAAGAAGGAAAGAAAAAGAACAAAAGAGGAAGAGAAGAGAGAAAGAGAGACTAAATAAAGAATGAAAGAAAGAGAAGAAGGAATAAAAAAAGGAAGAAGAAATGGAGAACAAAAAATGAGGAAGAACACCATGTGAGAAAGTGCCAGAGAAACACTGATGTAAATAAAAATTATTTACTGAAATATTACTGTTTCTCTTATCCATTTGTCAAAAATGTACAGCTATGACTCAACTGATACAGAAAACAAATATATATATATAAAACTTAATTTTTGATCTAGGATAGGAGGCTACACACACCATTTACATAACATAACAGTAATATACATGAGCCTGCCCAAAAACTATCAGCATAGTTCTAAAAACAAGATGTTTTTACCAATCTCCTTCTAAAAAGGACTTGGAATTTGTTAATTGCAGAGCAATATTTTAATTTATACAATTCTAAAAAAATTCTTGCACCTTCCCAGCTACAAACATCACTCATCTATAGGATCTGCTTTGGAATCCGGACAAATGAGAAAGTCATTTTTACAAGTTCATTATTTGCAAATGACAAGATACCTGCTCTTTTCATTGTTATATTTTACATTCAAATTAGTCAGCTTAGAAAACTTGATTCGCAATGTGTTGCATCCAGTGTATATGTTCTGGCCATCCAGCTTCTAAAAGAGAACAAGAATGATTTATTACTGGCACAATAAGTGTTGCTAGTGGAAAGCAATAAATTCTAAAAATTGCATTTTATCATAGCTTAAGAAAATGGTGAGCCTGCTATATAGGCAAGTAGTCCAGTTGCAACTTGGAAATGCAAAATCATAATTCATACTACAAATTTCAGATGTCTGGTTGACAACAAATTGCCACTAACATTCAGGTATGATATGCTGCTGTGGAGTAGTTAGTGGTCTAATAGAAGGTATAGGGTGAGTAGCCAAGCAGCTCAACTGGTTCCATTAGCTAACTGAAGTTAAGCTTGGCTGTGTCAGGTCAGCAAATTGATGGGTGACTTATCAGATAAATGACGAAAACAACTGACTCTGCTGTACTTTGGAAGGGGTGTTAAACTAGAAGGTCCCATG
Organism: Mastigias papua; assembly: GCA_964019165.1. Taxonomy (NCBI): domain Eukaryota; kingdom Metazoa; phylum Cnidaria; class Scyphozoa; order Rhizostomeae; family Mastigiidae; genus Mastigias; species Mastigias papua. The sequence goes on along the minus strand of OZ025279.1, from coordinate 10,746,425 downwards.
CCTAGATGTGGCATGCACAGTAGAGCTAAACTAGCTCAAAACACTGGATATAGTAGCCTACTCAAAATAAAGCAGCAGCAGCAGCAGCAGCAGCAGCAGCAGCAGCAGCAGCAGCAACAACAACAACAGCAACAAACTTATGAAAAATATATTCATTACCTTTCTCCCTTGTTCTGCAGAATGACCAGATTGGTATTGTACAAGGGCTTGGAATTGTCCTGTTATCAAACAAGAAGTTAAATATTTACTCAAAGAGACAAGAGGGAAATGTGCATAACTTTATGTTGATGTAATCTCACTTGCTCCATTTGGTTTCTGGCAAGTGCTTCTCAGGTAAGGTGCAGCTTTGATTGCATGAGCAGTAAAAAGCTGACAAATCACTCAAAGAAACAATTTCCATACCAGTTATTAATAGAGCATGTTTTCTCAAATTTAAGGTATCCCAAGCAAACCAACAGATGATAATCCACTGCTCAATTCCACAAAATTCAACACAGCATAGAGAGGTATGATACCAATAGACTCTAATACTTGAAAAAGTATTCTTGTCAAAAAACAAATGCTGTACAACAGAATATCATACATGTACACATCACTCCATATCTCCTTATATATATATATATATATATATATATATATATATATATATATATATATATATATATATATATATATATATATATATATATATATATATATATATAAATATAAATATAAATAAAATAAATAAAATGACAATATCAGAATGAGATCAAAATCTAATAATGTGCACTAACCATTCCTTGTAAATGTTACAATTTTCAAAATAATCCCATATTTTGAAAATATCTGGAAAAATGAAAACAAATTTATACTTGCATTAAACACATAAATATGTACATAAAGAAAGTAGCCTCAGTCCCAAAAATTAGACAATACCAGGCCTTGTCATGAGGAAAATATCGCGTGTGCGGTAATTAGCACACGCGAATGAAGTTGCGTGTGTGATTGCATTTGCAAGAAAATTTCTACTTACGGACAAAGGGGATCAAGAAACAATGCAAAAGAGGAAAAACATACAATGGAAGTAAGTTTAATCGAAAAAACATGTTTTATAGAAAAAGAATCTAGTTTAGGTTTTAAACGTAAAACACTTCTTCATCATTGGGATCAAAATCATCATCATAACTATCACTTGAATCATCATAAGAATCGTCCTCAAAATCTTCGCCATCAGCACCAACTGCAAAAATGCCCGTGCTGCCCATAGAATCCTCATCAGTATCCTGTTAACATGTCATTGCTAGTTTGATTGACAAAGAAAAAATTTTGTAAAGTGGTTCTAATTCAAATGCTAAATAATGCACTTGAAAGTTGGAAATAAGTGATGATAATTGTGGTCAGCATGTTATCATGTAACTTGCGGGGAAAAGATAAAAGCCAAAAAAATTTGAAAATGAAAACATTGGAATTGGGGATTCAATGAGCTCTCAATAAATCCATTTGCGCGTGCGACCCATCGCACACGCAGTTTGATTTGCGCTAAATGACAAGGCCTGCAATACTTATCTACCAGTAATTAACAAATAATGGGGTCATTCAATTAGTACGTATGCTCCAAAATGGCTACAATTTGACCCCCCTCCCCCTTGTATGCATACATACGCTTCATACATACACCCCCCTTTGCATACGTATTCTTGGTTGTTTGACCCCCCCATCTCTAAAAGAAACTTTCTAGACATCCGAAACCATGGAGATGGATTTTTTATGCATTCACGAGACATGAAAATGATCACTACAAATATATTTCATGAAAAATCTATAATATTGTTCAAACAAAACAGTATTATACTAGAACAGGGGATATCAAATTCATTTGATCCAAGGGCCACATAGGGCATAATTTGACGCCACAATGGCCGGGTAGGTTGACGGAACCCAAGAGGGCTAGGTAATTGGGGCTTTCAAATATACATAACTCATCGCATGTTTCCTATCTGGCATGCTGGGCAACGGCACAAAACTGGGTATTCAGCCTTGTAAATGCCACTAGTAAATGTCGCTATTACAACGGTGAAAATATCGCTAGGTTTCAGTTTATTCAAAATTCCAAGGGGGGGGCCACATTGACAGATTCTGCATGCGGACTGTATGTTTGAAACCATTGCACTAGCAGTGATTTCAACTGCATACGTACTACACTAAATAAATGGCTGTGAAGGGTCCTCTGCAAATGAAAGTATTGCAGCATGTCTGCAAAAAGCTGATAATTTTTTGCTTTGTGTACATACTTTATGTGTCAACCCCCCTCCCCCCTTGTACACATTCGTACGCATTTGCTTGACCCCCCTCCCCCTTCGTGCATATGTATGAAATGAATGACCCTAATGATTATATATACCTAAACTGGTCTGATAATCTGTAATTCAGTGCTACAAGCAACAACAATTCACCACAGATTTGCATTCATATCAGGAACATTCACTAACCTGATGTAAAATGTCCACAGTGACTGGGTAAATTAAATGCTCAACTGTGACATGAAGGATAGTGTTTGTCTGAGAATCTGCACTATCTGAAGCAGCAGCAGTCAGGGCTTGTGATGGATTTGAGACAACAAGTTCCTTGTGCTTTGAGAATTGTATGTAAACTGGTTGTGAACTATGAATACAATAAATCATACATAAATATAATTTATTTATAAAAAGGAATGATTGCAATCAAATGCCTGATCATCAAATGCCTGTACCTCTCTTCTCTATCTTTGGTGTACAACTTCCAAGAGGCAAACAACAATTTTCAAACCAGTTAGTTTTCAATCTGTATTCTAACTGGCTAAGAAAGGTTAACAGATTGAAATGAGCATATTATTGCTACTAAGTCTAATGCACATAAAACAATATGGATTAAAGAAAAATAGATTTGTGGAGAGGTACATGTCTAATAGTACCTCAAAGTGCATACACTGCTATCACAGGGTTCATACACATCTTGCCTAATATTTTTTCCTGACTTTTTTCTTGAAAATGAAGGAGATTTTCCTGACTACACATCAGAAATACATGTAGTATTTTTCTAATCAACATGTGCAACAAGTTATTTGATAACCCCTCTTTTAAAACTAAGTATATATATAAATAACTGAACACATTTTGTCAATGTGGCTAGGAGGTTCTTTGGTCAACTACTTTCTCCAAGAGAAAAATTTCAAAAACTGTACAGAACCAAAAGCTCTTCACGATAGTGAATTCATTCACATGGATGATAGAACTATGTGACTTTTTCCCAACTTTCTTCCAGTTTCATAAAAAAGTCTCCTGACTTTTTCTGACTGTCCTCAAAATACAGTTTATTCCTGATCTTACCTGAACATATGAGTTCACCCTGTATCAACAAATCTGGTTTATCTGGTCTAATAATGTAGTCTGAAATAAGGCTGATCTGGTAGACAACATATTGTTTTCTATTTAAACATAAAAAGCAAATATCATTTCATAAAATGGCAAGTTTCACAGTTTTTGATATTAAGCACTCCAATGTTTGGTATCACCACAGGAACCTAGATTCATACCAGTAATACATATTTTAGCCTAGAACAAATACACATGTCTAAGCAACATACCCTATGGTTGGTGTTACAAAGGTATAATAATTGACAGTCTTCTCAGCAGAACTTTCGTCTTCCAATTCCAACAGGGCTTGTTGATTATTTTTCATATAGAGTATGTTTGTGACTCGGCCAAATGGAGTACCAAGTGCTATAATCTGATAAAAATAACAAAACTACATTGCTCTCTCCCTAAATTAACTGTCCCGAGCAGAAAACATGCACAGTGCAATAGTCAGAGTCAAATGAGCTCAGATTTTGATGCACAGGAAATAAGATATATATTTGAATCAGACTATGTCCCAATGCATTTAGGAGCCATTCAAATATATACATGTACATCATTTCTTCTGAAACTAGTAAGTGGTCACTTATAGTTCATCAAATACAACAAAAAATAATACCAAGATTTGAAAAGAGAAATCTCAATTAAAACCAAACACTGCACTAGAGCTTAGGGTTCAGTTGAATGTTCCTTAGTTGATAGTATGTTAAATAATACATTATTTTTAACCAAAAAAGAGGCAGGAAGGCATTAGCTAAGGTTCAGAGGACCAAATGCATTGAAATATAAAGGAGTGGAAAATCTCAAAAACTATGCTTAACACAATCAAGCCATCTGAATACCATTTCATTCAAATAGAAAACAACTGTTAATTACAACAAGAATTAAGACCTCATATAAATACTTTTGACTAACCCAAGCAAAGCCTCATATATATATATATATATATATATATATATATATATATATATATATATATATATATATATATATATATATATATATATATATATATATATATATATATATATATATATATATATATATATATATATATATATATATATATATAGAGAATTCAAAAATATACTTTCTTCTGTTGTAAACGTTTCGATATATTATCTTCATCAGTACTGGACTGATGAAGATAATATATCGAAACGTTTACAACAGAAGAAAGTATATTTTTGAATTCTCTATGTTTTATTTATATACTAAGTTAGTGCGGCTTTGACTTATTATATATATATATATATATATATATATATATATATATATATATATATATATATATATATATATATATATATATATATATATATATATATATATATATATATATATGTACACACACACACACACACACACACACACACACACACACACACGCACACACACACACGCACACACACACACACACACACACACACACACGCACACACACACACGCACACACACACACGCACACACACACACGCACACACACACACGCACACACACACACACATGCCAAAAACAGGCACCAAATGCAAGGAGTGAACACACGAGAAGATAAGCTTTGTCAAAGAATTAAATAGCATGAATCTACTTATATTTTTATAAAATTATTTCTAGGCATTCAGCTGCCCCTTACTTCAACTCACCTCTGATTCTGAAACATCTCTTGGAATATTACGGATATGTAAAACACGTGACACCGGGTTCTCTTCAACCTTCATCTAAAACAGATTATCAGTGTAAGTCTAAGTCCCATCACTATCGTACATTTTCTACCACCATAAGCATAAGTAATGGCAAGGCCACCACCAGGGCTGTTGTGAAGCTGAGGTTTCTGGGGGCACAAGAAATAAACTTGTGGGGAAGACATGGGTTTGACAATGAAGCATTGGGTTGATTACACTTCCTTGATTTTTCTATATATTTTGACTACTGCTGAGAGCATGCTGGACATCTATTTGTGATACCTGTACCAGTAGCAACATGTGCCAACAGGCAGCACTACTCAGCAAAACATTCTGGACTTACAGACAAAGGAAAGGTTTGCCAATAAAGTGCTCCTACTGGGGGTTGAAACTTCTAACACCCACTTATAACACATCTGGTTACAGCATAAAATATACAAGAAAGAACTTTCCCAGCTAGTTTCAGACCTGACTCCTATAGGACACCAACTTCTACTTTTTTGTTCACCAATATGACCACTATATCAAATATTTCACAGTTAAAAGTCAATAAATGACTAAATTTCAAAAAGCTAAAAGTCAAGCATTCTTGTCTCTAGCAATATATATTCTGCCTCAAAGGTCATAACTTCCTGAACCTTCAAAGTGCTAGAAATGCAAGTGTTTCTGAGTTTGTTTCTCTATTAAGTAATGCATAGAAGAAAACTTGTCAGATGCTTATATAAAAAGTTACTTTTTTCTGTCCTGCATCCATACTGTCATCAGCACCTCTCTATAAATAGATTAATTGGGATTAAATGTCAAGAAAGAGAAATGAAATCCATAGGAATACGAATTTGCTCAAAACTGCGAACCATTCCAATATGGAATCTTGTAGAAACAATATCTCAAAAATCAATCTTGACTTGGATATTGCATTTCTAGACACACGCAAACACAATAGTAAATTCCATAGATATTGGGATTAATCTGCTCCTTCCTTTCAATTTCCGTACATCAGTCTGCCGTGCATATGTTTTTCACTTCAGGACTATTCATTTGGTACTATTACCATATCAGATCAAATTACACCAGCAACGTTGAAAGACAGCTCTGACCTGGGTCTGGGTCACACGAGGTGGATTACGACTCTAAATGCACTTTACAATGAGCACAAAACAAAAAGAATACATCACTGGAGTGGCCTAACGATCCTCCCTTAGTTTCATTTTCATCAGTCTAACTTTAGCAAATATGAAACTTTGTTTCACATTAAGTAGAAATGTAAGTATAGTGCTAAAAGCTGGTATAGCTATTATAATAAGAAGAAGATGTCAAAATACCAGAGTAATCATATGCACAAGTAACGCGGAAAACAAAATGGTTTCTGAGGCACGCCACGTGTTTCACCTTACCTTCACTCCACTTGAAGTTGAGTTGTCATTCAAAGAAGCACTGCTGTTCATGCTTTAGCTGATCACCTATAACGTAATGACAATAGATCTTCAAAATGGAGAATATCAACAACACTACTGTTCAAATGGAAATCGCGAACTAATTTTTACCTGTAAATAGCAGCGACTTCGACGGACCTGAAAAAGAGGAAAAGGAGGAGCAAATGCATTATGGGTCAGAAGTGTGCATGACCTTTATGTCATTGCTCCTGTGCAGCACACACATTAATTGAAGAAAGTGAATGCGGAACATATACACGCTTCTTTTTATAAAGAACCATTTTATAAGGAACCCACATGTAGAAGGCCAAAATATTCAAGGAATAGGTTCTATGTTAATTGTTATGTAATAAGCTAAGTTATAGCAACTCAGATCTAAACTTATCTGAACTGACAGGAACTTGACCTATTTATTTCACTCTAGCAACCGTGAACAAAATATCTTTACAGTGAGTGCAAGGTCAGAGAAAAGAAAATTTAGGAGTCCAGGAGTAAAAAAGGTTGGGAATCACTTTCTGTAGAATACGAGGCAGCTAGAAGCGCAATATAAGAACTTTCATACAAAGCCAAGAAATTTGAAAGTTGTGCTACATAATGAAACAAAAGTATAAGGTAGGCAGTAACTGCTGCAAACAAATGTGTCAAATATGATGGAAGAGATTCGTCCTGTAACCTGATCGATGTCTAGTGCGTGTTCAGCTCTGAAACAGCAAACAACACATAGTTGACGGGGCATCCATTGAAAAATAACTTGACTGAGGTTTTTTCATTGGATAAATGGGATCGACTCATGGTATTCAAAGCTAAAAATTGTAGTGTTGATGGAAAGACAGAAATGGCACTCATTTCATGTAAGGATTGAAAGTTTACCATGTTCTGTGCGGACTTCATGAAGATAAAAAAATTGTCATAAGGAAAAAGTCTAAGAATTAGGCACATCTACTCATTTTTTCAAGCATGCTATTCACTTACCCCCCATTTAAGGCTAACGAATTTTAAAATCAACTAGCCGGCGAACCGTTTGGTCTTAGATGTACATGTGAAAAGTTCAAATTAGGTTCAATTTTGAGCTGCTAACAGCCATGGCAGACTATTCCCATATAACAAAACACGTATTGTTTTATAAGAAAAACGTTTATAAGAATATCAGGCTGAAAAAGCCAAAGTCTTAAGAAAATGTTAAGAAAACCACGAGGCTCAAGTTCCAAAATTCACTTCTTATTTGCCAGAAATCGATATTAGCTCATTCTTTGCGCGCGCCTTTACACAGATAGAAACTTCTCTTTGATACTCTTGGTTAACAAAGACCAAGCTTTTTACAACAAATAATGATAACTTCTTATAGGCAGTTTACTCCAATGGGAAAAATGAAGAAAAGTGAGGCACAGATGAAACAGTGGTTTTCTTAAAAAAAAACGTGTATCTTCTCGACAAACCAATGGTAGTAAGGTCTTATTCAGCACGGCATTTCTTCAAAAAGAAACAATTCACTCTACAGCCCTAACAACATGCTCTTGACTTTATCAAACAGTGGTTTTCTAATAAAAAAACGTGTATTTTCTTGACAAACCAATGGCAGTATGGTCCTTTTCAGCACGGCATTTCTTCAAAAAGAAACAATTCACTCTACAGCCCTAACCACATGCTCTTGACTTTAACCAGAAAGCACTCACAAGTCGACTTATCCAGAATATTGCAAAGAGGAGGGGGAGGGGGTCGCTAAACAAGCTTAATATTACATTAGCTTTTACTTGACACCTCATAATGATGCTCTATTTCAAATACCGTAAGTCCTTGAATTAGTCCCCTGGAGGCGTATTTATTGTTGATACTTTTTGGGTGGGGGCCTATTCAGGGGTGGGCTATAGAATTATTTAACATATGTAGCATAAAAAGCTCATTCCCAAAGGTCCCTTTCTCAACAATATTAAAAGAACAGTCTAAATCTAAGCATTAGTCTTTATCAAAGTCATCATCATCTGGGTTGGGGGCCTGTTCAAGCGAAGCTTATTAATAATTATTAATACGTCCTAGCATGAGGGCTTATTCGAGGGGGCTTTCTGAAGGGGGGCCAATTCGAGGATATACGGTAGGCAATAACGTGCTATACATTGAGTACTTAAAAAAAACCCGCTACTTTTCCTGCACTTGACAAACTCAAGCGCTGTCAGACTGGGGCCTACGGCCCAAACAAAAGCACATCAATGAATAATAACTTGTCATATTTCCCAAACCCTACGGGAAATTATCTATAGATATGTTTCTAGTTGATTAAATATAATTGCAATAACCTAAATCAAAGCCATATTGGAATTTCATTAAAAGTCGTCAAAAAGGTTCCGGGGTGGACCTTTGTGCTTCGAAGTTCCGAGTGTTGTATATCCTAGATTCCTTTGCGGTTGTGGTGATCTGTCCTGCTCCATTGCATCGATCAAATTCAAGCGATCGTCATCAGATTTTGTATATTGTACACGGCGAGGCTCGTTAAGCCTCGTTTTCGAATTACTGTCTAATCTATCTAAATCATCATTGTCATCATCAATTCTACCATCTGGGTTGCCATGGCCGGCTGTTGCACCTCTTTGTCTTGATGCTCTTCCTCTTTCACTCCAGTCCTAAAAGAGAAAGCACATAGAGCCCTCTCCTGTTTTGTATGAAACTGAACTACAATGTGTTATCAATTGCATGGTATTGTCATAGAACAGACAAGAGAAACGCTGACGCGAGTGTTCCTTCTGCCATATTATCTATTGTGTATGTGTGTGTATATATATATATATATATATATATATATATATATATATATATATATATATATATATATATATATATATATATATATATATATATATATATATATATATATATATATATATATATATATATATATATAAATATATATAGACACTTAAGAAAGAATTTCAACTTTTAAATCTGTATATATATATACACACACACAATATATACACAATATGTGAAAAAATATGTATATATATATACAGACACAAGTTATTTCAGTGGTTTTCTACGTTCCTTTGTAGTACAAATGATATCCCCAACTAGCATAGTATGTAAATACATAAACGTTGCAATAAACTGACAAATAAAGAAACAAATAAACAAATAAATAAATACGCCCTTTCATTATTGCAGAACCAAATCATATTTGATGTATATTAGGGAAGGGTTAAAGATGCTAAAAATAAGGCCAATAATAATTGTATGACAAATTAGACAGCACAGATCGTCTTATAGTCAAATAACAAAGGTGCAGTCTCCACGAGATTCATATAAGTGACAAGATATTAACAAAATACGTAACCAGAGGGATTATTTGCAAAAGATGCGGTGACCACAAAGGCAAATGGGTTAAGTTAAAAGAAACCAAATCAAAGAGCATAGCCATATCTGTTCTTCAGAATTAAGATTGTGAATTCCTCTCGGTGTCACTTTTGAGAACGAAGTTAATGAATGTGCACTACTCCATCAATGCCGTGCGATACCAATATAGCTGGTACGTCGAGCGTACCTTCTGCGATGACGTTCACCATGTCATTCACAAAGTCAGCGTGATCATACACTATACGTTTTCATGCAGCTAACTGGTCTAATGACTATTGATTTATAAAAGGTTGTCTCCTATTGCTTAACTTCAACAATACAGAACTGAAGACTTTATTCTTTACTCGCATGTAATATAAACTGAGTCCTTTAAACTATTAAGCTCCCGTTCTAATTTCCTTTTTGAATGAACATCAACAAATACCAGAGCTCAAAGCAACATACAATTGTAACCAGCAACTTTTCCAGGCAACAACAACTTACCCGACCTCCCTTGATGATTCTTTCAATTCTTCGTTTTTCTAGAAGAAAGGATTAGATACCTAATGACAGCAAATTCGAAACCAGGGATATAAAGTAGAGATAGATATAGGTGAAGCTGATTCTTATATTGAATAGAATCAGAATAAAATGGGCAGAGACACTTAGTGAGGATCAATAGTCAGTTTATCAAACTTAATAAACAAGAACCGATAAACTTCAGTTTCTAGAAGACTGATTAACCAGAAGAAAGGAAAACAGTGGACACGCTGGACAAAAGCAAAGATTTCACATATATGAAGCTAAAATTAACAAATCATTTGCGTTTGCAGAGTAAAAACCCACTTAATTTAGATTCTCACAATCATGAAGTTATGCAAGAATTATAATTGAATAAAAACTTTAATCTCACCTCGTCTCATAATATCCTTTCCCTCATTTACGTACTCAGTGACCAGCTCCTCATCAACGAGGAACTGCTGCACTCCAAAACAGTGCAATATACGACTTCCAATATTAAAATACGTGCAAAAACATACTAATAGGATTGTCATTGGATAATATATGTTCAAGCCTTTTGAAACGAATGATACCACGTCCATGTGTCCCATAAACTAAAAGGAAATAGTACAGTATTATTCTAAAAGGTAAGCATGGGCCTCTTTTCCAACAAAGATAAACTCAAGAGATAAACTACAGTAGAAATGGTTTACATGAAGAAAACATAAATCTGAACAGAAAACTGAATATCTTATAGCACCGGACCTAAAGGAAATGTAAATCTGACCCATTTTGTGGAGTTATAAATTGAAACTGAGGGCCTGTGATTAGGGAAAGTGCGGACTAGAATTTACATCTATCAAAAGTATGTCATCAATACTATAGCAAATTAATACGTGTGCTCATGAAAGACCAAATTAAGAATAATCACTCTGCTTTTTAGATAACTTGCCAATTTTACTCTCTCTCCCGACCACTATGTAAGTTTAACCAAAGACTGCACCCATACTATTAAGAAAAGTGTGAACTTGCAAAAATTCTTATCATAGGCTTTGTTAAAGCTAAATGTGTGTATATCATTGGTTGCTTTGTAAAGGATAGCATTCAAAAAATTTACCGAAGAATGAAAAGACAATTCCAGAAAGAGCTGATACTAGCTGGGATGTACTTACCACAGTAAAAGATGTCTGCTCCAAAGTATTGATGTTCGTCACATGACCATCCAAATGAATCATAGCCAAGAAGTTAAGGCAAAGTGCATATGTCAGTCTGCAGAGTAGCCTGAAAGTCAAGAAATACGGGCTGCTAATAATCCTGAAAAAACCAAATAGAAATCAGAGACAAATCAATCACTGCTATAAATTCGAAATGGAGCAAAGTTTCAGTGGCAACAAGATGCCCAAATTGGGAAGTTGGGAATAGTCTGTTGAGGAACCAATGCAAGCATCGAAAGAAACAAAACCAAATTTAAAGCAATCTCACACATATAATCCAATAGATGCCAGGCGAAGTAAAATATTTAACTGAAAAACAGATAAAAATGCAAATATACTCACAATCCACTGAAGAGCAAACTGTTTGCATCCGTCTGGTGCTTCAGTGCAAAGTAATAATAGTTGAAAATTCGCATTTTGAATACTGTGTAATAAGTGCATGCGCACATGTAGGATATTGTAAAAAAGCATATCACCTAAACAAGAAGAAGAATTATCAAAAATATGTACACAAAAGTTCAAGATATGGATGGATGACTAAAGTGGATATTGCAGAGGGAGCAAGGCAACAAGCCAATAGACAATGGAAAGACAATATTTTAGATAAGAGTTGAAAATAGAACAGTCAGCTCTGAACTTCCTTCAATACGAAGGGATGACAATTTGAAGATATGATACAGATTTGAAAATTGATTGAGTGCGTTCAAAATTGACATATAAGATATGAAAAATCAACCAGGCAACAAGGAAAGCGGGATACAGACAAAATATTGACAAAAAATACACGGCTCAATCGAAAAACACTTGTCTGTAAGGCGGATGCATAATCTAATTGTATTTTAACACAACTAATACTGCAATCTGCTTAGATGCCAAACTCAACTGCAATTTGCAAATGGAGGTCTATCTTATTTTTGCTTTTGAAACTTCACGAGAGTGAAAGAATATTTAAGCTACAATTTTACACCTCATTATTCTAAGGCAGTGTACAATTGGCTCGTCTGCTATAACTAAGCATCTAATAACAATCTAAAAATCTAACAACTACATTAATAAAGATAAAAAAAGAAAGAAACAATTTTATACCAAAAACAATAATAATAATAACAATTTTAGTTTTTCAAGGACGGTAGCCCATTCAACAAGCTGATTTTCAAGGGGTGGTCCATTTACAAAGCGAATACAAATATACAAAATCAATAAAATCTAGTACTATTTATATCACATGCATTCAATATACCTCAATATTGAAGTAAAGGTACTGTTTCTTTGCGGCACTAATCAGCAAGGCAAATATTGACAACTTTGGTTTGGTGCTGAAAAATGTCATTTCAGACCAAATCAGGATAATAGTTAAGCAAAAGAGTAGAACCGCAATCAATTTGTAAATGAGTGGTTTGATCCAAATCTTCCAATACCATTCTGGAAGGAAACATGGAGAATACTATGTAAATGCAAAGAAAGCGAATTTAAATAATAAGGTTTTGTGTAGAAAAGTGGTGGAATAACTCCACTTATACAAAATAATGCGATGCACATCTATCAGAAGACAATAACTCAGAATCACAATGAACTTTCTTCATTGCTTTACGCTGATAAAAACTCCAGCACAGAGCAGAAATTTCTACCGATTAAGTTGTAACCCAGATCTGCTAATCTGAAGCTACATCAGGAATATGTCAAGCCTTCATTAAAAAGCCAAATCAAATCTATTTACATTTTTGTGATTTTTGAAGTTCATGAATAGGCTGCGATTTCACTATGGGTAGAATGAATACCCTTCTAGCCAGGGAACTTGCTTCGATTTCAAGTTCAGTCTACTGCCAAGAAATGTTAAACAAAAACGAGAAATACAACAGGTAGAAGACGTTACCGATGGACATCGAGAAGACACTTTTACGTGGCTGGTGATCTGAGAAAGATGGCTTGAATATTCTAAAAAAAGACAATACACCCATAAGACTCAAAACTATAGAATGAAAAAATCCGAGAAAACCTCTCCCGGGCTTCTTTCTAGACTACTCTTGAAAAATATAAAGTATGTGAGGCATTGCTTTGCAATATCTCTGACTCTCAACATCCAAGGAGGCAGATGAAGAGTATGATTAAATACGATAAATATCCTAGAATTTACCCCCTAGCTAGGGGTAAATTTATTTGTTATGATTTTGGATGGGGGCTTATTGCAAGGAGGGGTTATTGCAAGGAGGGCTTTTGCAGGGGCAATTCTAGCCTGGAAAATCTGGGGGCTCCAAGCAGAGGCGACCCTAGAATTGGTGTATAGGGTCTACTTTTTGGTAAAATAACAGTGATATACCAATAATAGCTGATATAAATCTAATTCTGTCAGAAAACAACTGAACTTTACATGTAAAAGCATGACAAAGAAAAGCTGGCAATACACGCTGTCCATAAAGCATGTCTGAATTCCATGATTGAGCAGACCTCTTATGGGTGTAATGATGGTATCTGTGTGACTAGCTTGGAGCAGTGTCTCAGTAAGCTGTCAATATGGTTGGGAGTGAAGAGGAAAATTTGGCTTTATTAGTTTCTCAGAAAGTTCAAACAAGCATTTCCTGGGGTCAACTTTTAAAAGATAACTTTGTATTTCACAGCAATTATCTAAAGAAATTGAAATCATATGCAAACTAGTATGTTCTAACTAGGCACACCAAGGGCCAGCTCGGCCCAGGGCTGGGTTAGAAACAAAATGGGCCCTCATGGGTTCCAACAAGCACATAGATCCAGCAATCACTTTTCAGTACTTCACATCAACTCTTATGTAGCAAGACTTAGGTAGAGTGAGACAGGTAGATCATACAAATACTTGTACTTAAGGATTAGAATGGCCATTATTAGTAATGAGAAATACAAATCATATGTGAAAAACATGCATAGCATCTTATACTAGAAGATAATCTTTGAAAAGGGGGACATGCAGAGGCCAGAAAAAATTATGGGGGGGAATGGCACCTTGTGGGCTTCCCTAGAAATGGCATTGGTTTTTAAGGGGGACCAACTGGCCGAGTGTTTTGGGTACATAAATACACTGTGTTACAACAGGGTATCTCAATGGTAACTATGCTTTTAAGCCACCTTTATTCAGGAAGCCCATTTGTTTGTCAAGTATTGATTACCTGTATCATCCAAATATGTGGACAAAATTGCATGACAGCAAATTATTTTTTAGCAAACTAAACTTTAGAAAAAGCACACTTCTTCTACACTCTTTTGTTAATACAAGACCAATGACAATTACACAACATCTACAATACATTTAAAATGATACCACTGGGCACATTATCTATGTCACATTTTCACAATATTTATGCTCAAAATACACCAATAATCCTTCCAACTTTAAAGTAAAAATAGGTTTCTACATGATAAAAATGCAAAATATATACCTGTCTCTGTTGCCTCTGTTTCTTTCAATGTCATCAAGCTGAAAAGCTTGTTGTATCAGCATATTCCACTGCCTGGATCAGCAAAGAATTTCAAAGTAAAACTAAAAGTCAGGCAGCAAAAGGCCTTTTCAAGTTCTTCAAATATATCAACAAATCTGTGTAATATTCATGACATTAGAAGGTATAGAATTAATGAAGAAAAGGAAACCTACATACAAATCCCACATTTAACTTTCTACAGGAGATCCTGCTAATTTGTTAGTAAGTATTGTTATTGAAAATAGGGTGGATCGAAAGATGGCAAAGGAAGGCATTAATTAGCATCCTGATACTCTGCTGGGTATTCGGCAAACTGTGAAGGGAAGTAAACAAAAACATTCTGCTAGTTCCACAACCTTATGGGTAACACCCACAGGTGCAGATAGGAGTGGAAACCAAAGATATGTGAAGGAGTTGAAGCAAAGCTGATTTGTAGCAAGCATACACATTTGTTCGATGGGCTCTCTCTGTAATGACAATGACTTTCTTATGCAAATCAACCAATGACTTCTCACTGTACATCTGAATTGACCTGCCATTGACATCATCATAATCTACATAATCATCTGTAGCTTTGCTAAACTGTTCTTCACTGGTCTCTGGGCACTATGTAATAAAAATCAGAAAGGAAATGGTACTAGCATTTAAATGGATCTATTAATGATGAAAAACAGCTGGAAATGGGGGGACGTAGAGGCACCAATCTCCCTCTTGAGAAATATGAATCTATAAACAATTCATTTTAATGGTTGCAACTATTAACTCTAAAATTCACAGAAAAGAGCTTCACAGGCACATAAATATAATGCATGAAGATTACAAGGATATAAATTGGGGTATAGATGTACAGAATAGTATAGATTTAGGCATCAGTTATTATCAAAGTCTTTATTATCATCTTGGCTGGGGCTTATTTGAGGGGGGTTATTAGCAATTTGAAGTTCTAGTATAGGGGCTTATTTGAAGGGGGCTCATTTGAGGGGGGCAAATTCAAAGATTTTATATTATGTGTATATTGTTAGAAAATGCCTTGTTTATAACTGTGATACTCCATTAAGTACATTATATTTATCCCAGCATGCCCAGTACTGATAAATGCTGATAAATGTAGATTTAAGGAACTAAGGTTCAAAGATAGGGGTGTAGCCCCCCCCACAGCCCCTTGCAAGCAAATCCCTTGGAGGAAGCAAGTGAACTCCATTCTCCAACTGCCAACTAGCATCTGCCTTGATTCGATACATCTGGTTTTCAAAGAGTGAGCAAAGTACAACTGACTGGTAAATTCATTAACATAAATCAAAATGGAATAATGTTTGCTACCTTTTTAATTATTGTATCAATATGTTTTCTAAGTCTGCTATTGTATCGGATTTCTTGAGATGCCTTAGCAACAGCCTGCAAAAATATAATTTTAATGGGTAATGGGTGGGTTAGGAACAAAAATGTCTGTATGTAGAAAGTCTGTTATACAACCTACTGTTAATAAGTAAGCTGGAAAATGACCAAGTTCCAGTACTACAAATCACACTCTCGTGTGCCAAATAGAAAGTGGGAAATGCATACATACCTCACCATCAATCTATTAATTTCTGACTTACTGTGAGCAACATTATTTCTGACTTAACGTAGGTTTACTCAAAATCATTTTCTCCCTAACTCAGACATCAATAAGCTACCATTCATGATTAACTGCTAGAAACAAATATTCTAAGGGAAGCACCATTTCTCCATAATGCCTACAGAAAATGTCTAACCCACCAGTTAACACTTTGCTGAAAAAACCTGATGCTCAATACCATTTTTAACTATATGTAGTAAGGCAGATTTTTAACAATATGTATTAAGGCAGATTTTTAACAATATCTATTAAGGCAGATTTTGTAACTATATGTATAGAGAGCACATCAATAGCAGCAAACCAAGAAGTATATCAAAAATTAATGCTAAGGTTTGAAAGAGCTCATGAAAGCGATTGGAAATATATGACAAGGACCTGCAAAGTTTCAGACAGAGTCTCCTCTGTATCCTCTTTTTCAGTGCTTAGTTTGGCTATTTTGAAAAATGTATGAGACAGCATATGGCCCGCAACCGATTTATTCCAAGCAGTCCTTGGCAGTTCTATCAATCCATAGCCCATAAGAATGATTAGAAGCAGCAAACCCCATGTATTGGATGCAGTGATACCAATTATTCGAAGATGCTCTCTAAAAATAACAATAATTTATAAGGTTCTATATTACTTCATAAGTGCAACTTCAAGCTTTAGATCTTCATGTCCAAAAATTGGACAGCAGTATTTGTATTCAACTGCATTTTTGTTTTATACTCAAAGGCTGACAATACAGCAACAGACTGGTAGTGATGCCTCACTGTTTCATCTGGTTTTATTATCATGCTGCAACAGCCTTCTCTTTCCAGTGTGTGTAAACTAATCACATTATATAATGCATACTAAGGCAGCTGCTATGTATTAGATGACTCTTGCTGAATCAACAAAATCAAATAGTAAAATAAACCCCATTTAGTACAAGTATGTGGCATGAACGGGGAACTTACCCATTCAATTGGAGATTTGGTGTTACTGCCACGTACACCAGAAGAATGCCAAATATCAATAAATAGCTACCATACCAAAGGGCATTTTCATATAATGCTCGTTTTATTTTCCCAAGAATTGTGAACTCTCCAGCATACTCATATGACTGCATCATTGGGAGGATGATCCTTAGGAAAATACAGAAAAATACTAGAAGCATTTGGTAGCAAAAAATGAATAAGTACTAATTTTCTACACAAGACGGCTGGAAATATCAACTAATGAAAACTATTGATTTATAGCAAAGCCCTACAGAGCATTTGCTAAAACTGAGGCAGACCATCAACAATATGTCATTACTATAATCATTTGAAGGTGGCTTTGATTCAAATTCCACATCAGTCCATGAAGCAAAACTTCAAGTGTCACAGAATTTCAAAAATGGAACTGGACTATAACACAATGCATTGCAAAAACTTACTCATTCTAGAAGCATTATTGAAGAACATAATGTAATAAACATAGTCAGCTCACTTTTACACACATATCAGATAATGGGTATTTAGAGCCTCTTATGGCTAAGTTGGCAAGTCATTAAAGAACGTGACTGCTGTGTGGAATATTAATGATTCATGGTGAACCATTGCAGCATAGTTTGGGTCCTTGCTGACTGCCCAACCAAGTAGCAAATGGATACCTGGCGGCAATGCTAGGAGTCAAAAGTGGCAAAGGAAAGGCACTAGTCACCATACACCACCAACCAATCACCCAGGATGAGCGTCCTTTCTAAGAGGCTTTATTCAACATACAGAATCATATATGGGACCAACGTTTATCTTTTAAAGCTTCTTATTTTACAATACCAGTGGGCAATTCCATATGTTGGGATCAATGTATACCTCTTTACTGATCACAAACTGGTTTTCAAACTTTTTGATGAATAATGTGCTTATTTCAAGTATAATACTATTTCATTTTTGAAAAACACCAACATATTCTAGACAACATGGTTTGATCTACCTATTAAAATGTACCTAAGCACTGTGACATAGAAAAATGAAGTTCCTATACATTGAGAGGCAAAGCGGAAAAACTGGTCTGTTAAATGATCAAAATAAGGGAATAATGCTCACCATGACAGCAGTTGCGAAGACCAATAAACTGTCCTCCACAAGTCTGGTAAAACATATTTTGGCAAGAAACTCCATGGAACTTGACAAAAATTATTTTGAGGTATATTTGAACTGTTTGCAGTATTATTATGCTTCTGTAATGGATGGAGCTTCTTGCATTCTCTGTAGCAAGTCTAAAAAGAAGACAAATGGGTTCACACCTTGCTATTCTTCAGTTTCCCTTGACAACATGGATTTTCAATGATAAGTGCCATTATATGCAAGATTTTTTTATTAACTATCAGATGTAAGTAAGCAGCAACAAGGCATTTTAAGATATTCAAGCCAAATTCATTCCAATAATGGGATCCCCATATTGGAAAGCATGGTACTATAGGATCGTGAGTTTGTTGCTTCCTATAGACTGCAATGCTCGTTTTGTGACATCCTTCGTTGATCCATTGTTGGCGATTATCAGATTTAATGTGCTGAGAACACGGAGGCAGAGAGAGGAGACAATGTGTTGACTGTATTCTGACTCTACTCTGACTGAACTTTACATTACAAATAACAGTGATATATACATAAACATTGAACAACCGAAATAAACATGAGTTACGTAAAGGGAGGGTTAGGTGCTTGTTAGTTGTTTACTGAATGGAATCGTGTGGGGATGTTTGCGTGTGGAACAACAGAAGAGGAATGACCGGGTGTGTGATGACAGGAGTGACGTACGGTGATGTCCCAGGTGTGTGATGTTGTGAATGCGAATGAATGAAAAGAAGAAAATCAGCATTGAGAGAGAAATAGCCTAAGTTGCAATGTTTACGTGTCACTACAGTACTTTACCCAAGATTCTGGATATGCAGCACCAAATTCCTAAGTGTGTAGTGTGCAATATCACAAAATTTGAACTTTAGCTGTAAAATTACCTGTTTGCTTCAAATGGAAACAAAATACTTTGACTCTATAATCAGACCTCCCAGCCAAAATTTGTGGATTCTTTTATGATTTTATGCCAGTTCTCTGCCATATTTTATGCCATTTTATGCCACAGTTTCATGGAATTTATGCTATTTCATGGTAATATTTCTTAAATTTCATGCTATACACCTTTTAGATATCCGCGGCCTCGTATTCGCTATGGAGCCTGGACACGAATTAGGGGTGAAAAATTTTTTACAAACACTTTGTTTACTACAGTGGTTGCGCGTACGAAGTAGAGTTGATAGGATTAAACAATAGTTAGAAGTTTTCTCGCTGGCTATATTATCTTTTCGTAGTCTGACATCATTGGAATAGCTTTTTTAAAAGCTCTTGTAAGTACTCTGCTCTGTCAGACAACATCTTCAAGAATGGTCAACGGTAACTGTGCTGTCGTTGGTTGTACAAACAGTCGCTATCAGCTCAGGCGCTGGAGAGAAAACATTTGTGAACAACATTCTGGGACATTGAAGAAAGATTGTCCATGCTCTCCACCTTTTCGGCTGTTCAGCTTTCCAAGCATTACAAGAAACTTGTCAAAACGAAAAGAATGGATAAGACTTATAAATCGTACAACAAAGAACAGAACGAGCTGGAATCCTGGGCAGAGTGATATGGTTTGCTCATTTCATTTTGTTGATGGCGAACCTTCATTTGACAATCCCAATCCTACTCTTAATCTTGGATATGAAAAACCTTCTAAACGGCCAAGAAGGAAGCTTGCTCGACAGGATTTAGAGTTGTCAAGGGCAAGAACAACAACTGATACTGCTGTTCTTTGTGACCATATTTATAGTTCAGAAAAACAGCCTTGTGCAGCTTGTATTGACAAGAACCATGTAATTTTCTCCATGGCTAATGAAATAACAAAGCTCAACCAAGAGAAAGAGAATTTAAAAGGAGATATTGATGAACTTTGTAAAGAAGTTCATGATTTGAAACTAAAGAAAAGTACCAGAAAACCTTTTTCAGCAGTGTCAATAAAATCTGATTTGAAAATGAAATTCTACACAGGCATCCAAACTGTAGCTGTTTTCAATACAATTTTTTCATTGATAAAACCATATGTACCCAAACTTGTTTTTTGGAGAGGGAAAAAAGTTCACTCATCAGCAGTTAACAAGAAATACAGCACAAAGTCACATAAACTGTGCTATAGAGATCAGTTTCTTCTTGTTTTGATGAGACTGAGACTTGGTCTCCTTACACATGATCTGGCTGATCGTTTTCAAATTTCTACGTGCATTTGTTCAAATATTGTTTCCACATGGGTACGCTTTCTGTCCAAATGTCTTGGTAATGCACTCATTGTCTGGCTTCCAAAAGAGGTTATAATGTCACACATTCCACAATGTTTTAAAGGGCATTACAGACATACTCGATGCATCATTGACTGCACAGAAGTTGCCATTGAACGCCCAAAATCATTAGATGTCCAAGCTGCCACCTGGTCTGAATATAAAAAGCATAATACTTTTAAAGTGCTGGTTGCAGTTTCTCCTGCAGGGTACATTATGTACCTCTCTGATTCCTATGGAGGAAGGGCAACTGACAGATTTATTTGCCAGAACAGTGACATTTACAATTTTTTAGAATATGGTGATGTTGTAATGGCTGATCGTGGCTTCCAGATAAAGGAAGATTTGCTTCACCATTATTGCCATCTAGCTGTTCCACCTGGTGCTCGTGCAAAAGCCCAGATGACAGCAACTGAGTGCAAACAAACAAAAGAAGTGGCAAATGTTAGAATTCATGTCGAGAGGGCAATAAATAGACTAAAAACATTTAGAATACTAAAAAATACTTTTCCATTGACAATGTTGCCACTTGCAGATGATATAGTAAGAACATGTGCTTCAATATGTAATATTCAACCTCTACTAATTAAGGAGTAACATTCTTATGTAAGAACAAAGATGGCACATAGTAATCAAAATAGAACTCTGTAAGTTTATTTTTGCTTGTTTCCCATAAATCCTTGTCAAATTCTATGAGCTCTGCAAAAGTACCATGAGCTGTCCAAACTACAAAATAGGATTTATTTATTCCTGTGACTCCCATTTGAATTTGACACTGCATGAAGTGGGCATGATTTCTTTTGAGAGCAAGCATATTTTGGTTGTTGCGCTCCAAATATATCAACTCACTTTCTGCATCATGTGGAGATTTGTCTCTGATGGTAAAAGGGCATTTTATCTCAATGCAAAATTTCCCACAACATTCACATTGAAAAATATGATCTGGACTGCCACCTATAAATGGTCTATCCTTACAAATAAAGATTCCACAGTCTGAAGCTTTTGCCTTTTTATGAGTATCTTTAAAGGTTCTAAAAAAAGCAGAAAGTGCCTCAGATTCCATAGCCTGCCCATATTTCAATGAAGGCAGATCTATGGAAGGTCCTTCTCCACTTATCTTTTTGAAAATGGAAGATAAGTCTAAAACTTTGCCTTCACTTTTGGCCTTATCAATACTTGCCAGTCTTGTTTTGACAGCATGAGCTTTCGAAGCTGTTATCATATGCTTCCTTACAGCAAACCACAAAGGGTTGCTGCTTTGCCCCCTTGTTTGGAATTCAATGTCCTTCACACGGGATGGGAAATATTCCATATGAAGAAAAAACTCATCTGCTGTTGTTGAGACAAGAAGGAAATCATCAAGGGTGCAAAGCTTTTCACTATCTTCCATAGATACTTCTGTGGGCTGTTTCATCTCTGTTGTGAAAATCAGTGAATCATCACAAACCTGTTTCAATGCTGCAGAAACATCTTGAACAGATAATGAGCAGTCAAAGTTGATTGTAGGATCAAATCTTTTCTTGGGAGAGCAATTGAGTTCAGATTTCTTTTTCCCTCTTTGTCCAAAGTCACCCCTACTTAGCTTCAAATTCTTTATTTTTACAGGGGCAACTTTTTTATTGCATGGAAGCCAAGTGTTTGCTTTGGAAGTGCATGACGGGCTGTTCAGTCCAAGTCTTACAGCAGATTCAATTCTAAAGAGTGCTGCAGCAACATGATTGCATGTTTGTGACATTCCAGCCATGCAAGAGCAGTGTGCCTTAACTATTTTGCCACTTGCTTTTAACAAACAAACCCAAAGCTTGTGAGGCCCATCAGATATCCTTTGTGATGGTCTGCAAGTTGCTTTCAAAAAGCAAAATTTGCTTTCATCTGATATGGCATTATAAGATAATGGACTCAACCAACCAGTGATATAATAGCTATATGCTTTTGACGTTTTGTAGTCACTCAAATCTTCATTTTTTAGTTCACTTGGGTGGAATGAAAGAAAATTGAATATATCTGGATATAGTGTTGTTGGCCACAAACTAACCCCATCTTCTTCATTTATCCAACCATCTTCAAGATGAAATGGGTTGGGTAATTTCTCACCATCGACGACCAGTTTGTCCTTATATTCAGCAACAATTTCTTGTTCGACTTCTTCTGCTGATTTTACGAGTGGCACGTTGTTTTCATGTGCGACAAACACTCTAGCAACAAGTTCTTCTTTACGGCCACGAACTTTAAGTCCTCGCAGACGAAGAAACTCTTTTAATTCCTCAACTTTCATCTTTGAGATCATGTCTATCTCCATCATAGAAATTAGGCCAAGAACCAAGTGCGATAAACTACCACAAACAAAACAAGATGCAAATGCTGGCGGTGTCTGACAGAGCAGAGTACTTACAAGAGCTTTTAAAAAAGCTATTCCAATGATGTCAGACTACGAAAAGATAATATAGCCAGCGAGAAAACTTCTAACTATTGTTTAATCCTATCAACTCTACTTCGTACGCGCAACCACTGTAGTAAACAAAGTGTTTGTAAAAAATTTTTCACCCCTAATTCGTGTCCAGGCTCCATAGCGAATACGAGGCCGCGGATATCTAAAAGGTGTATTTTATGGAACCCAAGAGGTATTTTATCAAATACGTTGATTTAAGCTGTGCCATTTATGGTAAGAGGCTTTGAAGCTAATGAGGTTCAAAGTGAAAGAGACAAACAAACAACCACATAGAAAAAGGAAAACCAACCAGCAACTAGGAACAAAGAATAGGAATGAATAACATAAAAGAATGGTTACCAGTAAAGAGGATGTAAATTGAGGCACATTCTGGGGCTTGAAGAGCTCAAAATTCTGACTGACAAAGGGTCAATTATCATTTTGTATGAAGGCCAAACTTTAATTAACACTTACTATTGCTTACTAACAACATTCACTATAAAAATTTACTGTTACAAGGCAGGCCTACAGACAGCTGAAAAGGATAGTGCTTATGTGGAAACCAAATTCCAAAGTTTTGAAACTCTTGCATGTTCAAACGTTCACCAGTAGATTAAACACTATGTGCCTATAGAATCTGTCATGAGGTACTGCCCTCTAACACATCGGAGACTGCCCTTTTAGAAAATAGAATGTTCTTGTTTTCATCATTGAATTTCATACTGAGAAGGAGAACCTGATTGGGAAAAGCTGTATCATTTGTGAAAACTGAATTTATGACTCAAATGACTTGAAGCATTAGTCAGGAAACAGAGCAGTCTGAAAATCTCAGGGCAATTGGAAAATTGAAGTAATTGGCTTCAATTTTCTGACTGGATGAAGATTGGGGGGTGTTACATCCTCACACACCCTGGCATTTATGTGCCTGCAGGTAAATAAAAATGCCTATGAAGTGCATGTCTTGTGAATAGCTTTCTTATTTTGAAGAAATGCTCTCTTTCTTCTCTTTTCTTTGCACACCAGCAAGAGAATGAATCCCGCACAAAGATAATCTGATCTTGTCTTCATCTAAAATTGCACAAAACTGAGTTATTGTGCAGGGGGCCATTACCATCATTTCTCAGATCCTGTTTAAACAAGTACAGCTCTATTCTGCCAGTATATCTTCAGGGATACAATATGGAAAAAATATTTCTTGAGCTCAATACCTATGAAATTTTATGCTAATTTATACCCAGTTACTATATTTTATATCAATTTACCAAAAATTATGCAAAGTCTAAAATTTTATGCTTTTCATTTTTTATGCCATCTAGGAGGCCTGTATAATGAACATTGCCTGTATCACATTGGGTCTAAGAAGATCTAGAAAAGTGCTTTTTGTTAAGTGTGCAGTATCCTGTTCCTAAAAATATCTTAGGTCTATAGCTGCCATGCATTCCATTTTCAATAAATAGGGATAAATTGGCATAGTAGGTGATAAATGATAAGCAAATTCGTATATGAATATATATATGGATATATATATGGATATATATATGGATATATATATGGATATATATATGGATATATATATGGATATATATATGGATATACATATGGATATATATATATATATATATATGGATATATATATATATATATATATATATATGGATATATATATATATATATATATATATATATATATATATATATATATATATATATATATATATATATATATATATATATATATATATATATATATATATATATATATATATATATATATATATATATATATATAAGAATAAAATAGTGATCAAAAACGCGCTGTAGAAACTTTACGTTTCATGTTTCCAATCGTCAGGCTAAATAAATTTAGCCTGACGATTGGAAACATGAAACTTAAAGTTGCTACAGCGCGTTTTTGATCACTATTTTATTCTTATTCAAAGCTCTACGTAAGTATTGAGCACGTTATACAGGCCTAGGTTATCTGTATTACTACATGTATATATATATATATATATATATATATATATATATATATATATATATATATATATATATATATATATATATATATATATATATATATATATATATAGATAGAGAGAAATTCAAAAATATAATTTCTTGAGTATATAAATATATGTATTTATATATACTCAAAAGCTATAATCCCTACAAATTTTTTAAATACTAAATGGAATTCAAGAAAACAACTGCAACTTTTTAAAACGTTTCGACTTGCTTCTTTATCAGACTGCTGAAGCTTAATAACTGATGAAGATGCAAGTCAAAGCAGCGTAAAAATTTGAAACATGTTGCTATCATCTCATTTTGATTTGATCACATATGCTAGAGAAAATACCACATTATATGATGTGTTGTATCTAATCGAGATTTCAAAGTCTCAAAAATAGTCAAAATATCAAGGTATTAATGAAATATTCAATACAGTTCAAAAAATTCAATTTCTCCAGGCAATTATTTCTATACCTAAGAAAGAAGAAACTTTCACTAGCTTTCATTGCCACTGCAAACTAAATTCTTTCCTACTCCTAAGTACAAAGTGTAAACATCCAATATACTTTAAGTAGGAATATCAAGATTCAAAATACTCACAGCTGAGACATCTAGTGGTAGCACAAAAACAATTATGAACGAAAAATACCATGCAGTAAACACCGCAATGGTTACAATTAAATGCTGTTTTCTCCAGTTCCCGTATTGATGAAGGAGACAGACTGTTATGATTGCAACTACTATGAGCTCTATGACAAAAGGAGCAGAAGACATTATTACAATAAGTTAGTTTGCTTACATCTGCTCCAACGTAGGCCGTTCTGTTTCTACATTAGATTGCGCATGTGCAATCAATAGTGCAAAGAGGTACGTCATGCGAGTAGGCAATCTGCCTATACACGAATTTTTTTATAAGAAAAGTTTATAAGAAAATGAGGCTCAAATGGCCAAAATCTTAAGAAAATCCTAAGAAAATCACAAGGCTCAAGTTCAAGCAAATGCTAAGAGAATCACAGTTCATCTTCTTTACATGCCAGAAATTGATATTGGCCCATTTTTGCAAACTCTCGTACAAAGATCGAGACTTATGGTGGCCCAACAAATACAGAGTAGCCTGTTTCAGCCATTTTACTCCTGCAAAAGTTAAGAAAATCTTAAGAAAATCTCAGCCTCAAATTCGTGAAAAGTTAAGAAAATTGAGCCTCAGGAAAAAAGTGTTTTTCGTATAAAAAAACGTGTAATCAGCCTGAAAATCAAGAGAAATCAAGTGACGATGCACATATCATAATATGTCCGAGAAAACTGGTCATCATAATGCGATACAGAGAAAGAAAGTTAACTACTACTTACATAAGCACAAAAAAGCGCAGTTAATCGATCAATCATTCATGGTATAAAATGAAATTGTTCTTGTTGGTACTAATGCAAAGGCGTACCCAAATGGAAGGGAAAAGAGGTGCAGACCTCAGCCTTCCAGATATGATCCTCGAGGGTTGCCTAAAAGGTGGGGGGGGGAGCTGATGGAGGGAGCTGCTTAGACCTGTGAAGCGATTTGAGCGACATGGAAAACGTAGAACACTGCATTTTGCTGCATGATAATAATGCATAAAGTACTGTACAATTTACCGTAACCAATATGAACGTATTTCAAGGGGATAGAATGATGATGGATCCCGGAATGGCTGTGAAACGTATAAAGATTTGTTGATGAATATGCAGTTGTCTTTAAATAAAGTTGATTTAAACCATATGACTATCTTTTCGTAGTTCTGGTCCTATGTTTTATCATATAGCTACTGTTCACGATCAATACATACATATTAATTACTGTATTACGCAAGAATGGTCAAACAAGGTTGTCAAAACTTTCTCGGGGCTGCACCTCCAGGCCTCCTCACTACTAGAGCGCCGGATACGCCTCTGTACCTATGTAACTAAAATGCTCTTTAACAGCATATTCACAAACTTCAAATTATCCTGACATGATTAGCAGAGCGTGTAGCGTACTCTAGAAGTACCATGCTTTCCTTTTTATGTTTATAAATATAGTTTCGCATTACACATCCTCCCTGTGCGTCAATAAATCGATTTAAAATGCGTCAAGATAATTCGATAAAGGAAATAGATCACATAGTAACAAATTCCCTAACAAAAAAGTCTTCTACATCCGAAGGGGATATTTTCTGTTCCATTTTCCGCCCAGTTTCTTATAGTGCCCACAAAGGGGTGAATGGCCCAGCGGTTCAGTTGGTTTCCGTTAGTTAGCTGAAGTTAAGCTTGGCTGCGTTAGGTCAGCAACTGGATGGGCGACTATCCAGATAAACGACCAAAGCAACTCACTCCGCCGTCCTTCGGAAGGGGCGTTAAATTAGGGGTCCCATGCCTGGATGCGGCATGCACAGTAGGCCTAAATTAGCTGATAACGCTAGATGTAACAGCCTACTCAAAATAAAGTAAAACAAACAAACAAAGAATAACAAAATCTGCTAAATGCAGAAGAAGAATATATGCCTATTACATCTGTGTCAGCATCCTTCAGACAAACATGCTCATAAATTTGGGGTGATCCTATAACATTGGAAACTCCTCCAACAATCTGCTTCATTCTGTTAAAACTTGGTATCGATATTCAAGGAACAGTTGCACTCTCCAGTTCAGTGACGAGACACTCGTTATAGAGATTGAAGGCTAGGTCAAACCGTCCTTAACTCTATTCTAGTTTGATAGGAAGGTGTAAACAAACCGAGCTTTTCAAAAACAGGCTGTATTTTTGTATTGCTATATTTGCCTATAACTGCTCCTAACTGGTCGGGAGGGGAGGAGGAGGCGAAGTTTGCCTTTTGGCTGCAAAGATGCAATGCATACTAACACCAATAACAATAAAAATCGAAGCGTTTAATTGAATATTGTTGCCAAATGCCCAGCATCTGCGGCAGTTAAAACGGGTTACAATGAACAGGTATATACTAGCATAAACTAATGCCATAACGAACTCAATTAAATACGAGTCTTAAAAGAGAAAATTGCCATGATACGCAATTGCTATCACTAACTCAAAACGATGTTTTAATTCCTACTTTTTCTAGATACTTCTGTCTTTCATATTTTTGTTGCTTTTACCAGACGACAAAATCAACAAAAATATGAAAGACAGAAGTATTTAGAAGAAGTAAGAATTAGAACAGCAGGGGAGATTATAGAGACAAAGTTAGAAATGTGGGATTTAGGTAATCATTTGGGCAAGGAAATGATTGCTGGTGTGGTGAGTGGGTATCAAGTGCGCATATTTTAGAGTGTGAAAAAGTCAAAACAAAAAATTGAGAAGAACGTTGAGAAAGAATGGATTGTAAGTGAAAGAAGCGAAGACCTGATGAAAGCTATAGAGTAGATCAAAGCATGTATAGGAAAGAGAAAAGTATACGAAGCAAAAGATGAGTTGTTAAAGAGCCTTGCACATTGGAAATGATAGTGCTTACTGGTAACAGTAAAGAGGACGCTGATAAAGAAAAAGATTGCTACATGCAAATTCACCATTTGATCATAATCAAATTATTGGCTTATCATAGATAGGGTGAGAGACATACTATTTCTTTAAACCTACCCTTTTTTGAGCTGGGGGTGTTGTCATGTCTATTGGGTTTTCAACCTGGAAGACAGCTATAATCTACAGAAAAACGACTGAACTTCAAGCGAGAAACTGGTTCAGGTGTAGGTACTATTTTGACAGAAGCTGAAAATACATCTCTCTCTCAGTGGAAAGTGTTGATTGCTCAAAGTCACTTGAATATTGAAACATATAGTAACGAATAGTGGGGGAGAACTACTCCGACTTATGCTTCAAACTGTATACCACAAAAATTGATGTTTCTATGTATTGCAAGGGACTACTAAAATTCGTTAATTATCAACAAAACGAATCTCCCAGAATTCTTGAAAGTGAATCTCTTTGACATGGCAAGTATAGCATGGCAATAATCTTATAAATCTACAGCGACAATAATACTATAAGCAACAATAGGGGATAGATAAAATGCAATACGGCACAAACATCTTAAAAAAACAACAGTCAAAATGTGATTATTGGTCAAATGACACCAAGTATTCCTGCAATGCTTGGTAGCAAAATTCATATTGATCCTAAAAAAGAAGAAATTGTTAGAGATTTCATGCCTTCTCTGTGGCTTTGGTTTAATTTAACAAAAGCAAACTCAGCCTTCATGGCCTTGTTAGCCACAAATTACACCATCAAAAATGTTTAAGATAGAAGTATCTGGCACCTTACAAGTAAACTGTTAAGCTCTGAGCATTGTTATAGAAATGCCAGGTATTCAACATGCATCTGTGGAAACCTAGTGTCATTCCTTCATTCTACTATATGTCCTTACTTCCCATTTTCTTAAAGATCTGACTAACTGTGAAATCTAGATGTCCAAAATCCATGTACAAAAAAATAAGTTGCTGATGGTTGAAGCTGTTCTCATATGATAATAAGCAACATACCATGGTTTGGACCATAGCAGATCTTTGTTGGCGCAGCCTCTTAATGGTCTGATATACGTCGATCACAGCCTCGGCTTTCAGTCTCTCAATCAGATTTGTCAAAGCGATGAAGACGCCTGTCTTGCCAACTCCAGCACTAAAGCACAGAATTAGCAATTACAAGCAAAAAATAGTGTCTGGCAGTTACTTATAACTGAACTTTCATACAAACAAACAAGTTTACTATGTTACAATACACGAAAGGAACATAAGAAGCACTGGCCCAACAACATCGCAAAAGCTGGAGTAACATATTGCGCCTTTTACTTTAGCTTGTTATGTTGGGGAATGGTATTTTGACCTATAGCAAGGTCTCAAAGAAGGAGGAAAGGGAATGAGTAAGCAAAGAGGAACATAACATCAAGCTTGCTGATTTTAGAGTTGCGGAAAGACACAATGGAAGATTTTGGGAGGGAGGTTGAAGTTAAGGCCCTTATTGGTATACAAGTTCTTAGAATAAATGATGATTCACGGGGGAGTTTGTGGATTTGGAAGTAAGCTATGGAAAAGGCGCGAGCAGGTACAATTTCAAGTGGCTCTGACACATCTCAGTGGATCAGGCCCTAGCTATCAATTTATTTCTACACCACTGGGTATAATAATCATGTTTTCATTAGAGTAACATCATTAGAAGTATCCATAAATGCTGGAAAGGTCTACATCCAAACATTGATGAGAAAGAGTAATAACACAGGGTAGGTGAAATTTTGATCGAGGTTGAGATGGATGGCTTCGATATCAGATCAATCATGCTGCACCGTATACAGGCAATATAATACTACACTGGGCACTGGTCCAGTCATTTAAATCGCAGAGAAACTTATGTTAATGATAATAATTCTGAAACGTTCTTCAGTGATGCTTGACAAAATAATATTGCTGTGCGCTATGAAAAGGAAGGACATTATATCCGTACATAAATGTAGACATAAAGTGCTTCAAACAGGGCGGCCCCAGTAGCTTCCTTATAGTCAACTTGCACACAAAGCCCAATCGAAAAAATTTCAATCCCCAAGTACATCGAACAAGTTGATATTATATCTTAATGTCTATTAAAGGTGCCTGTTATCCATCAGCAAGAGCTCTTATCCAAATGGCTGAGCCTTGAATTTACATACCTGCAATGGACAGTTACCACTTTATTTCCAGTAGATGCACTTCGCTTTGAAACCTGCTCAATCAGATTTATGATCTTGTTTGCTGACTCCGGAGGTGCACTATCTGGCCATGCGGTGTATTGATAGTGATGAACAACACGGGATTGGTTCTCCTGTAAACGAATGGTTAATGTACTACAAGATGAATTGTAGAGACCTTGTATAGCTCACCTGTATAGGTCACATGGAAATGAAAATCCAAATAGTTACACAGTTGGACAATATCTACTCTAACAAAAACACTTAAGCTAACTTACACGATCTCTCATTAGTTACCATTAGTATCAAGCAATCATCATTCACTGGCAAGTGAATTAATTAAAGTATAAATTAATCGAACAAGTAATCAAGTAAGTAGATGAGCAAGTAACTGGCAATTGCACTCATTTTCTGTTTGAAACTTCATGTAACTACTTCCTACCTTGGGAATGACGTACTACTAAACTGGGTAACAGAACTGATTAAAAAGCTTGTCTACCATCCCAGTCGGTACGCACTATTAATATGTCCGAAGGAATGGTACGCTGTTTTAACAGTTCAGCAGAATGAGATCCCAATTGCCAATACCATATTTACAATCCATAATTACAAATACTATCGCTGTATAATATGACTACCTTTGAATCCGTTAGCTTCAGCTCCCGTAAGGTATACTCATTATAAATATATGTTTTCAATACTTCAATGCTCCAATTTGCAATTTCAGTGGAACCTTCCGTGGGCCAATAGCCGTTCACTTTAACCTTGAATTAAGTAAGCAAGTAAATGGAAATAAACAAGCTTTTATAGAATACCTAACAATTATATCAATCGGTTAGACATACAATTTCGGAAATAACATATTTTCAGTCATATCTGAGAGTCTATTATGAATAGAGTTGCTATTATAGAGTAAGGGATCATGCCGAAAAACAGATGAAAGAAGACACATGAGTGAATACGACAAAAATACACATCAATATATGCATCAATATATATATATATATATATATATATATATATATATATATATATATATATATATATATATATATATATATATATATATATATATATATATATATATATATATATATATATATATATATATATATATATATATATACATCAATATAAGCAATAAGCATCTTTATAAGTGCTTGAAAATCAACACTATCACTATAATCATAAATGCTGTTGCACAAGACGCGCGATGTAGGCAGAGACGATGAAAAGTGATAGCCCATGGAAAAACGATAAAGAAATTTAGGTAAAGCTTTGACTTGAATATCAATAGCAATGAACAAACGATGAATGATAGAATCTTGGGATAGTAACCCAGTTTGGAGACAGCTGGATTGGATCACTGCTAATGTCATCATTAACGGTATATCAAAATAACAAATATCTCCCTCACTTGTCCGCCTTCTTGATCCTTTGATAGCATGACAATGGTTCGTGAATCCGTCTCCCAAATCATTCTCCAAAAGTCAGCAAATGTAGTTGACAAAGGTGCTTGGGTTGCAATGAAGGCACTCTTGTCACCATATCCATCAATGTGACTAGCGTTGATGTAATCAGAGCCAGGCACTCCATCTATCTGTGAAAGCTTCACTCTTGTTGAGTCGTAAGGGTATACGTTCATATCACGATTTTTCTCCTGATTAACTGCCTTGTTTGCCTCATGGAAAGTGAATTGAGAATCAGAATGAGCAAGTGCAATAAACTCATCCATGATACCAGTGTTTCCTATGGGAAAAGTGAACACCTTCTTATTGTCAAGATACACCGATTAAGAAAAAAGAGAGTCAGTGGACTAAATTTTAGCAGATTATCTTACCCTATTATGAGATTGAATTTGACAAAGAAAGAAATCGAGGAGGTAAAGGAAATTAAAAAGTGTCATATTTCTGACGAAGATGTTCTAGAAGCAACTCTCATCCCTTACAATCAACGTGGAAGGTGACTATGATGTTGACATACAATTAAGTCTTGCAGTCTAATAACACTTTCATAGAGAAATAACATAATAAGTTAATAATAGGATACTTTGTTTTAGCGAGCATACAGTCCGTGACTCTTCATCTCATGAATATGAAATAAACAAATGGAATAAAATATGCCTAATGCGTAGAAACTATTTGCGATGGTGAAATGCCTTAAAAAATTGCAACCGTATATGCTATTGGCAGCTAGATTTTCTACTGGAGTTGTTAGAATATCCCGTTTTCAAACATTCTTCTTGAGTGAAGTCCAACACTCTCTAATTTAATTGCTTTGAATGTATACATGTATTAAACAGATAAATGGACATACTACTGTATACAAATACATATAAGTTTTGCAAGCTGGTAAGCTGCTACAATCAATTGCTACGGGACACATACCAGAAAGCAATGAATTAGCAACGAGGAAAATTGTGATGCACTTACCACACCTCCGTTTGAAATCTATAGCAGCCCTTGCCTGAAATCTAATGTTTGACAGATTCCTGCTGAATACTCGTCACCTTTCATTTTTTTCGTCCAGGGTTTATTAACTAGTGTATGTAATCGTAGCTTTTTACGAAAGGCGAAAGGTTTGAATCTCGCGCGTGTGAAAGGCACAAGGTTAAATTTGGTAATTTCCAATCGACAATCAGTCATATGTGCAAATGTAGTTAAATAACTGTGCCTGGTGAACATTAGGAGTTTGCAAATTTTGCAATTATCTTACCTGTATCTAGATCAACGTCCCTCTTCCTGTTAATGTAATCCCTTAACTCTTGCGCTTTGACTTCTGTATCGCCAACTTTTATGAATTCAAGCAGCGCAAAGTGAAGGTAGATATACTGATCCTCTGTCTGCACCATCAAACATCGGGAATCCCTGGTTCATGAAGTGATAAAATTTGATATCATATAACTTAATCCCAAATACTATGCTAGCCTATAATTCAAAAACTACCTTACATACATTCATAGGATAATCTTACTATAAGTCTCTAGTTTAATCAATGCGCCGATATTCCAAAACCATATTTTACGTTTCAAATTGCAGCTCAGTATAGAAACAATACAATATAATATAGATTATATACACCCGTACTTCACAATGTATTTAGATTATTTATGATCTTCTTATTATCTGCAGCATAAACCATAAAAACGTACCTCAATGATAACACGTTTCCATAGATATCGATATTATGCCCATTCTGTAATCTCTTCATTTGTGTATCCAGTACAATATATATGCCAGTCCTCCCAATGCCGCCACTGCAGTGTACAATCTAATGGAAAAATTTTAAATGAATCTTTGGATGTATCTCCTATGCAGGATATCATTTCGATTGAAAGAACACTTGAAATACATGCAAAACTGACGACATTTATATGAGCTTTCTACGTGGAGGAAAAGTAATGTACAATACACAGAGTTCACTCAACATTTGACGTAATGGAAAAAGTTGTCATTCTATGATATTCGAATTGATACACATCCGTTGCTAAGTACGATTCTTGGTAGAGAGTCCCCCTACGTGCTACAAGTCATTTAACTTCTACTCTTGCTTCATAGCATAGAGAGGTATACTACAGCAAAAATACAAAATAAAATAATGTAAATTAGAATGCTATGATATAATGCAAAGTAGTTAGCAACAACATAATGTAATACAATAAATTATGGTATATTACACTTTAGTATTATACCTATAAGAGCATAGACAGTTTGGTAGTAACCAGTAAACTTTCATGTTTATATAGGGTAGAATCAACTCGTTAGTGCTAACTCTCCCCCATTTACTTATATTTGTACGATATGAATATGAGCATAATGACCACTAATTCCTTACCAAAGGAGTTGTGCTTTCAGCCATTGCCCGCCAACGGTTTACATTCTTGATGAGTGAAAATAAAGCTGTAGGGTCATTTGGAACGCCATTATCAGGCCAGCTAGTGTACTGAAATTGCTTTACTGTGCGCTCAAGGGTTTGGCCGAATTTGCTTATCTGGAATGTGCGCACAACATGATCAGGGAACTCTTCTAATTCCTTTAACGTTACGATTATGTCTTTGAATGTCAGTGACCCCTGCGTAGGCCAGTACTGAGCGCACTTACGACGACCATTTTCAATACAATTAGTCAGCTGAAATGAAATAATTAATAACTAGGAATATATTCCATGACATAGTAAGAAAAAATTTGCCAATTGAAAACAAAGAAGATGAACAGCTATGCAAGACTTGCATATCAATGTAATAAGAATACTTTCCAACAGCAAACATATAGCATATAATAAATGAATATGAATAAGATGAAATTTGGTTGTATGATGGCTTGCAGCACTAGGCGTCAGATAGCCACTTGCACTGTTAGAAACTATGGAGTAAAACTGAAATGATTATCAATCGTAATTTGCAGACTTTTGCCGCATGTGTATTCATTACATTCATTTAACATATTTATGAGCATCTTTGCTACATTAATATTCCTACCATGACAATAGCTGAGCAGTGTTGTTCCCAGACCATCTTCCAGAAGTCTGACATAGTTTCCGGTAAAGGACCTTGCGTTGCAATATAATCCTTTTTGCCGTTGAATCCACCAACGTAGCTGGCATTGATGTAGTCGCTGCCTGTATATGCATCCTTTTCTAGTATTACTCGTGAATGATCGTAAGGGAGGATGTTTGCGTATCTGTTCTTTAGTGTGTTCACTGAAGACACACTTTGATTATATGGGTGGATTAATTTCTTTTCAAACTGCACAAACTCCTGTGAAAATCCATAGTTACTGTTCGCCCTGAGGTTATTGACGTGTTTTTCAAAAGTAGCCACTGAATTCAGCTCTATTGGTTCAACTTGAAAAGACACAGGAGTTAAAAAGTACATGGAACACCATAGAGTGTTTAATATATAAATTACATCCATGTTTTTAACAATACTGTCATTAATGTCAAATGATTTAAGGAAATAGTAAATGTATTGGGAACAACAGCGAGATCAGCCTACAAATATTATGAGGCCATGTGTGATGAAGAACACGGAGTCCCTGATGGCGCTAGAATTTGATTTGAAATTTGGAGCAATCACCAAAAGCAATCGTTTCCTCTCTCAGGTTATGAATAATAGGAGCCTGGACCAATCTGTTTCCTGCTCCCCTGTCGGCTGGCTTTGTTACAATAGCCAACACGCTTGCCTAGTGGAATATCTCAAAAGCTTTTCCAGGCTATACCAACCGTAGTAACTAATAGGTAGAGTGAATATCAAAACCGAAGTATTTCACATTGTGTATATAACAGGGCTTGATCATATGGATGCAAAGGCGGATTGGCAGGTCGGGCCAGTCTGGCGGATGCCTGAGGGGCCGGTTGCCTGAAGAGAAGTAACGTTAGGTTGTGAATGTATACTTGAAAGAGCTCATATTATAACTGTGGATTCATCTGAAAGCTGCTATTTTGATTGTTTCTCATTGATTTACATTTCCTAGAATTCGAGGACCGGTTTACTCAAACTGTCCCCTGGTCGAAAATTTACTAGTCTTTCCCTTTATGCATGATACAGCATTCAACTTTTAATTTTCTTCACCGTGAACTTACCAAAAATTACTTGTGGAAGTAGACAGATTAATAGCTGACTAAGTTCAAGGAGTAATATTGGCATGCAATCTTCTTATAAAAACTCCTTCTCTCTCCTTCAATTTATCGACATCTCTCCATTCCCTTTCCTATTCAAACAAGCCATGCACAAGCAAACATACATCTAGAAAAAACTCTTCCCTTTCGTGACGAAGCAAACCTATATTTAGCATGGTCTCAGACTTCAGGTTAAATCCGTCAAGTTGCCAACCTACGTCCCTACGGTGCATTAACGACATATTCACCTGATACTTTCTTGGTAGAGCTAATCCTTGCTTCCAAAAATGATGATTTAAATGGCTTCTCTTTGTCGCTATTAACTACGTATTCCTTGTCTTCCTCGTTACGTCTCTTCACATAATATGCAATGATAACTGCAAGAGCTAAGAGAAGAATGAAACTGACAGAGATAGCAGCAGCAGCGCCTGAACTTAGTCCAGTGCTCCCTTTCTCTGGTGTCTTGAAACTGACCCAATCTGTTGAGGAGAATTTATTGTCGTCTACGAATGCTCTCAAAAACGCTTGGTACTGTGTGTTTTCTTCCAATGGCTGATTGTAATATCCTATAGGCAAAAGAAGAGAATCATGTAACAATAAAAGTCTTCTATTGCTATGAAAAGTAAAGCATGGTCGAAGAGAGTTTTATCGAATACTATTTCAGTTGACTCTCTCTATAACATCAAATGTGAGAAAAATATTCAAAGCGAACGTAATATGTTATATATCCTGTTCTGATTTGAAATCGTTAACAATGACAGGCGAGCAAGAACAGTATTGTTTTGGAAAAGTCAATCGCTGCAAATGATCTAAACCGGTATAATAACTTAGTAACTTACACTTTTAATAACTTAGGCATAACTTACACTAGAGGTTTAGGAATAGGGTTAGGCTATGTTATAGCCCATAAAAATTATTAAACAATTTCTAAGGTATATTTATGAACAATCATGATGGATAAACAGCCAAAAAATAAATGTCTAAACTACCATCACCAAACGATTTAAGCTGGTAAGCTTATCAAGATGTTAGAAGATTTAAACAGGTGACATAAAATAATGCTTATTTATAGTGTTGCATTCCACGTTGATGTTGACTGAAACTTTAACAAAGACTGGAAAAGTGAATGGGTCATGAGGTTAAACGGCTCAAATGACTTAAATTACTTACACGACTTAAACTTGTAAAAAAAATATTGAATTTACAAGGCTTAACTTAAACTGAGCAGCTCGAATCAACCACAATCCATTATCAAAAATGAAGAAGAAAGTAATAAACAAGTCTCTATGAGATAAGTGAATTATCATGATGGAAAGATAGAGAACAAATTGAGCGTATAAATCAGAGCTTTTAAGTGGTTTCATACCTTGATTAGCCTAGCAGTTAAGATAATTTATGTCGCTTAAGCTTCTACGGTTAATCTTTAGTATGGTGTATGTCAAATTGAATACCAAGTGTAGCACTATACAAAATGCCATTCTTCCTACAAGGAAAGACAACAACACATGGTTTTCCATTCATATTTATGAGCATGACCAACCTTGAGGTACAGCTCGACGCACGCGTCTTTTTGTAATGTTTCTACTTGTCAAAGCCTTGTTTCCAATAACAAAATCAATTTCATCAGCATTGCCAAAATAACTAGCTGCAAATTCTGCCGTGATGTAAGGAGTGTTGGCACTGCTAAATCCCTTCAAACTTGTATAGGAGTTGGGTGATTGAACCAACGAGTGTGACTTGACAACAATGATTTGATAAAACCTGAAAGTTGATAGAGTACATCAGAGAGTGATAAATCGATTGCAAGAACTATAAAGAAAAATATACAATAAATATGCATATATAGTGATATAGATGCAAAAAATATACATACATACACACATACGTATCTTTATATATTATCTATTTAAGTAACAACATGTATATGAATACATGTAGATATAAACATATCTACATTCATATACATGTTTTTACTAAAAATATATAGTATATAATTATATATATATATATATATATATATATATATATATATATATATATATATATATATATATATATATATATATATATATATATATATATATATATATATATATATATATATATATATATATATATATATATATATATATATATATATATATATGCATATATATATATATATATATTTATATATATGTATATTTATATATATGCATATATATGTGTATATATAGATATATAAATATTTACATCTACATATATTTATATAAATATGTATATATTTTAAATATAATAAGTATTTATATTCAAATCTATATCTAAATTTACATATAGATCTAGGGCATGTTGTAAAACTATACAATTATCATGTTAATGATAGATCTTCAGCCCATCACGACATGCAAAGTTAATCATTTCATCTGAAAAAAGTCATTTTTCTATAGAGTATGTTTCAACTGAACCACGGAATTGCCTTTGATATTTCTTGGATACATTGTAAAAGGCTCAACGCATAATCGTAGTTCTTGATTCCAAACACTGTCAGAATATCAATGCAACTACAACATTTGTTCTGGGCTTTACTTATGCAGCAAGTATCGCATGAACTATAAAAATACCAAGACCTTATCCAGGGCAGTGTTTAAGGGATGGCAGCATTGTCCTGGGGGAATCACACACTTTACGCTATCACAATCAAATGGATAATGTGTTTGCAGGAAAGGAATGAACTTTCTGGCAAGTCGCAAAGGCCAAAGTTGAGACTAACCAAACCTTCAGATTTTGCCTTTGCTACAAACATAAAGCATCAATAAGAAAGTGAAATGTCTGTTGGTACTACAGAACTTCACTATAGCACGAAAAAGCGGGAACATTCTTTTAGCATACTGAAAGGTTCTTTCGTCCAACACTCGAAAGAAAGTGCAAAAAAATTCCCAGGGTTTGCAAAAAACCTGCAACATCCTGTTTC
This sequence comes from Mastigias papua, assembly GCA_964019165.1. Classification (NCBI taxonomy): domain Eukaryota; kingdom Metazoa; phylum Cnidaria; class Scyphozoa; order Rhizostomeae; family Mastigiidae; genus Mastigias; species Mastigias papua. The sequence continues at coordinate 10,706,842 of OZ025279.1, read as the reverse complement.
CCAGGAGTGGCATTTGTCACCCCATGCCATCCCGTGGCTACGGGTCTGGAAAGTAAAACTCTCTTTCTAACAGACTGATATCATTTCTTTAGTAAAAATAGAAATAGTGCCACTTACATGACTATTCCAAAAGTATTTGGGAACTTTCTCAGTCTTAGTGAAACTGAATCATGTCCTAAAGATGTTGAGCTGAGAGTCTTATTCGGCAGAGGCGGAGCTGAAATAATGAAATAGATGGCATTATCGGAAAAACAACTTGAAGGACATGAATACGTAAAGTAGAGCTGTCAATGTGTCTAAGTATAATATAGCTAGAGAAGCTCATTCACTAAAGGCCGTGTTATATGTAAGAATATTCAACAAGAATAATGCTATTTTAATCCCAAGGAATTTATTCTTCAATTATTCTTCCGTGTATCCAGTTCAAGAATATGTCAAAGAATATTCTTGTCACGTCATCAGACTTTTGTCTGAATATTCTTGCAAGTATGAATTAATTCAAACTAGTTTGATTGAAATCGCGCATTGAAGAATATTAAAACAATAGAATGAAGTGTCAACGCCTGTGCCATGAGGTTTTTGACTTATTGATCATCGGAAAGGGGAGAAAATGGAGCGAACAAACGAAATTACTCGAGGGCTTTTTAGAAGATATTTACAGGAAAGACAAGCTACAAGTACACCACCTCCCGGAGCAGCAAGTTGCGCGGAAGAGTAAGTCTTGGCAAATTTATCACGTGGTTTTACCAGGGCCGCATTTGAGCTACCATACTGAAGGGAATGCCTAGGACACAAATTTACTTATAAAAGAAGGAATTTCGTAAATACAAAGCACTGAAGTCTTCTATATGGAAAAACTACCCGATTTGGAAGCGAGTATGTTTCCTCGTCCGACTCCATTGCCTGGCCTACTACAAAGCTGAGTGGTTTTCATAGCAATTATGATAGGCCCATCATGATATTCTTCAATTATTCTTGTTGAACGCTGGAAGAATATTCCAAAATTAGTAGAACCCATTATATTCTTTCTTGAGAAGAATATTAAGACACTAGTTTGGTGACGTGATAGAAATATTCTTTGACAAATTCTTCTGCGGGATACACGGAAGAATAATAGAAGAATAAATTCCTTGGGATTAAAATAGTATTATCCTGGTTGAATATTCTTACGTGTAACCCGGCCTTAAGCCCAACCCATTTTGTACAAAGTATTCAAGCTCTTGCATGGGTATCTTTGTGACCAGTGGTGCCATGTACAATACCAAAACTCTACCGAGGCTCGAGTAACGTACCGAAGAAGTTTAACATATGTTGCATGTGGATTACTTATATGTTGAGAAGAACAACCTATATTATATTCCATGCTATATACTGTACGTATATTAACAAACATGTAGTAATTTTGATGCCATACCTTCAGAATCAGTCTGGTTTAGGATTGTTATTGTTCGGCCCAGGCCCAATTTATTACGCGCAATTAAATCAAAGTTATAATTTTTGAATGGTTCTAATCCTGTGACATTCTCCATTAAAATGGTGATATTTTCTCTCGTAAATACTGCAACTCCTTGGTGCTTAACTTGCAATTTGTAGTCGAGAACTGGACTATTGCCGTCGAAGATTGGCTTTCGCCATTTTACTGAGATCCATCTTGAGCCAATACCAACCACTTCGAAACCTTGGGGTTCATCTGGAGGTTCTGTAACAAACAGTAATTCGTGCATGAATGCAAAAGTACTAATAAAGACTAACATACATACAAATACATACACAATAGCACACATACACCTATATATACATGTTTTATTTCCATTTGTAATTGTATGTAGGTACTTTCTATTTGTGTATGTATTTGTACGTATGTAGTTGTATGTATGTAATTTCATTTCTGTAATTATTGTATGTATTTTGATATTTGAAATTGAGTTTATGTAGTTTTATACATATAATATATATATATATATATATATATATATATATATATATATATATATATATATATATATATATATATATATATATATATATATATATATATATATATATATATATATATATATATATATATATATAAGAATAAAATAGTGATCAAAAACGCGCTGTAGCAACTTTAAGTATCATGTTTCCAATCGTCAGGCTAACTACAATCGATTGAAAACATGAAACTTAAAGTTGCTACAGCGTGTTTTTGATCACTATTTTATTCTTATTCAAAGCTCTACGTAAGTATTGAGTACTTTATACAGGCCTAGGTTATCTGTATTACTATATATATATATATATATATATATATATATATATATATATATATATATATATATATATATATATATATATTTCACTACAGCACGAACGAAACAGCGGTACCATGTTTTAACCATACTGAAAAGCTTTTTTTCCTTCGTCCGACACTCGTCAGAGTATGAAACATCGGATAGTGACCGAAAGGTGAACCGAAATTTATAGCCAGATATGCGGGTACAATAATGTGTCCAGTTAGCCATATGATTGGCCTCTTGGCACCTATTCACCATTGTTTACTTGAAGAGTCCAAGTGAGAAAATGAACTCCTTTTGTTTACACAAGACTGGGTTTTGAGTCTTTATGTAAACTGATTCCAAAACACTTAAATGAAAGGACGATCTTGCTTACCCAATGATCCGAAAATTATCGTCTGAATATGTTTTGGCGCATTCTGGGTTTTTAATGAGATGTTGTCCTATGGCCGAATCACTTTTCATTTTAGAATTAGAGTTTTTACACATACAAGGTGGCTGTTCCCTTATTGTAGTGTTTTTCTTCCTGATGCTCGTGGGCATATGTTGTTTTTATTCTGTCAGCTAGTCTCTGCGTAGTGCGTCCTACGTACCGAGCTTCACATCGGCACGAAAATTCATAAACTACACAACTTTTTTGAGTGGTAGGAACGCTATCTTTTTTAGCAGATGGTAGCATGACCTTAGTATTGTAGACCACATATATATATATGTTCTATGCTGTGAAACCTCGTGTATATATATATATATATATATATATATATATATATATATATATATATATATATATATATATATATATATATATATATATATATATATATATATATATATATATATATATATATATATATGTATATGTAGTATATATGCAGTTTTATGTATGTAGTTTAAAAAAACTCAATGCTCTTGAGTAACCTCTGCTTGGTGCTGCGAGGAACACACCTGGGTTGTTCCTAATGTTATATAAAAGAAAATCAAAGTACAATTTTACCTTGAACTGTGATGAATATTGCAACTTCTTTGCTTCCCTCAAAATTCTGGGCGGTGCAAGCATATTCTCCTGTTGAGTTCCGTTTCAGTGTTAGATTGTGAGAAAAGCTTCCTCGATTTAAGTGAAAAGGAGATCTGTCGTGCTTGAGGATAACATGAGATAGTGGTTCACTTGCCACATTGCATACCAGTGTTATCATGGTATTAATGGGAATGTAAGTTGAATTGGCTGATATAGTGAAATCTACAAGCGGCTTGTCTGCAAGAAATTGATGAAAGGATGATCGTACGTCAACCGATGCACAATAAAAGACAAGTGTATCAATGATTTAGTGAAAAGATTCTCCATGAATGCTGATCTTGAAAAGGCTCAGCATTTAATTTCTTGCCTCTCTGAGGGGACTATGGATGCAGTGAATGGGGGAAGTAAAGAAGAAACGCCAATATGACAAATGCAGACATCTGGGTAGACCTGACTCCTTATGGCAGAGATAACATGGTAGGAAACTGCGAGAGCGGTGAGAGCAGTGAGAGTGGTGAGAGCAGTGAGAGTTGTGAGAGTGGTGAGAGTGGTGAGAGCGGTGAGAGCGGAGAGTATTAAAGTTAAGTTTGAATGCAATTAAGGGAAACCAGACTCTAATGTAACTAAAGTATGATAATCTAAAACAGTATGCACTAAGCTACTCACTAGAAAACTATTGTATACTATTATCTAATGTTCATTTTGAAGGCAATGAAAGCTCATTGGGCGAAAGTGATTAGGTTCATTTATATCTTTCCCCTCACTTAAGTAATTCTAGAGACTCATCTATTGCTCGAAAGCATGAACTGTGTCAACAGCTTTGGTACTGGCTAGAATAGTAATCGTAACAGCAGAATCCTGTGTCAATTCGATCGATATGCCTCTAAAGCCTGCATCAAAACATTGAATATTGTACACATGATTTGAAAACAAAGAAATGTACAATGTAACAAATGACTTACAAGTTACATTCACGGATACATTGATCTGTTTTACTCCAACAACATTTTCAGCTCTACATTGGTGTACACCTGCATCGGAAGTCAAAACATTCTGAAAGTGTAGCATGCTTTTGTTCGCTTTTGGCTTCTCGTGTCTACGCCAAACAATTGTTGGGGGCGGATAACCATCTGCTGAGCAATTTAGAGACGCTTCTGTACCATTTGTATAATATGGTTTTTGAACGACCACTGGCGCATCAAGATCTAGAAAGTTACAAAGTAGTGTAAGATTGAATCATGGCGGAGATAGATCATTGTTTAAGTCTATAATTTTCAGCCTTTTTTTAAGAGTAGAGCATTCGGTAGTTAAGATAAACTTGCTGGTGACTACCTTACGCTTATGAAAGTACAGTTAGAAATGAAGGCAAGAAAATAACAAAATAGCTACCAAAAATAAGCAAACAATAGACCGTTATTTGAGCTGGGACAAGAAAGGGTATTGACAGAACACCCTGGCGAGTTTAAGTCTAACTTTGAATCTCGCAAGAGGAATTAGTGGAAAAATTTTTTATGCGGAGGAGGTATGTGGTTGGAGGTGAAATCCCTACTTTGATGATCATCACAGCGTATTCCCCGATTATGATTTGGTCATAGTGATTAAAAATTCCAGCTTTAATTTCAGTGATAAGTCGAATCAAACATATGGTAAGACAATTACATTTAGCAAGCAAGTCGTTAAGGAAACCAAATAGCTTTTTTGTCCTTTCATTGTATTACCCTCAGGGTACAATTGGCACTGAGCATGGGGCCCTATAAATCTGAACGGACCTACAAATCTAAGAAGGCTGGTTGTTTGGTAAGCCCAAGCTCTTGAAACTTTTGAAATATAGGTTTGTACCTGGGTCTAGGAAAGTATATCGTTGGGACATGATCGTAATTCATGTTTTGGGAAAATAATTTTAATTTTGTAGCAACAAATAGAAAATTCACTACTCAGCGCTCACCAGAGAATGAAACGTTAGATTATTTGTGGACTGAAACACATAACCAAATGCTCATTAAATCCCATGATAGGAGGAAAACTACATATGATTGGCTACTTGGATAGTACAGTAGGCTGTCTTGAGCTTACATTTAGTTTACTCTAGACCATCTACACAGCAATATAAACATTTCGTCTTTAGTTTACTACTTATGTATGCTGTCTGCCTATTTACAAGGTTGCTTATAGCTACATCTACTTCAAACTTGTGTTGAAATAAAAATTAACCAACAAATAGCAAATTCTGATCAAAAACGCCATATTCATAAGTATCATAATGATTCAACTCACAATGCACTACAACTGTCATAGTTGATCTCTGATCCAATCCTGCGGAATTATTTGCTATACAAGTATACTTTTTAGCATCACTTCTTTGTATATTGTCAAAAACCAGATAATGGGTATTAGAAATGATTTGCCCATATGAAGTAATCCATCTGTATCCAGCATTTGGATTGCTTGTTGCATTGCATACAACAGAAAGATATCTGCTTTCTGTAACTGTTATACTTATCTGTGATGATGTGTTAAATGTTGGCCGATCAAGATCTGAGAAAATAGTTTTGTGGATTCAGAGCAAAAGTACTGAGAAAATGTGTGCATTGATAAACAAAAAATAACGAATAGCATATTTATAATATAATTATAAGGAGACTTGAAAAGAACTAACTAAACCAAAGTCTCTCTTCGAATCGGGATTCCAATGATGTCCTTCAGCGCCTATAATTGTGGTCAGTTGAATGAATAGGAATCGGCACGAAGGCGTGATGCGTAATACCCAACATCCTTCACAACATGAATATTCAAGCAAATTAATCTACAGCCCAGTAATATCATACTCTCATAGGAAGTATACAGTATTTAGGTGCGGAATTTCCAATTCTGGCCGAGACCCAATTTAAATTCAAGTTCTGAATGCTGGATGATAACTGTGTGACATTTGTGGGTGAGCCATAATTTGAGCTACTAACCACAACCTACTGCACAAAAGTGCATGTTCTCCCTTCAAATCACAGCACATCATCCTCGTCGAACATGTGCGGTAGATACATTGTAATCTACCTATTCATCATCAAATAGAATGAACTTTTTAAGAATGTACCGATAAAATTTCAACTCACATTGCACATCTACAGCCAAAGTGGACGTCGTTTTTAAACCAGCTGAATTATTTGCAATACAAGTATATGTTGAAGCTTCACTTCTGTTTATAGATTTAACCACCAGGGTACGAGTACTAGATATTATTTGCCCGGATGAACTGTTCCATCTGTATTCTGCATTTGGATTACTTGTTGCATTGCATACAACTGAGAGATACCCGCCTTCTACAATTGATATACTTATCTGTGATGATGTGTTAAATATTGGCCTATCCAGATCTGAAAATAACAATTCATACATATCATCATAAATTTTATTTCTGTCATCACGTTATATGAATTCTACAGTATGTAAGATAATTCTATTATATGTGTAGCTAAGATGTATTTTAAAGCACCTGTATACTGTAAAGATTCACTATAATAGGCGCACAAAAGTAAAATGCGTTTTAGTAGCTACGTTCAAGCACGGTGTCACTGGGAGGGGATTGGGGACCTCGGTCTCCCAATATTTACCTGTCAACGATTTTGTTAGCCTTTATCAAGCAATTTAATTCAATTTGTTACCCCATCCCAACACCATTTACTCTGTGGTGCCGTGCCTGACATTGCATTTTAATGTCAAACAGACTACAGTTTTCTTCATAAAATTGATAAGCACTCAACTCACATTGCACATCTATCGTTAAAGAGGACTTTGTCTCTAAACCAGCTGAACTATTTGCAATACACGTATATGTTTTTGCATCACTTCTTTGTATAGCTTGGAACACGAGGATTCGAGTACCAGAAATGATTTGCCCAGGTGAGCTAGTCCATCTGTATTCTGCATGTGGATTGCTTGTTGCATTGCATACAACTGAGAGATATCTGCCTTCTACAATTGATATACTACTCTGTGATGATGTGTTGAATGTCGGCTTATCAAGATCTGAAAATAACAATTCTCACAAATTATTTCGCGTTTCACTACTGTCATAAAATCATACCTGAAGTCATCAGAATATGAACTTCATTATCAAAGAACATGTAGAGAGTGTATCTTGTGGCACTCATGCAAGCTAGAGATTCAAGATCATAGGGACAATCTACAGATTTCAAGCTTAAAAACTGAATATAAAAAAGATTGTTAAGACTTATCTTGTATAAGTATTTGTTGGGCTATTCTGTCTCTCTGAACTTTGTTGTTTACTTCTACAATCAAAGTGGGCCAGCAAATATTTCCTAGAATTTTGATATATCAATATTGCCAAGTTTCTGGAAACCACTCACTGCTCAAGGCTAGAGGCTCGGTGAGGAATGCTTAAGTGGAATTTGCGCGCTTTATTCAAACTTTCCAAACTACATACAGTAGCAAAAAATGACATGCAGCCCATAACAAATATTGATCATAACACTTGTAACAAAGTAAATAGATAAACTTTCAACTCACATTGTACATCTATCATTAAAGAGGACCTAGTCTCTTGACCAGCGGAATTATTTGCAATACAGGTATATGTCTTAGCATCCGTTCTTTGAATAGTTGGGAACACCAGACTACCGGTATTAGAAATGATTTGCCCATATGCAGTACTCCATCTGTATTCTGCTTTTGGGTTGCTGGTTGCGTTACAGACAATAGAGAGATATCTGCCTTCTATTATTGATGTACTGCTTTGTGATGAGGTGTTAAATGTTGGTTGATCAAGATCTGAAAGTAACGGTGAACATATGTTAGTTTTATATGTTAGTTACCTCATCAGGTAATATCAAACCTGTAGTATACAGGATGATTTGCAGTGTAGAGTCACAACAGTGGAAGTATGCTAATTCCAAAGTCCCTCTTGCATACCAGAATACCAAAAGGAGAGGTGGGATAAAATCTAATGGCGTGGAAATAATCTCTCAAAGTGTTTGTATAATTTCCGGAAAGTTTCCATGGGATTTTAACATGACTTTGGGCTAGGCAGCATGGCAGTTTCGATTGTTAATAGCAGCTCACTATACAGTTTCATTATTAGCCATTCTCCTCAATCTTGGTAAACGATGCATCTTGTTGTACTTCTGCTAAATTAAATGTAGATAATTCCATCATCTTCTACTCATAGGTGCTTCGATGAATTCCAAATATTTTAGCCGAGGCGGCTACAGAATGTCACCTTTTTATACTTCACATCTTCTGCTTCACACTTGATGTTATATTGTTAAGCTTCTCCGTACATTGGATATCTCATATCATCAAATTCACTAGCGGGATTATTAGAGAGGGAGTGGCGATGAGTTTTTGAAGTATGAACCACTGGCCGATTATTAGAGAGGGAGGTGTTAGAGAGGGAAGAAGCATTTGAGAAAATATGGCATTTACAGACAGTCTGGTTTCAGACCTCCATCGTCATCTCTCATCAAACAATGGTCTGTTCATTGTTACATAGAATGAAGTATTCATAGACAAAGTGATAAGCATTCAACTTACATTGCACATCTATCGTTAAAGAGGACTTTGTCTCTAAACCAGCTGAACTATTTGCAATACACGTATATGTTTTTGCATCACTTCTTTGTATAGCTTGGAACACGAGGATTCGAGTACCAGAAATGATTTGCCCAGGTGAGCTAGTCCATCTGTATTCTGCATGTGGATTGCTTGTTGCATTGCATACAACTGAGAGATATCTGCCTTCTACAATTGATATACTGCTCTGTGATGATGTGTTGAATGTCGGCTTATCAAGATCTGAAGATAAAGATTCAAAAATATCGTTCTGCATTCTATGACAGTCATTAAGTGGTATCTAAGGCTACCAGAGCATGCAGTTCACTAGCAGAAAATGTGCTTTTAAACTATTATAAAGTGTTTATTTAACCTAGAGATTCAAAACTATTAGGAAACACTACCGCGGTCTCAATTTCAAAGTCTGAACTTGAATAAGAGTATGCCTGTATCACATTCAAGTATTTGTCGGGTCTCTGCGCTATTTTAGGCTTTGTTGGGTCTATCTTGAGTTGTTTATATGGTACAACAAGGTTCTCGACACCATTAATTGCTTAATGCCGGAAACTTATTGCAGCTCAGTGAAGTGAAATTTACATGATTCAATGAAAAGTCCACTATTGCATGTGACACAAAACTTGTCACTGAACCCAGAAGGGCGTTAATTCTAGGTACCAAGTTGGGCCAGAAAACAAATGTTTTTGCTTCTGTTTCTTAATAAAATTCCAAGAATTATTTGAAGCCGTTGGTATTGTGCAATAGAGAGCAATATGGCTCAATTGCGCGACAATCTTGTTCAGTGCCCGAGACTTGAAAGCTTTGAAACTAATACCTAAGTAAGGCTTTCACTGATTTCAATCCATTATGGATCAGCCTAGTTTGAAAAATCTGGAAAAATTTCAATGGTCTATTGATAAGTATTTTGATAGCTATAATACGAAAAATATTAAGAAACAATATGTATAAAAATTTAACTTACAATGGACATCTATCATTAAAGAGGATTTCGTCTCTAAACCTGCTGAACTATTTGCACTACAAGTATATGTTGCAGCATTTTGTCTTTTTATAGCCGGAAACAACAAAATACGGGTATTTGAAATGACTTCTCCTGATGACGTAGTCCATCTGTATTCTGCACTTGGGTTGCTTGTTGCATTGCAAACAACTGAGAGATATCTGCCTTCTACAACTGATATACTCTTCTGTGACGATGTATTAAATGTTGGCGTATCAAGATCTAAAAATAAAGATTTGCAGCATTATTCCATAGCATAAGAATATCATACTGTCACATTAATGCTGGGTTACGGATGATGGATAGGGTAGCTTGCTGTAATCCTTCAATGTAAATGTCTAATTGCAAAGTAATTCTTAAAGAAGTCCAAGCCTTATTTCAAACTTCTCTACCCCATCTGGTATCAAATAATTCTGCATATAATATTCCGCTTTATAGTGAGAATAACAAAATGACAATGGCTTTAGTGTGGTATGAAAAAGACTCGTTTTAAAGGTATTACTTTATTTCTCGCGTTACATGATGAAACTTATATTTGAAGATAGATTGGGTATCGAAGTATTACAAAAAAGAACATTTCTATAATATGGTTGCCATAAATCATGACTTTAGAAAAATGACTGATGTCTTGGTAGTCCACAGGAGGAGTGGAAGATCACAAATAGTCTCAGAATAGAAGGAACCTATCTAAAGGGAAAAAACGGAAATAAAGTGTTCTTTACACCTCGGCTTGTTTTCCAATTCACTTTTATTAAATCATCAAAAATGAGTCTGAGTTCATTCATTCATGAATCTGAGCAAATAGTTTTAAAAATCTGTCTACATAGAGGTTTCCTCTAAATTATCATCGCACTGGGTTGTGATAGGTCGGATTGAAACTAAGTTTGTAATAGATTCAATTTCTTTCAATTTAAAAAGCTCTATATCGGCCAAGCTCTGTCACTATGCCGTCTTTTCTCCATTCATATAGAAAATTTTTTCCCTTGAAGCGCTTCACTGCACATCTTTTCTCTCATTTGTATCCGCTTTTCCTTAAGCAAGGCACACAGTAGGGCATTTTGCTATGCCACGAAAGAAACTTTGTTTTAAGCAAAATGCTCCTGTGTACGGTGGCGAGTTTGGGAGAGTCCAGTCATTCGTGGCAGAAACTCCGCATATGAAACATGTTTGATAATTTATTCACTCGTGGCAATTTACTCCCGTGTGGGACGAACAGAAGACATCAGCGCATGTGCAACCATATGGCGCCTATTCGAGCAAGGTCATACACAGTATTTTACCAGGATATATCTACAACAACATATACGTAATAAAAAAGTCATTTCTCTCGTTCTTTTCATCATGGGAGAACCAGTCCAAAGTACATGTGTTGGCTCTAAGATTTTGGCATTTAAGATAAACTGCAGAACGCGAAGGCGATTAGGTCAGGGACACGAAGAGGTGGAGCAAGGGAAGCTGATTGCCTTGGGTCCCCAAACCTGAGAGGAGCTCCACAGTTGTGAAATAATTCTTTGGTGATTTCATCAACTCTGAAAATTTGTAATGACCTCATAAGGGGTCACAGATTTTCATTTGTCCTGGCATTCAATAAGTATTAACGACCTTACTACCCATACACAGGCTAATCACAAAGATGATGGAGATTTTATTATTGACTTTTTTATTACCCTAGAAACAGAGGGCTGATGAGCTCATTTAGTGACGTAACAGGGCCCAACATGATTTGGTTCGAAGCGAGAAAAGTTTTTTGACATTTTTCAATGTCGGTCACACAATGTCATTTGCTCTTGTTTTGATATGTCACTTCGTCCCGACATGAAAGACGTTTCCGCTCACATGACGATTTCTAGTCGAGCCGGTTCGACTTGAAAAACCGGATTGAGTTTTTGGTAGCTTGCATGCAAACTCGACTGGTTTACAGTAAAATAGATTAGTTAATTCAAATTAAATAACGTTCGTCCTCTTCCAACATAGCCTGCGCAACAGCGGCAAAAGGTTTGTTCGCTGACATCAGCAGTTTTGATTTGCATTTTAGGATGTTGTGATTCACTGGTGCGACTATACTGTTCCGGTCAGAGCGATGATCTGCTTGTTGTAAGACCATTTTGCCACACTTAAGTTGAAAGACTACCATGGAGCGATTAAGAAGTTGCCACAAATCAGATTTGGTTCCGCAAACCTTGGAACTGCACGTGACCAAGGACAAGCTCTATCTCGTGGCGTACAGACTCTATTGGAAGGTCTCAACTCAACCAATCTGTTTAATGGAGACTAGCCCAGTCTGCACGCAGGGTAGTTTTAGGTCTAACTGAGATTCCTTTGACCTGAGTCATGTGAGCATTCCAACAGCCAAGGTCGCAAGCCGATCTGAGTTTAAAGTATATCTGAAACTTAAACCTGTTTGGTCATGTGAAGATTACCTTAGAAAAGGGAGTGACAAAGATTTCGGCTATTGAATATTGAAAAAATGTTGTTGGTCTCTTTGACAAAGAATTTTAGCAAAGATTCTACCACTCTATCTAAATCATCTTAACTTAAAAAATACCGATAAAGATAGTGAGAATAATTCTGATATTTATTGATGAATACATTGAAGCATGAAGAAAAATTGATGACGAATCAACTCACATTGCACATCTACCATTAAAGATGACTTCGTCTCCAAACCAGCTGAATTATTTGCAGTACAAATGTATTTTCCAGCTTCACTTCGTTGTATATTTGGAAGCATCAGTGTTCGAGTAGTAGGAACGACTACCCCGGATGACGTAGTCCATCTGAATTCTGTCTTTACATTGGTTGTTGCATTGCATACAACAGAGAGATATCTGCCTTCGACAACTGATGTAGCTATCTGTGACGATGTGTTAAATGTTGGCTTATCAAGATCTAAGAATGAAGATTTGCACAATCATCATATTGTGTCCTTGATGATGTTCTGTGTGTCAAATGGCATGAAACTAAATATAACATATTTTGCATTTATGAGAAAGTCCCAGATTGAAGAGTATTAGAAGAATGGTCAATTGTGCAGGCTAGCTCAGCAAGCTTATTTCATGTCATTTATCCCATTGAGTTCTTACCACTTATATGTCACACGCACTCTCTGAGCTACCTTATATTGATGATGGACCTTCGCTAGGCCCAAAATGGTTATGTTGGAATAAATTCGATTCGAAGATTAGCGCGAAGTTTTCATGAGTGTGCTGGAGTTTTGTAGTTATATTTTTATTGTTTCTTCTATTAAACAGACAACTCTATCATAACTATGATCTATTTTCTTTGCGCTAATTACTTTGTTAGCTACATATTTCTGTATAATTAACAGCTTTAAACAAATTGAAAATAAATAAAATAAAATAAATGAATCGATGTAAATACATTGCTCTTTGTTGTTCTCGTCTTCATATTAGATTAAAAAAATAGATAGACAGCAAACTTACATGCAACATTAATCACTAAGATGGATCTCTTCTCTGCAGCACTCTGAAGTTGTGCTACACAAGTATATGTTCCAGTATGCTGCCTGTTTATACGCTGAAACACTAGGGTATCTGACCGAATGGGTTGAGATAGAGTCATCCAAGTGTAGCGCCAAATAGTTGGATTGCTGTTTGCATTGCACACAACAGAGAGATATACACCTTCTGCAACCAATATATTGTTCTGTGATGATGTGTTAAATGTTGGTACATCTATGTCTAAAAATGAAAGCGGGTAATACACTAGACAATACTGTCAGGTCCCTCTTACACGAAATGCTATATAAATGAATACTTCAAAGATTTCTATTCATAATTTTAGCTGCTTTAGTCACTGCTCAAAGTGGATTTTTTTTCTATTCATATAACAATTACAATAATTTACAGTTAACCATATATTACTCATATTACTTTACCAACACTACAAGAGACGACACCATGGGGAGCAATATACGCTGACTACCCCATGGCCAATACAGAAAATATACAAAAACAAAAGAAAACAACTACATTGACATTCGATAATTCGACAACTCAAACAAAGCACTAAGTGTTGTTTTCCTTTTTTTGTGGATTTTGCTTAAAGTGAAGCAATAAATATACTAAGAGAACACCTGGAGGGCTTAAGCAGTTGCAGCTAGCATGCATGAGACACTAAACCGGAAAGAAGACGTTCATATCATAACAGAAAGTTGAATTACGCAAAGGGCTAGTGACAAAAGATAAGTAAAAACTTCTAAAGTATTTGTATAATTTTGCTTTCAAATTCAGCTAAGGATGCTGATATCAAATATTAATCAAATAACCAATAGTCTTGGCACTTCCATAACTTACATGTGACATCGACCTTAATCGGTTCAGATGCGGATGATCCAAATTTGTTTGAAGCAATACAAGAGTAAACGCCACTATCTTGCCTGCTGGTCGAGTTTATAAAGAGAACAGATGAATTGGTAATAGTAGAATTTGAACCATTGATCCACTTAAAGTCAGCTGCTGGTACTGAATTAGAAGAGCAGCTGATGTTCAGTGTGCCACCTTCTGGTATAGTTGTTCTGTTGATGTTTGGAGTAATCTCTGGCTTGGCTAAATCTACAAGAAGGTAAAACAGCTCTCTAAAACGCACCTTCTCTTGAAGAAAAAACAATCAAACACCTACACGATTGCATTCTTATAGAAAGGACTGCCATAGTAATTCATAGTGATTGACATTTCTGCTCCTTGCAAAAATGTGCCATGTTCCTTAGCATGTGTGGAGGATGAACATATGTACTTGTAAGGGACAACAAACCAACTGACACTTATTTGGATGATACAGTTGTTGCAAACGTTGAACGAAATTAGTGTTCATGGATTAGTAGGATTGTGAAATAGCTTAGACTTCATAATCAAGATATAAATAAAGGTTAAGGTGCCGGTAAAATTTATGGTAAGTTCGTATATATTGTGTCAGATCTACAGATTTGGCCAATGGCTTTGCTAGCTCTACAGAAGAGCAATAACTGTTGCCAGACTATAGCCTGTCCTAATGAAGCACCAATGCAAATACTTCTATTAGTGCTCTAGCAGTAAGACTAAGCAAGAAATTGTGAAAAACCAACAAATGTCACAAGCAAGATTCCAATGTCTCAATATTGGTTGCAGTTACATAGACATTTCAAAGCAGATTTAGTTACTAAATTAAATATACTAAAATCTTTAGATGCATTTCTAAATAAAATTTGGGTTATCATATAGCACTTTGGCCTCGATATAATTCTGTTTCCAAAATTTTATAAATCTAGTCCATTGCTTGTCTGCTGTACATAACAGGGGTACATCCAGTGAGTTGTGTACTTTAACCGATTGACTGTCAAGCAATACATTTGTATAAGAAAAATAGAACACAATGCTACTTACATTCGACATTAATCACTAAAGAGGACCTCTTCTCCATAGCATTTTGAAGTTGTGCTATACAAGTAAATGTTCCTGCATGTTGCCTTTTTATACTTTGATACACTAGGGTATCTGACCGCACAAAGAGAGATGGAGAGTAAGACATCCAAGTGTAGCGCCAAATCGGTGGATTACTTTTCGCATTGCACACAACAGAAAAATATCTTCCTTCTACCACTGATACACTGTTCTGTGATGTTGTATTAAATGTTGGTACATCCACGTCTATAAAGTTAAGACAGGTTATAAACTATCTGAAGAAGTATGTGAAGGTCTTTATAAGTCAAATACTCCACTTAAATTACCAGATGCATCCACTAGCTTATTTTGATAATTATTGGAATAATCTGTATGCATTAGGACTGTCCACCGAAAGCTGAATATTTGCTACTCTGTTACTTGAGCAACTTTCGAATAGCAATGAACTAAACAAATAGTCCAACTAATTGAATAGTTAGATCAAACGAATAGTCGGAGTAACAGAAAGTTAGACTAATCGACTAGGTGTGCTATTCGAATAATTTGACAGGTTGGACGTATCAAATATTCGCAGGATGTGACTAGTTGACTGGTTGAAATGTAAAGTGATCAATCAATCACTCGTTGGTTGCCGTATAATTCATACTATGAATAACCTCATTGATCAAATGCTTTAAATATACGGCGTCACGAAGTGTTGTGTTTCGACATGGGTCATTGTCACTTTCTTCGTATAGTCCAGGATTTGAAAGAGTACTTGGGTGTCTTAGTAATGATTGGGTTATTGTTTTAATGAATCCAAATATAATTTTTAGCTATGCATGCAACATGTAATAGAAGGGTAGGTGGGCTTTCCGCAATCAAATGTTGGTAGTGCTTCACAGAGCCTTTTTTAACATACACACTGGGGGGACTTTGCCCCCCAGTTCTCAGCTTTGCCCCCCGAGTGAAGAGGTTTTGACCCCAGAAAATATGCCTTTTTGTATAGGCTCTCAACTATGTTGTCAAATAACTACTGCTGTCATCATGTTGCAATGAATGGGACCCCTCGAGTTTCATCGGCAAAAGACTGAAACACAATAACATTTTTGCACAACATTAGGAAAGTGTGTAATACATGAACAGTACGTTATTGTAACAATTACAAAACTAGATGTTTCATCTCCAAACTTTTTTACATCAACACGTGACATTTACGAACATTGTTTCAATATATCACATGTATCAGCCTTATGTCAAATTAGACTTTTTGTCCTAGTACCACGTCCCTTCTTGAGGGTTTGCCCCACCATCCAGTAAACATATGTTAAAAAGGCAATGGTGCTTCAAATGAACTTATGAGAAACCAGGTACTACAGAGAAAATTACAGTATCATGAAGAAATCAAGTCCTGTCTTGGAATCGTTTTAAGGAGTTGATGATAAGCAAGTTCATTGTACGCTATGCTTTGATACTCTTTGCTACAGTTGTGGGACTTGCTCAATGCTGTCAGATTTACGAAGTAAGCATTCTTGTATTAATCAAACTCAGCCATTACACAGCTCAATCACAGGTGAAGTAGAACGCCAGCCAAAAACTGAAGTAAATAGATGCAGCCGGCACTGGCAAGCTTTGTAACTTTAAAATGAAGGTGTACTTCTGCCCTGGATGAATCAATTATATCACTTATCACAAAGGTAGTTGCTCTAGACATGATGCTAGTGAACACAGTAGATGATAAGGGATATCGAACACTTGTGGAATTCTTAGAACCCGAGCACAAAGTACGCTCTCATCAAACAATCGTAAAGCGAATAAATAAAATGTATGGAGAAGTAAAGCAAGCAGTCATTGAAGACCTGAATGAGCTCAAGTACGTTGCTATAACAACAGATGCATGGACTTCCATGGCTACTAAATCATATGTAACAGTGAGAATCCAATACCTCACAAAAGATTGGCAAAGGAAGTCAGCGGTGCTTGACACTAGTGAAATGGATGAGAGCCATTCTGCAGAGAACATTGCAAGAAGGCCAGAGCTTATGCAGGTTGTACTAGAATTTTGAAGGAAAGATAAGAGTTTGTGTAAGAGACCATGCCTTTAATTAAGTAGCCGCAGAAAGGATGCTAGAGGAATGAGAAGATCAACCCTGTTTTGCTCATATACTTCAGCTTGCCATCAATGCTTGCTTTGCAATTGAAGAAGCGAAAGCGCTGATACAGAAGTGTGGAAGGTTGGTAGGGTTTTTCAAAAGTTGATGTTCGCAGCATCAGCATTAGAAACTACACAAGACAGCTACAAGGTAGTGAAACATCATCTGATTCAATCATACCAGACTAAGTGGAATAGTGTGTACGGAATGTTTTAGCGCCCTGACGAGCCGATGCAGTGCGTGGCAGCCGTGTTGTCGGACAGGAGTGTAGTGGAAACTGCCAAGGAGGAAAGTATTTCACTCACAGCAGCACAGTGGAACAGAATAGCTTCAATGTTGCCGATTTTAGAAGGACTACAGATTGCCACCTATATCATGTCGAGTGGATAAAACGTATCAGCTTCATGCATGCTTCTTGTTGTCAATGGTTTAAAGAACAGTTTTTTAGCAACAAATCCAACAGGCACTCTACTGGTGAAAGTGTCAAGCAAACAGTATTGGTAGGTCTGTCTTGAAGATTTCTCATGGGTCTTGGTGCTACATCTCCCAGTGCCCTTGCAGCTTGCAAGGATCCACAGTACAAAAGCCTCACATTTCGTAGTGAGCCATTGTTACTGCTTACTCATGAGCACATTAGAAGTTTGGTGGATGATATCGAGGAAAGATGTATTAAGATTATGGATAGTGAGACCCAACTACCTACAAAGATATCTGCAATAGCCCTGATTTTGGGAGGAGGTTACTTTGATGGAGCAGCATTCGTGTCATGATGAGTTTAATAGCTACATAGAAGAGCCCTCGTTTCACCCAAATAGCGACCCTTTGTGATGACGGATGCAGAATGAAAAAGATTCCTGAAGGTCACTGACGCTGTACGAAGATAGTTGTGCCTTCCTGCAACAACAGTTGCTGCAGAACGGGCGCTTTCTGTAGCTGGCAACATGGTTACAAGCCAACGCTGCAGCTGAATATCAGGAAACGCTAACTGTCTAGTATTTGTAAGCAAAAAACTTATAAATGCTATCTTGCATACAGTATTTCTGCTGCACGGGATTTATTGTTTCATTTGCAGTCATATTATCAACTTTTGTGTATGGATTCAACCGTAGCTATTACTGTAAATATTTCTCTCCAGGAGCAGTTAGCCTAATTTGTAAGGAGATAATCAAATCAGAGAAGATCTGGATGATGTTAGAAGCTTTTATAGGAAAACCGTTCTTTTGTCTGAGCCTAAATTTTCTTAACATTTTCCAAAACTGAGACTGAGATATTTTAAGCCTTTAGTGCAGTAAACTGGCAAGAGGAGGTTACTATTGCTTGTGATAAAAAGTTGGACAGCTGTTAATCTGGAGTATCAAATTTCGGGCACGTAAAGTAAATGAACATTCGATGATGTTCTTAACATTCCTTTAATAGGTTGATACTTTGAACATCAGTTTCTTATAAAATTGTCTCTAATAATAAAAAATATTCATAGACAAAACTCCACTGCAAATGAAACCATTTCTCTAGCATCTACTTTCACATCGTTACTTTAACATTGAGCTATGCATGTTATCATTCGCAATTGGCTAAAAAATTAGCAGTTTTAACGATACCCAAACTTACACATCACGATGACTTCTATCGGCTCAGATGAAGATGACCCAAACTTGTTTGTAGCAATACAATAGTATACACCGCCATCCTGTCTGCTGGTTGAGTTTATGAAGAGAACAGATGAATTGGTAATAGTAGAATTTGAACCATTGATCCACTTAAAGTCAGCTGCTGGTACTGAATTAGAAGAGCAGCTGATGTTCAGTGTGACACCTTCTATTATAGTCGTGCGGTTAATGTTGGGAGTAATCTCTGGCTTTGCTAGATCTACAAACAAAGTAAAGTTGTTAAAACTAAAATATCTCCTAAGAAACATCAACACAAATATCTCTGTGACTAGTTAGTTTTGATTGACCCATAAGGGTAGAAAAGTCAAAGCAAGCAGACAAGCAATAGTCAGAGACAGGGGTCTAATGTCTCAATGAACCTTTGCAGCAATTTGAAATATAATATCACTTCAGATCACATGTAGGCCCTAAACTAACTATGAAAAAGTCGCTAGAAGCACTTCATAATGAAGTTGAGTTATCATTTTCGAGTCTGTGTTCCAAATATCTCTATTTCTAAAATTGCCCAATCTGTGACCACTGAGCTTCAATTGGAACTCAAAGGATTGCAAAAACTGTAAATTTACAAATTATCCAAGACATTGCGCATTACATATCATATTATAACATTTTACAGGACAAATGGGTCACAATGCTACTTACATTCGACATTAATCACTAAAGAGGACCTCTTCTCCATAGCATTTTGAAGTTGTGCTATACAAGTAAATGTTCCTGCATGTTGCCTTTTTATACTTTGATACACTAGGGTATCTGACCGCACAAAGAGAGATGGAGAGTAAGACATCCAAGTGTAGCGCCAAATCGGTGGATTACTTTTCGCATTGCACACAACAGAAAAATATCTTCCTTCTACCACTGATACACTGTTCTGTGATGTTGTATTAAATGTTGGTACATCCACGTCTATAAAGTTAAGACAGGTTATAAACTATCTGAAGAAGTATGTGAAGGTCTTTATAAGTCAAATACTCCACTTAAATTACCAGATGCATCCACTAGCTTATTTTGATAATTATTGGAATAATCTGTATGCATTAGGACTGTCCACCGAAAGCTGAATATTTGCTACTCTGTTACTTGAGCAACTTTCGAATAGCAATGAACTAACCAAATAGTCCAACTAATTGAATAGTTAGACCAAACGAATAGTCGGAGTAACAGAAAGTTAGACTAATCGACTAGGTGTGCTATTCGAATAATTTGACAGGTTGGACGTATCAAATATTCGCAGGATGTGACTAGTTGACTGGTTGAAATGTAAAGTGATCAATCAACAACTCGTTGGTTGCCGTATAATTCATACTATGAATAACCTCATTGATCAAATGCTTTAAATATACGTCGTCACGAAGTGTTGTGTTTCGACATGGGACATTGTCATTTTCTTCGTATAGTCCAGGATTTGAAAGAGTACTTGGGTGTCTTAGTAATGTTTGGGTTATTGTTTTAGTGAATCCAAATATAACTCCTAGCTACGCATAGAACATGTAATAGAGAAGTAGGTGGGCTTTCCGCAATCAAATGTTGGTAGTGCCTCACAGAGCCTTTTTTAACATACAAACTGGGGGGGGGGGCATGTACCCCCCCTCCCAGTTCTCATGTAATAGGAACACGTGATGTGTTACATGATTGTCACATGACCAATTAGTAGTTGTATATAGTGTGTAGTGTTGATTGATTAATGAGAGAAATTATACTTCAATGTTAAGAGCGTGTCTATTTGTATCTCTCGCTTTACACCTCTTACATCTGGTGGAGAACCCTTTTCGCCCGCTTTTGCGATGTCTCATGAGGAGACACTGGGTCTCATTAAAGGTTTAGCCGCAGTTGTTCGGGACCAGAATGCAGCCATTAAATCTCGCGCTGACGAATTAACGCAACTTGCGTCTGCAGTGAAAGACCTTTCGACGTATGTTGGTCAGTCGTCGTCTACTCATCCTTGGAGTTCTCTGCGTCTTCCGAACCTCACACTTCCCGTATTTACTGGGACTGAAGACCTCGTTCGCTTTTTGGAGCAGTTCACGTAGGTCTTACAATCGTCTGGAGTTCCTACGCAACATTTTCTCACGTACATCAAACAGCAATGCCGGAAAGGTGCCAGATCCTTTGACATTGTATGCACTTTTGATGGTACTACAGACCTTCCTTCTTCACTTGGTCCAGCAGACTACTTAAAAGTCTATGAAAAAGCCTGTCAGACTTTGCAATCGCAACGAGGTGTACCGAAAGACCAAAGAATTCAGACTTTGTTGGCTACTTATTATACAATGCACCAACAAGCTGATGATAGTGTAGCGCATTTTGCCCATCGCATTTGTGAAACGCAACATTCGCTGAAAAAGCTGATTCCTGGGATTCACAAAACTGCAGATGGTAAAGACCTCGAACTTCTTCACGCATTTGCTCTCAAGCTTCGTCCAGCCATTTCAAAGCAACTGTTTTCCAGAGACTTCACTTTTCCTGATCTTTCTACCTTAATCGAAGCAGCTAGAAGGTATGAACTTTCGCAAACTGACACTCAGTCTCACGTTTCATTATTTACTGCTTCCACTTCGAAACGTCATTTTGTAGCAAAACCACGTAACTATAATAATCAGTCTCATTCTACGGAAATTTGTCGTCAGTTTAATAAGCATTCTCGGCCTTTTTGTCAACTCTCTAGTAGTAAATGTAAGAAAGGTTATGTTCATAAGTGTTCCGAATGTGGTAAATTTGATTGTAAAGCCCTCAAGCATCAATCCTCCCAGGCTAAGAACTCTCCTCGTTCTAAAGCAGTACACTCGCACGTAGTTGACGTTAAGAACTCCTACGAAAATTTAGATTCTAGCACATTATTGCGCTCTATTCATCGTCTTTTGAGTACTAAGGAACCAGATGGCACATCGACCTCTGAGGCCACCCCTTCCCTGGGGCATTCGCATGATCATCTTTACAGTATGCCAGCTCTCAGCCAGCTTCCCAATCGTATCAATATTGAAAATTTCGATCTTGCGAATAAGAATATTTTGTGGTGCCCTGTTTCTTCTGCTGGGGTTTCCCTCCCTTTGCCACTTGATACTTGCTGCTCAGTATCACTAGTAAGTAAGCATCATGCTGATAAAGTTCTGCAAATTCGCCCTGACCTTGGCATTTCCTCGTCTTGAGCAGCCCGTCACCGTGTCTGTAGCAAGTCCGTCGGCCTCACTTAAAGCTATAGGAGTCCTGCAAGTTCCCATTAAGTTTGACAATGGTCGCTCTGCCATCTTTTCCATGCTTGTGGTTCCACATCTAGCTTGGCCTATCTTATTCGGGCGAAATCATTTGAAATTAACCGATGCACACATTCGTTCTCGTGCTCGGAAGGTGTATTTTGCAGATAAAGGTTTAAATTTTGAGGTTTGTTGTAGCGATACTAACCCTATTCCAGAGTACCCTCATTTATCTTTGCCTAATGATCGTTCTTCTAGTGCTAATGTTACTTGTTTATTAACTACTGCTGTTCAGGGTTCTGAACCTATTCCTCTTCATAAGGGATTCAATTTTTTGCCGGTTTGTGTTTTTCTTATGGCGTTTTTAATCGGTTCACCCTTATTTTCAGCTTTTCAGCCCTTGTGGCTTGCAGGCAGTTCTCTAATGCCGGGGGTTTCTACTCTTAGTGGGCCTATTGCACTTTCACATAGTTCTTGCGGGGATTTTTCTCCCTTTTCTGCGCCGCATTTGTTTCTAGCATTGAGCCATTCTAAATGTCGCCCTAGCCGCCCGCTTCAAATGGATGGATTATACACAACAGGTGTGCTGACGCCTGTCTCAAAATCTTCTGATGGCGTTGGTGAGTTACCATCGAGTTCAAATTATTGTTTTATCACTGTTGTCATTCATTCTACTCGTCATTTTGCTACTTTATCATTAACTGCGCCCTTGGGACAAATTAGTTTAATGTCACTTGCTGATCACGTTGTTTTTGAAGATGCTGCCGCAATTACCGCTTCGCAAGTGGCCCGTCATTGGTATGCGCTCCACGCTGGCTCGCAGCCTTAGCCTTCCGCCGATACTTCTCAGGTCAATGCGTCACCTGTCGCTCATTCTGTTCCAGATTCTAGGTCACAAGATTCTATGCCTACAGGTCATAATGGTTCAATCGATTCATCTATTCTCGCGCCATATTTGCCTTCCACTGAGCGAGAAACGCCTGAGATGTTTCCACCTAGCACATTTCCTACTTCTATGCCCTTTTCGGATAGCTATTTTACCCAACTTGTTGCTTCTTTCGACCTTGACACGTCTTTGTACAGTCATGTCCCGCGTGATATTCTTTCTCAATTTCAAACATTATTGCGTAAATATCAACATATTTTTTACCTTTCAGCTTCAAATCTTTCTACTGTAATGGAGTTTTCTCTTATTATCCCTACTGGTGAATTTTTAAGTGCTGTTTTACATCGAGTAACTAAACTCTTATCTACAATCTATTCTCACAGTACTTCACCTATCTCAGGAATAACCGATATCACTCCTTTCTTTCTCGTTTTTGGGCGCAATGCACAGTCTCCAGAAACTGTATCATTGGATTTACCCCCATTAAATCTCTCACCTGATCATTATGCTTATAATCTGGTACAACGCATGAAAGATGCCCACACTCTGTTTTTTTCCATAAAAAGCGATTTGCGCCGCCGCCAACGCAAACTGTATGATCTTACTTCGCGTAATATCACTGTACCAGATGGCAAACTGGTCTATATGCGTAAAGAAAGCCATTCTTCTATTAGTGGTCAAAAGCCTCGCTTTTTGCGCAATTTTGACGGACCATTTCTCGTAACGGGTCACCCTCATGACAGTTCAGATCTTCTTCATCTCCGTCACATTCCTTCAGGTAAAGATTGGCCACTCCAGTTAATATTGAAAAGATCATTGTTATTCCAGATATATCTCCTTCTGATATTTCTCCTTCTGATATTTCTCCGGCAGATACTATCGATAATACTGATGATACTCTAGCATTAGATCGTCCCAAGCAACTTCCAATTATTCACCCAAATCCTGATTTAGCTGAAGTTGCATATCGTTTAGGACAATACTTGTCTTCTATTCCGTCTAAGTCTTCCATTGCTTCACAAGCTTGCAAATATATATATGAATCTTACCCTTAGAGTAGAGAAATATTAGCTAAGCATGGTAAACTTAGAGGTCTTGTAACATCGTGCCCTTTTCTCAATCTCGAAGGTGCCTCACACGGAGGTGTGTATATTTTGTCTCTAAATAGTGATTTCTTCGAACGTTTCCGTGTGTAATCAGTATTGTACTCATGTTTTGTTTACTTCTTAAAAAAATACGTTGTATTTTT
Source organism: Mastigias papua (assembly GCA_964019165.1). Taxonomy (NCBI): domain Eukaryota; kingdom Metazoa; phylum Cnidaria; class Scyphozoa; order Rhizostomeae; family Mastigiidae; genus Mastigias; species Mastigias papua. The sequence continues at coordinate 10,682,447 of OZ025279.1, read as the reverse complement.
TAATTAGGGGGGACGGGATGTAATAGGAACACGTGATTTGTTACATGATTGTCACATGACCAATTAGTAGTTGTATATAGTGTGTAGTTTTGATTGATTAATGAGAGAAATTATACTTCAATGTTAAGAGCGTGTCTATTTTTACCTCTCGCTTTACACCTCTTACACTCAGCTTTGCCCCCCCAAGTGAAGAGGTTTTGACCCCAGAAAACTATGCCTTTTTGTATAGGCTCTCAGCTATGTTGTCAAACAACTACTGCTGTCATCATGTTGCAATGAATGGAACCCTTCTAGTTTTATCGGCAAAAGAATTAAACACAATAACATTTTTGCACAACATTAGGAAAGTGTGTAATACATGAACAGTACGTTATTGTAACAATTACAAAACTAGATATTTCATCTCCAAACTTTTTGCATCAACACGTGACATTTACGAACATTGTTTCAATATATCACATGTATCAACCTTATGTCAAATTAGACTTTTTGTCCTAGTACCACGTCCCTTCTTGAGGGTTTGCCCCACCCCACAGTAAAAATATGTTAAAAAAGGCAATGGTGCTTCAAATGAACTTTTGAGAAACCAGGTACTACAGAGAAAATTACAGTATCATGAAGAAATCAAGCCCTGTCTTGGAATCGTTTTAAGTAGTTGATGATAAGCAAGTTCATTGTACACTTTGCTTTGATGCTCTTTGCTACAGTTGTGGGACTTGCTCAATGCTGTCAGATTTACGAAGTAAGCATTCTTGTATTAATCAAACTCAGCCATTACACAGCTCAATCACAGGTGAAGTAGAACGCCAGCCAAAAAACTGAAGTAAATAGATGCAGCCGGCACTGGCAATCTTTGTCACTTTGAAATGAAGGTGTACTTCTGCCCTGGATGAATCAATTATATCACTTATCATAAAGGTAGTTGCTCTAGATATGATGCCAGTGAACACAGTAGATGGTAAGGGATATCGAACACATGTGGAATTCTTGGAACCCGAGCACAAAGTACGCTCTCATCAAGCAATCGTAAGGCGAATAAATAAAATGTACGGAGAAGTAAAGCAAGCAGTCATGGAAGACCTGAATGATCTCAAGTACGTTGCTATAACAACAGATGCATGGACTTCCATGGCTACTAAATCATGTGTAACAGTGAAAATCCAATACCTCACAAAAGATTGGCAAAGGAAGTCAGCGGTGCTTGACACTAGTGAAATGGATGAGAGCCATTCTGCAGAGAACATTGCAAGAAGGCCAGAGCTTATGCAGGTTGTACTAGAATTTTGAAGGAAAGATAAGAGTTTGTGTGAGAGACCATGCCTTTAATTAAGTAGCCGCAGAAAGGATGCTAGAGGAATGAGAAGATCAACCCTGTTGTACTCATATACTTCAGCTTGCCATCAATGCTTGCTTTGCAATTGAAGAAGCGAAAGCGCTGATACAGAAGTGTGGAAGTTTGGTAGGGTTTTTCAAAAGTTGATGTTAGCAGCATCAGCATTAGAAACTACACAAGACCGCTACAAGGTAGTGAAACATCATCTGATTCAATCATACCAGACTAAGTGGAATAGTGTGTATGAAATGTTTTAGCGCCCTGACGAGCCGATGCAGTGCGTGGCAGCCGTGTTGTCGGACAGGAGTGTAGTGGAAACTGCCAAGGAGGAAAGTATTTCACTCACAGCAGCACAGTGGAACAGAATAGCTTCAATATTGCCGATTTTAGAAGGACTACAGATTGCCATCAATACCATGTCGAGTGGACAAAACGTATCAGCTTCATGCGTGCTTCTTGTTGTCAATAGTTTAAAGAACAGTTTTTAACAACAAATCCAACAGGCACTCTACTGGTGAAAGTTTCAAGCAAACAGTATCGGTAGGTCTGTCCTGAAGATTTCTCATGGGTCTTGGTGCTACGTCTCCCAGTGCCCTTGCAGCTTGCAAGGATCCACAGTACAAAAGCCTCACATTTCGTAGTGAGCCATTGATACTGCTTACTCATGAGCACATTAGAAGTTTGGTGGATGATATCGAGGAAAGATGGATTTAGATTATGGATAGTGAGACCCAACTACCTACAAAGATATTTGCAATAGCCCTGCTTTTGGGAGGAGATTACTTTGATGAAGCAGCATTCGTGTCATGATGAGTTTAATAGCTACATAGAAGAGCCCTCGTTTCACCCAAATAGCGACCCTTTGTGATGACGGATGCAGAATGAAAAAGATTCCTGAAGGTCACTGCAGCTGCACGAAGATAGTTGTGCCTTCCTGCAACAACAGTTGCTGCAGAACGGGCGTTTTCTGTAGCTGGCAACATGGTTACAAGCTAACGCTGCAGCTGAATATCAGGAAACGCTAACTGTCTAGTATTTTTAAGCAAAATACTTATAAATGCTATCTTGCGTATAGTATGTCTCCTGCACGGGATTTATTGTTTCATTTGCAGTCATATTATCAACTTTCGTATATGGATTCAACCGTAGCTATTACTGTAAATATTTCTCTCTAGGAGCACCTACAATCACTGCCAAAAGTCTTGGAACACTTGCATTACTTTTCGACTCGTAGAGGAATCTCCCCCCCTCCCCCCTCAGAACAATGTTGAATTAATCAGGAGTTACTCGCAGCAGACACGTCAATTTGCTCTCAAATAGCACTCTAGCAACTAAGCTTTTACCTCAACATTGTTTTAAGGGGGGAGGGGATCAGTAGCTGTCAAATTTGACCGGAAATTCACTATTGTCAAATAAACTTCATTGTTCAATAGGTGTTCCAAGGACTTTTGGCAGAGATTGTCTGACACAAATATGGTTGTAAGGGGAATTACATGATGGAAAAAATATGTACCATAGGGTTTTCCGTGGTCCTGATTTCAATGGTGTTGTTGCCAACTCCATATCTGTAATGGTTTAGGAGGTAGAGATAGTGACATGCATCAATTTTGTGCTGTTTCTACCATGCCAGAAAGACTATCCGAATCTGAAGGCACATGAGTTCATACTTCAGGTTAATAAGCAAAACTGTGTTTTTTCCATTGAGAATAAAGTTGCTGTCTAAATTGTATGCTAGTAAATGGACGGTTCACGTAAGGCGTAACTGTCATTTGCACGATAGCTTATTACTTATACGATCAAAATGGCAAAGTCTCAACTCGCTTATTTCTTGTATGACATAGACAACAAAGATGTCGGAAGAGTTTATCTAATTACTTATAGCAACACAACCGTTTAGATGTTTCTACTGAAGCAGTTTGATCTGGAGTCTATCTACTGCATTAGCTGCACCCTCTGCTTACAAAAGTAACAAGTAACGCTACGTCGTCAAATCGAACAAAGGCAATAAAGTTCTGTAATATGCTCACCTGTTTAGAATATGGCGACCAATAAAAAGAAAAAGAGCGCATTATGTTCAGATATTAAGGCAGGAGCTAAGAGAGTAGGTTTTGCCTTTAAAAGAAGGTCCTGTTATTGGAGAATAGACCCAGTGGAGTTGGATTAGCAGATGCCTCCTTCAGGTGCTGGTGTTAGACCTTGGCAAGGGTACTAATATTTGTTTCACCGGCCCTGTACACACTCCTGATACACAGCTAAAACGCCCGGCATACTGTTATATTCACTTTATCAACATGTATACCAAATCACTCCCTTGTATTGCTACGGTCTGCAGAAATAACAGCTAATAGTGTGAAATGATTTATGTGCTTGCCCGCTTGCTTCCGTGCTACAATAACGTATTGTAGCTTGCAGGTAAAGCTGTTCAATGCACTACACCAGAAAACGAGTCAAAACAAAGATATTGAAGGTACTCGCAGCACACAAGTGTGTTGCTACAGTACGAGCACCGGTATCCCCTCTAAATTTCTGTAGGAGACGATCGGTTCGCTGACATTATCACTGTACGCAGGGCCTCCTACTTTCTCATCACTCTTTCAATTTCCAAGACCAAGAATCTCTCCCACTATGTGCTTATTGTCTAGCTCTTTGTTGCAGCTGCCATACACGTCACTTTTCGTAGTTCCTCCGTAGTAGTCATGGCCCGCAGTGCTTGTGCAATGGTAGCGAAACAGCGATTTGGCCACGGTTTACCATTACATTTCCAGCTTGTGTGATTCAGTATTAGGCGATATCGAAGAAATAGATGCAGTAAAAGTGGTACACGGATAAGTACATTTGCAGGAATATGGAAAAGTACATTGATATTATGGAGAGGAGAGTAAAATCGAGGAAATTGTCACGGTTTGCCATTTTACGCAGATAAACATGAATAGGATTACAGTCATTTCTTGAAAAATGGTAAACCGTGCAGTTTTTCTCCTTTTTCTCAAAAAGGATACATCAATTTTTGCACATGACTTAATACAACAGTAGTACTTACTTATGTACCACTTTATGCAAAATTGGGAAGTTATAGCATAATTCCCCGTAGTTCTATAAGGAATAATAAAATGGTAAACCGTGTGGTAAACCGTTGGAAACGAGTACAGAAAAGCAATCCAATTCAATGCGGCGATTATAAATGTGCTTGAAACCGCTCTTATGGATAGAATCTATTGCCGATTCCAGAATACGTTGATTATTTTGTTGTGTTAGAAGCATAATAATAATATTTCCTTAGATTTGTTTATTGATTCCACTTTTATACTTGGTATGGCATTGGTGAACACGATCGCCAGCCAAGAACAGTGCATCAGTACTACACTCCCTCAATTGAGCCCTTACCCTGCACAATATCAAATTTTCAATATGACCAATGAGATCAGCGACATCGAAAACCCAATAGTATAACCGATAAAATTTTCAAAATGTAGCCTACTAACAGAATTGGCTCAGACAATCACTGCCAAAAGTCTTGGAACACTTGCATTACTTTTTGACTCGTAGAGCAATCTCCCCCCCCCTCCCCCTCAGAACAATGTTGAATTAATCAGGAGTTACTCGCAGCAGACACGTCAATTTGCTCTCAAATAGCACTCTAGCAACTAAGCTTTTACCTCAACATTGTTTTAAGGGGGGAGGGGATCAGTAGCTGTCAAATTTGACCGGAAATTCACTATTGTCAAATAAACTTCATTCTTCAATAGGTGTTCCAAGGACTTTTGGCAGAGATTGTAGCTTAATTTGTAAGGAGATAATCAAATCAGAGAAGATCTGGATAATGTTAGAAGCTTTTATAGGAAAACCATTCTTTTGTCTGAGCCTAAAGTTTCCTAACATTTTCCAAAAAACTGAGACTGAGATATTTTAAGCTTTTAGTGCTGTAAACTGGCAAGAAGAGGTTACTGTTGCTTATGATAAAAAGTTGGACAGCTGTTAACCTGGAGTATCAATTTCCGGCACGTAAAGTAGATGAACTTTCGATGATGTTCTTAACATTCCTTTAAAAGGTTGATACTTTGAACATCAGTTTCTTATAAAATTGTCTCTAATAATAAAAAATATTCATAGACAAAACTCCACTGCAAATGAAACCATTTCTCTAGCATCTACTTTCACATCGTTACTTTAACATTGAGCTATGCATGTTATCATTCGCAATTGGCTAAAAAATTAGCAGTTTTAACGATACCCAAACTTACACATCACGATGACTTCTATCGGCTCAGATGAAGATGACCCAAACTTGTTTGTAGCAATACAATAGTATACACCGCCATCCTGTCTGCTGGTTGAGTTTATGAAGAGAACAGATGAATTGGTAATAGTAGAATTTGAACCATTGATCCACTTAAAGTCAGCTGCTGGTACTGAATTAGAAGAGCAGCTGATGTTCAGTGTGGCACCTTCTATTATAGTCGTGCGGTTAATGTTGGGAGTAATCTCTGGCTTTGCTAGATCTACAAAAAGTAAAGTTGTTAAAACTAAAATGTCTCCTAAGAAACATCAACACAAATATCTCTGTGACTAGCTAGTTTTGATTGACCAATAAGAGTAGAAAAGTCAAAGCAAGCAGACAAGCAATAGTCAGAGACAGGGGTCTAATGTCTCAATGAACCTTTGCAGCAATTTGAAATATAATATCACTTCAGATCACATGTAGGCCCTAAACTAACTATGAAAAAGTCGCTAGAAGCACTTCATAATGAAGTTGAGTTATCATTTTCGAGTCTGTGTTCCAAATATCTCTATTTCTAAAATTGCCCAATCTGTGACCACTGAGCTTCAATTGGAACTCAAAGGATTGCAAAAACTGTAAATTTACAAATTATCCAAGACATTGCGCATTACATATCATATTATAACATTTTACAGGACAAATGGGTCAAAATGCTACTTACATTCGACATTAATCACTAAAGAGGACCTCTTCTCCATAGCATTTTGAAGTTGTGCTATACAAGTAAATGTTCCTGCATGTTGCCTTTTTATACTTTGATACACTAGTGTATCTGACCGCACAAAGAGAGATGGAGAGTAAGACATCCAAGTGTAGCGCCAAATCGGTGGATTACTTTTCGCATTGCACACAACAGAAAAATATCTTCCTTCTACCACTGATACACTGTTCTGTGATGTTGTATTAAATGTTGGTACATCCACGTCTAAGAGTTGAGAAAGGCCACGCATAAGCAAAAATATCAAGCCCTTCCTTTATAAGTACACTGTATAGACATTAATGGATATATAAATCCCCAATGGAATCATCTCTACTCATACGTCTAGCAGCTTTTAGTATCACTCAAGAGGCATCTAGTCTAGACTGAAAGCGACGTGTCTACTCATAAATGATCTAAATGAGGATTAAAGATTGCATACTGCACTTGTGAGACACCAGATTGGAAAGAAGATGCTGTAATCATAGCAGGAACCGTTAGTTGTTACTAAAAGGACCACTATTGCTCAACAAAGTACTGACAAACAATCTCATAAATATGTAAAATTCTAAAAGTATTTTCCTGCACAGCTTTGCTTAAACATTCAGCTTAGGATACTATATTATCCATTAATCAAGCAAAGTAATTTTGATAATTTTCCAACTCACACATCACAATGACTTCAATTGGGTCAGATGAAGATGACCCCATTATGTTTGTAGCAATACAATGGTATACACCGCCATCCTGTCTGCTGGTTGAGTTTATGAAGAGAACAGATGAATTGGTAATAGTAGAATTTGAACCATTGATCCACTTAAAGTCAGCTGCTGGTACTGAATTAGAAGAGCAGCTGATGTTCAGTGTGACACCTTCTATTATAGTCGTGCGGTTAATGTTGGGAGTGATAACTGGCTTTGTCAGATCTGCAATAGAAGAATAATTCTTATAAAATTTTGGGAACAAAAAGGAAATGCATCCATGCCTACGATTACTGTCCTACCTATAAGAAGTGATCAGTAGATAACTATCTTGACAAGTTGTAATTCTCTCATAAGCTAAATAAGTAAAAACAGATAGCTGTAGCAGCGTTTCTACAAAATTTCTGAATAAAGCTCCTTAGCTGTCACTGACTTCAAATCAGACGATTTTCCCTAAACATTGTTTCCAGCTGTTCTATTTAGTAATGATGCAGTCCTGGTAAATTACAGTCAATTCGATAGTCTTGCAATAGATTGCTCAACATAGAATGCTGAGTCAGCATAGAGTTGCTGAGTCAACCCGATGAGTATGATTGAACTCCGTCAAACTCCACTTAACATCACTAAGCACTGCTCAACACGAGTAACAATTGATACGAGGCAGTACTTTGAATTTGGAGCCATTTTTGAAATCACGAAACAAGTAAGTTCACTGTTGCTCAAAATCGTTAACCGAAGGAGAAACCTTGCTGAAAGAAGTAAAAAGAACTCATAAGAACCAACCAGTTGAAGTAGATGGCAAAGTTTGCTTTTTGAAGATCAACTAGCACCGCAGCAAGGCAAAAGAAAGCTAGCTCCATGTAGGGAGATGTAAACGTTGATTTTCATCTTGTTACTTTGAACTACTTCTTGATAAAAAAGACAACCTTGTGCTTCATTGCAGAGTAGCATTCGTAGAGAGGGGTTGTAGGGGGGCTAATGTTTATATCACCTCTATCTGTGAATCTTCATTCATAAATCTACATGCGTTAGGACTCGTTCGGTAGATCTCAACAATTTTACGCATGGTCGTTAAATCTAAAAGCTTTAAAACTCATTGAGTACAGCTGCATGATACCAGTCTATGTTTAGCGCGTTCTTTGGTATGGGAGAATTTACATAGACATGATGTACTCAATGGCATTTAGGCTATTGGAAGGAAATTTTGTATAAACACAGCCATTACTATGTAAAGCACAGCACTAATTGGGAGGCTGAGGTTTTAGCTCCAGTCAGACCCTTTCAAGAAATTTTCTTCCTCTCTATTCTATTGTAGATTATTCCTATATTCGAGCCTAAACAATACACTATTAATTGATGATGTTGTCAGGGAGCTACCTTTGAGGCCTTTCTATACCGTAAAGTTAAAAAAATTTTCCATCACGCCGGAAACGCCATTATAGGTCCTCCTACGTCACTACAAGAGAGCATCTACCACTCAAGGTAAAACCACATGGTGCCGTCCCTGCAAATGGGCAGGGGTGAACTTATTCATAATTCACAACATATGAGAAGTCTGAATCAGGGGTAGCTCTAGTAGGATATTTCTGACGGTGATTTACCTATATGATAGGATTTTTACAGCTGGATTTTTGCTCTGCACCCCCCTGCAGATAAAGATGGCAAGTTATCCCACTGCTGTTTAAGAATGTATGAAAAAAGAACAAAAAATACGATGCTCAATTCTTAGTTAAGGAATTTGAGCTGGAAGGCTATTTAAATATGCTTAGTATTGAGTAGAAACAAGAAATACATTTTTTTTGATGAAAACAGTAATCAGAATTCCCTCAACTGTTGCAGCTTGCAAAGTATTGCCTGTCAATGCAAGCTGGCAAAGTGAACACCTTCGAAGAGAGGCGGTCGCGAGTTTTACTTCCAAATTGTGCAATTTCTATGTTTGTGCAGCACAGCTTACAAATACATAGATTACATGGCGCTAGTATGCAAGAATTTTGGTGCTTCGACAAAAATACTTTCTATTTGCTAATTTTGGGGTGTAGGATAAAAAATGTGGAGATCTTCTTGGTGATTTTGATTCATTTGATTCAAAGCAACACCTGCCCTAAGTCTGCTATTTGACCTGTACCGTGTTAATGTGAAGTACACGCCACATTTTCTAGTGGAGGTTTCTCTAAAAGATGGTGAAATGTCTGAAAATGATGACATCATCAACGACACCGATACAAATGAAGATGTCAGACTCATTGCTGCTGATCAAGAAGATTCTGCTTTTGAGCCAAAGTTGCTTCACCAAAATGATCTTGGTAGCTTGATATGTGATTAAGCCAGGGACATTACTTACTGCAATGATGTTGAAAGCGTTCTGTTTCACTTTCGTGTTCAAGATTCTGATGCAAACTCATAGCCTTCGTTTATCTATAGCTTAAAGCTTAGTTTAAAATGTTTGCTCCTGCAAAAGTCAACATCAAATGGGCGATGAAAAAGTCGATTTGCACTACGTATAACTGTACTATCTCTGTGATGGTGAATTCATCCATGGTCAGCAGCAGCATTCTGGCTACACAGTGTTTCCTGTCTTGTGGTTATGGGACAGGGGAGCCAAGGAGAGGAAAGATTGTTTCTTCGAGCAAATTTGAAGACCAGCAATGAAAATTGTTAAAGCACCGCTTGTGCTTAGAGACGAGCTTTTCTTTCTTCCTCTTCCCTTTAAGTTGGAAATGATGAAGGGGTGGCACCAAGATTTCCCCATGGACTAGGGTTCTTGGCGGGGGACTACATAAATCAACTGTCTAACCGATAAGGTATCATTTTTAATTTACTCCTTGTTTAAATGACAACAGGTAGAAACTGAGAAATAATTTACACTGATTACACTAAGAAATAACTTACACTGATGCAGGGATCAATAATAATGCCTGGAAGTAGAAAATTTCCGGTAGTGATATAGGAGGGCCTATAATGGTTTGGTTCCGACGCGACAGAAAATGTTTCAAATTTTTCCCTCTAGAATGGCGTACAACCCACCTCCCAGTTTAAACTTTGTTTTTGAAAATTATTAGGGAAGGGCTTAGGGCCCAGCCTCAACTGCTAGAAATTGCCATGTCTAGTTATATTCCATTCTATTGAGTATGTTATATCGATACAAGTTACCCCATGCCAACGCACACTGCAAAATATCCTGTAGGTTCCCCACCCAACGCTTGCAGACTCATAGACCATGTTTTCTGGCATGTATACTGGCCAACTAGGTATCAAAGCAAGCTAGCCCTTCGTTTTGGTGCAAAAAGGACAGAAATTACAACATACATATACAACACTATGTGATGAGGCCTGGCTGCAATCAATAAGGTAGTCTGTTAGAAATCCCCCTTCAAAATGCCAGAGTTTCCTGAGGAGGGGTTTCCCGACGTAAGAACTGTAGCCCTCTGCCTCCTCTGGCCCTCTAGTGCCATCCCTGAAATGACTAAAGAGTACGCTTTATCTTTGTCATGTAGACATATTTGCAGACATTCTTTTTTGATGCTCTAATGTTTGTTACGTGATTATTGCTTTCGGTACATAATCTTCGTTTGTTTTATTGTCCCTTATAACATCCAGTCTGTCGTACAAAATAGCAATTGTTAAATATCTGCTTCTCAATCTAGATATCAGTGATTAAATCTAATCGGGTAATAACGAAGTGATTCTCAGAATCAGCAACATGGGTCTGCTATATTTTGGCTGAAATTTCTACGACAAGAAATCTTTTTTGTTGTCCAGTGATTTTGTCTTGAGTAAAAACCTTGTACAATAAATACATCGTGTACAAAGTCTTCCTTTCGTATCGAACAATAGATACTGGCATTCTCAATTAATCGAACAACAAATAGCAGTGATAATTCTCAAACTCACATGTCACAACGACTTCGACCGGGACAGATGTAGTTGAGCCAAGTGTGTTCGTAGCAATACAAGAGTATAATCCACTATCATGTTTGCTGATTGGGTCAATAATGAGAACAGACGAGTTCGCCACGACAGAATTTGAACTATTAATCCACTTCAAATGAGCTGCTGGTACCATATTAGATGAACAGCTGATGTTCAGCATACCGCCTTCTTTTATACTTGTGCGTGTGATGTTTGGATTGATCTCTGGTTTTGGTAGATCTAAAAGCGAATAGTAATCTTCTTCAAAAAGCGAATTCCCTCAGGATGTGACAAAGTGGCCAGCTATATCAATACCACTTTATTCATAAGACTAGACTAACAACTGAAAAGGACCAATAAATTTCTGAGGAAGGAATGTAATGTGTCACTTTTAGTTTGCATAATGATAAAGCATTCGAGCTGTTGGATTTCAAAGTAATATGTTTTGAATGTCATGAATCTGTAGATAAAACTACAACTTCATTATCCGAAGGTTTTAACAGATTACGTAAAAATCCCCAAACTTAAAATTCTTAATTTGTCCTAGACTTTCCTGGACTATTTTAAAATAAGACACGACCTTCTCTAACAATTTCCTCGGACGATTCCTTTTAGCAATGATACAATCCTAACAGATTCTAATCAGTTTGGTAGCTTTCATTAAAACCAGAAAAAAGACGCTTGATAGTCGGAAATTAGGCAGACTGTAGAAACTAGGCAAAATAGAATAGCCAAAAATATGTAAGAGAGTTTCTATATTGTCAATTTGAGTTCTTTGGACATAAATAGCCGGGGGTGAAATCTCTCACAACATGACCAAAGATCAAGATTCTCCGACTTTGAATTCGGGCTGTTCAATAACTACAAGCAATTTTCCTGACTAGTTCAGGTGATTCCTAAATTTGGCAAGAAGTAATACATTGCTTTGGAATCAGTTTACATAAAAATCCAAAACCCAACCTTGTGTATACAAAAAGAGTTCATTTTCTTACTTGGATTCCTCAAGTAAGAAAAGGTGAATAGGTGCCCATTGGCCAATCACAGGGCCAATTCGATGTAGTATTCATCATATTAATAGAATCTATCCGCATCTGGCTGTATGTTTTAGTTCACCTTCCGGTCGTTACCCGACGCTGAAGAAAGTCGGATGAACAAATAGCTTTTCATTGTGCCAAAAGAATGTTCCTACCTTGTCGAGCTATAGCGAATATCAAGTAATGTGTAATTTCAGAGTGTAAATTCACAATAAATTTAAGCTGAGATTAAGACAAGAAATAATGCTTACAGACAACAGTAAACTTTGCTATAGGTGATGTCATCTCTCCATGGTCATTGGTACTAATACATGTATAATTTCCTGCATCACTCTCTATCACACCAGAAATGGTCAGTGTTCTGGCTTCGTTTGAGTATCTAATGCCTGTTCTATATTGGATGTAAGTGTTGTCCTTTCTCCACTTAAATCTAGGCTCTGGGAACCCAGTTGCATTACATGTAAACACTGTGGTTGCTCCGGTACCAACAGTTCTTGAGGTGGGACTCTTCGTAATGTAAGGTAGTTCTAAGAGACATTGATAAAATACTGTAAGCTAATGTCATAGAAGATTGATATTATCTTTTGTATTCCATATGACCGTATGTCACACCCCTAAATAAAAGTCTACTGGTAAATAGCCAAACTTTGCTTACATAACGTTTTCGAATTCATTCCATTCTTTTTCTGTTTAATTCAATAAAAGCTTATAATAACAAATTACCTAAAACATTGCTTACTAACTACTAAAGTACACTACAAGGACGGAACCCACTGAAAGCAAAATACCCTGATTGCCCCCTGGTATAGAACATATACCCAAGTACAAGCAATAAAAGAAATATAATACTACATATAAGTAAAAACTGTTTAACAGGAAAAGGTTCTTGAGTGCATTTCACATATGAAGTCAGAGGAAGATACGTGAAGATTGTGAAAACTTAGAAACATGGCTATGAGTACAACGACAGCAACCGTCGTTTCTGACACTGCTCACCATACAGGATCCTCATATCAAAAATCACCGCTGACTGATAGTCATTGACACTACAGTATTTAAACCAAGGGTCCAGTGTGAAATGGGTATAAATGGAAGTAGGTACACTAGGACCATACGTAAAGGGACATTGTAATAGATTGACTCAGTGGTTAAGCTACTGTGATCTTAACTTATTCTACAAGCTAAGTGTACAGTTTCACTCCTGATGTTCTCCTCCATGTTCCCGTACTGGGTCGATTCCGACTTTCCCACCAAACGTGAGAAGCTGATGTTACAGTTATACATCATTTTGTCAAATTTGATGGAAAATTTGGAGTTTTTCCAGTATACTTCGTATTTTCCTTTGTATAGAGTTTCACATTATTATGTATCTTCCTTTGGCTTATGAACTTGTTAAACTTATATATTCATTCGATTTGCCGGCAAATAGAACACTTGATACTTAAAAATTCAAGCAAATACTCTTCAATCGTGGGAGCCACTTCCATCTTATCGATAAAGTTTAGGTTCTAAATCCCTCATAAAGATATCTTTATTCACGGCCATACACGACGATGCTCCATAAATGAGGAGAAGTCTTCAGATTCAACAAAGAGTAACCACCCGTATGTCACATTGAATCACATAGGTGCCGAGGTCTCAAGGCCTGTTCATATGGAGAGGGCTAGCTCTGTAAAGCAGGTAAGGCCGGCTTAGATCTCACCTCAATAGTGATTTGTACAGAAAAACTACTTGTGTTCACATGAAAAACTGGCCAGTCCGCTTGACCGAGGTAAAAGTGCACTAATAGTGCATATGCAGCCCGGTGTGGGATGGTGATATTTGTGCCAGATGACTCTGCTCTATTTTATATGGCCAGCAATGTGAGCTGGCAGGGTCTCAGAATTCCTACTTGAATGCCTGTAGAAAAACCCAGTTAGGTCAAGCAACATATAAGTATCAAATTATTACTCCCTGCTAAGCTTTAATTCATATTAGAACTACTCCACTAATTTATAGTTGAGCAGTTTCACTTGCTATTCTATTGTTAGCTAAAAGATATAATATTGAAAAATGATACTGTCGATGCATTCTTTTTCAAAGAGGTGTGCTTGTCATGTATTTTAAGCTACGATACACTCGTTAGTAGTGTGTTCCCGCCACTTTTCTTTGCGTAGTTGGAATTGTGCCGGTTTTTGTCTTGGTTTTTCAGAGTATTTCTGTGGAATTGACAAAAAAGTGTCTGGCAACGCTGATATGCTTGCTTTTCAGTGGATTTTCAGCTGCCGTCACTGAAAGCTGTATGTGAGTTGCCGTTAGATTTTGTTCCCTGAAACCTGTCATACGAGCCGAGCTCAAGTTGTCATTAATTAGCATTGCTTGAAAGTTGTCGTTTTAAGAAGTCATGTTAGAATTGTGGTATAAAGTCGTCGAATTAAGTCGTTGTGCCTAAAGTTGCTCGAACTTTCCAGCCGTAAAACAGTGGACATTTTTAACAACCATCAGTTCAACGAAAGCCAGCTAGTTTAGCTTTTTTCACTGCAAAGTTTCTTGTAACTGATCCCTGATTCTTATGTATGATTTTTGAGTGTCAGTCTAATTCTATTCACATCTAAGAGAGAAAGTGCTTGTTCACGAATGTATGGGGAGCTAGTGAGATTTATTTTGCGTTGCTTCTCGTCAGAAGAAATTTGTCATTATTCAAACTCTAGTGGAAATTATGGAGGGGAGAAGTTGATGTTAACATTTCAGAAAATTATCTTATTGCATTGGATAATTTCTAATTGCATAATATCTTGCACTTCTGCATCCACCGAAAATGGGTTCGATAACAGTTAGAGTTCATTTCCATTGGGCCCATGTTTAATCATATTTTCAGAACCTGCTGTGCAATAGGACAATTAAATCTGGACTGTGGGCCTGAATTGGCTCGTTGGCAGTAGTTTTGACACCCTTGTTCTAGATGGTTAAGCTCTCTCTATTTCAAATGAGAATGTTATATGCTGCCAAACAACCAACCAACTTCAAGTAAACCTCCGATTTTGGTCCATAGAATTCAATTCTCAATTTTCTTGTTTTTTTGACGTTCGTTTTATTTACTAAGCTAAAAAATATCCCATATTCTCATTTCCACTAGTTTCAGATCAAATGGGTTAAGATTAGTAGAGACTGTACGTGATTTTATACTTTCAATAGTACTATGTAAGCGTTAAACACTCAACACACGTTGTACTCACCTCTGACATCCAAAGTTCCTGATTTAGTTTTGGTGCGGCCACCAGATGTCACTTCACATTTGTATCTATCAATATCATTTCGTGTGGCATCGACAATTGTCAATGTAGAGCCCCCGTCATAATTGGTAATAACAAAGTGCGATGAGTTGGACAATCGATTTAATCCTTTGTACCACTTGAGTACAGTGCTCTGTGCGCTGCTGTATGTACAATGGAAGGCTACATCTTCGCGAGGTGCAATGGATGAGTTGTAAGTCTTTACCACATCTGCAACGCCTCCGATTGTCAGAGCGGAAACGCCTAAAAAGGAAATATTTGTTTTATTATTGCTAACTAACAATCGATTGACGTTAAATCAAATATGGCAGACAACTCAATTTACTTACTGATTCTAATACTTATGCTACTTTAATGATGATGCCAACATGTATACTACCTCAAGTGAATCACTTGAAACAAGTAGCCAAATCTTCAAGGTTTTCAGGTATTCCAAAAACCCTTAAGAGCTTTGTACATCAAATGGGTGTACAAGCAGCTTTCCTGCATAAATATTAAGGCGGACAGATCTATATTGCTCAAGATAAACGGATATTGTAGGGAAAGAAATGGATATTTATTGTGTAAACTAGACAGAAGTTTATATAACCTGAAATAGAGTTTAAGATGTTGGCATTAAGAAAAGGAGAGGTTTCTTAGGGCGTCAGAATGCGAAATGAACATGAGCCTTGTATTAATGTGAAATGAACGGGAAAAGAATTGCCGATAACTGCAGTATACTTAGATGACTTGCTAACCACCTCAAAATCAACAAGCTATTACGCCAATAAAAGTACTCTTAAACAAAAGAAGTTTCATGAGATGTGTGCATGAAACTTACTTTTGGTATGTATGGAGTTCAGACACAAAACAATAGAAAAAGTAAAGAAATACTGCTATATCGAGCAAGATATTTCACAGATTCACTTACAAGGTACACTTTAAATGGGTTCAAATTTAATCCCAAATAATATTAATAACATTGATAATGATATCAACCACGGATTAGTAGGCTAGCTCACACTGAAGTACATTAGTCGCCAAAAGTCCTTGTACACCCTACACTTTTGTATTCTGCAATAAATTTTAATTCCCTTCTTCCCTCAAACGTTGCTGGTTTTGGGAGAAGATCATGTTCCTACCAAATTCAAGTCTCCCATAGATGAACGAATACTGCTTTGAGGGGGAAGGGGGCGTGCGCATGCTACAACGATGACAAAATGTACAGAAATGTGGTTTTTACCAGATTTTGTGAGTGTCCCAAGGACTTTTGGCGAGTGTTATAGCATTGTAACAAATTTCTAAGTTACTACAGTAGTATCTTGATGCTCATCCAAGTGTTGGTGCTATAAAGAAAAACATAAAAGTTAACTCGAAGTTCTACTTCTCTCCCATGTCTCAAAAGAGTGTTAAAGAAGCTCTGTTATCACTGGACCCAAAGTAGGCCACCGTATGTGATAGAATAACACCAGGGTTCTTGAACATGAGTGCTGAGCAACTAGCTCCATCTCTCACATCATTATATAACTCACGCATTGCACAACGACGATGGCCCATCGACTGGAAAAAAGGCGAGTGGGCACGAGTTCACAAGAAGACAGTAAAGGATGTTGTCGAAAATTCCAGATCAATAACAGTTCTCAATGTAGTTGACAAAGTGTTTGAAAAGAACTTTACAAACAAGCTGCACATTCATTTGAAAGCAAACTTAGCCCTTGCTTGATTGCATAAAAGAAGCAAAACAGCACAGAAACTACGCTCCTAAGGCTCATTGAAGGTTGGAAATCTGCCCTTAACAACAGAAATTATAATGAAGTATTGCCAAGCTAAGGACAGACATATGTTCATATCTGAAAATTGTTCTCCATTACAAAATCAAAGTTTATTCCTTCTTGCCATGCAATACTCAGTATAGACATAGAGTTAACAAAGAATTCACAAAGTTGGTCTATGAAGCAAGCGTTTCTCTTTGTTTTCCATCCAGTGAGTTCATACAGAAAATTAGCACGTGAAGCGAATTAAATAGAAGGATAGACAATGCTCTACGTGGCAAGTTGATCCTGTCATTGAATTCGAATACATAAGTTACCTTAGCAACGGACAATAAATCAAGAGCGCAATAAAATTGATTGATGATCCTTGTAATCGCTTGTAATTGCTGCTTGTGTCTTAGACTTTTCTTGAATCCTGTGTATCAAGTATGCTCAGAAAAGGGAGGCAAACTCAGACAGAACAGAAATTGAACGTTTGAAAGCAGCGGGTTGTTACTGACGGTAGTAGTTAAAGCGGAAATTGACTGGTACAGCGTGGAGTCTGCTATTGAGCCTGACTTTGAAGACGATGTCAATACATTTGATTTGGTTTCAGATCAAAAGATTTTGTTACCTTATAAAAGAACGAGCGAAAGGAGGATGAAATGTTTGCTCAAATAATCATTAAAAAAGTCATCGATGCAGCATATCATGGACCCTCTAGTACACTTTCCTCACATAAGTATTTCACTACCCAGCTAAAAATTGCGGCTAGCAGTGGCCAATGGGCTGTTCTTGACAATTTTAATAACATGACTCTAGCTCGTCAAAGCGTTCAACCACCATATAGTGAAAAATATTCTTAATTTCCTCAAGTTCCCTCAAGCCAGTTTACCAAACATTCACTTCGAATACTGGCTTTGAAACATTTTCGCCTTAAAATGCCAGAAAATCACTCTTTTGCATTCAAAAATGCTTCATTCTTCCATAATTTACTATGCCTATTGTAAATAATAATAGCCATTACTTTTGATAGCACTGCTTTAAAATCTTGCTAATTTGTTCAGGAAGAATGTCAATATTGTTTCAAAGTTTCTTCTACTTCAAAATGTGACTCACGAGACTCACGAATCTTTTCCCGCCTAAAATAAGATGGAAGAAGCATTTACAGTGAGATACTTTTGTTATATAAATTTTGTTGACTAAGCCCTTGGCCGCTGTTAGCCACCATTTTTTCAGGGTGGTGAAATACTTATTTGAGGCAAGTGAGTAAGCAGTACTTGTCAGGCAAGCTATAATAAATCACATGTCAAAACATAGTGCCAGTTAATTTGGAAAGTTGATTTTTGTAACTTATAGAAAATACAATCCTATTTATTTTGATGTGTTATTCGGTTTAGATTAGTTAACCTTGTACATCTGTATATCTAAATGTATATATAGCATTTAAATAAAGTTGACCAAAACCCTGACTCGTTGCATCTGTTTCTCTACAAAGGAACTCGAATCTTTTATTCTCTTAATTGTTCCAAATACAATTCTTCAGCTAGGGATTCTTGGATGACAATGCTGTGCTCGACTAATCATTGTAGAAGCATTGTGCTTACACAAAGGCACATAAATTGAACTCAGCGGTGCATGTTATGTCGCAATAATTCAGTCTGATCATTGCTACAAATATTTTGTATAGGTTTATTCGTTTATTGCAAATATGAACCCCATTATTTGATTTAAAATACTTCTTCAATTGGTGAAATTCGAAGCGAGTTGAATTAAACAAAATTTCCCTATCAGAATCCACACCCGAAGGCAAAACGCTGTAACAAAATGATTAAGTTGACATTTGTTCCCTCCTCCAAGTCTACTGTATAAAGTATACCCGACTCTGCATTAAAAGTAGCCACCTAGAACCGAACACACATATAGTAGCTTATGTTTATGATCAAGTTGCATAGAGTAGTGCTAACTTCATTTTACAAGTAAAAGTACGTTTGGTGACTCTAAATACTAATATTGCAAAGACAAATGCCTATTAGAAATCTATATTTGAAGCTCGCAACACACTCTTTAGCCCCTTAAACGAGGATCAAACTGCGGCACAAATTTGGATCTGAAAGCCCAATCTGAGCGTAAACAACATTTAGTTATTAAAATGAGTGTTGTCTCTTGCACTCTTCCATAAATGATGAGAAGCATAACGATTTCTCTGACTGCATTCACGAGCACCAGAGTTTGGCAATCTTTTTCCGAAGACCTATGCAATCTAATCATCTTGGGTAATCAATAGTTTAACAAATTAATATTGGAGACAAAAATTTCCACTAGCAGACTGAGTTAAACTGGTGACAACTGCTACCAGCACCATCTCTATTCTCCTCTCTTTAGGCAATTTAGTCTCTTAGTTTTACTCACGTTGTTCTTTGTAAGATGTTAGTTCAAGCTCGTTATAATGCAAATTCATGAGAATTTTACCATATACCTAATTTGAAACAAAGAATAGTGTGATCTTATTTGCCTTTATTATTTCTTCATTGAAGCTCACTGTTAATTTCAGCTTCTGAATTGTAAGTACCTTTAACAGTTTGGACTAGAAGACTTAATGCTGTTTCCCACTGTACTTGGTGCAAATCAAGTGAGTTAGATCTTTTGCTCTTACTGTGAATGATGATGAAACTGATCAACGTAGAGGCTAACAGGATAAGTTATCAGTCGCTTATAATTGAACAGTTACAACTGGGCTCCTAAGCAGCTCCTTGTGTTAGGTTGAATTAGGAATAGACTAATCTCAGTTCTAGCTTATCAATGATTATAACTGGAGATAAAATTTCAATTGATAACGCTTACCAGAGTTTACCATTACAAGTAACCCGATAAATAGTAGCATCTTGTTGTTTTACGGTGCACTCCTTGTATCTTAAGAAGAATATGCAGACATCATCCTACATCCCCAACCTCTCGCCTATGCATGTCCTGCATTCCATTCGTACAAAGCTCTCTAAAGCTTTATGTCACGTGATTAATGCAAAGCGATTTCACTGGCAAGGAGTTCTCAGTTCTCTTAATAATTCAATATATGGGATTGGGCGGGGGGGGTTGTTAATAGAGCTGATAAGAATATCGCCAAGTCTACAATAACTTTGGTCTATAGTCAGAGAAGTAACAGAGTTTGATCTAAAATCTAATATTTTCTAACTGTGGATGATATATGTAATGGCAAAATAGTATAGCACTAGACTTTCCACACGGGCAAGGATAGTGTGGGATTTAATATAAAAAGATCTCAGTTCAGCGTCCTGAAAAGTCAAAGTTTACGTGAAAATGTCTTGTGAATAGAATTTTTGAAAGCAGGGAAGTTGGTGTACTAGCATCACGGAGGCAAACGTGTCAAAAATAGTTTGAAGTGTTTTGCTGTGATCCTCCAGAGTTTTGCAGAATCAATGACAACATCACTAAGTTAGTTGCGCCAGGGACTTCATGTATTTGCTGATGGATCGTATGCTGGAAGAACTCACTTGCTGGGTTGCATAAACGTTTGGCAGTTTATCTCTCCGTAGGCCTTTGTGTGTTGGAAATTTCATCCTACGTAAGCTGTCGGTAAACTCTTATCTGCAAAGACTGACAATTCCATCTGTATTGGAGTACCCAAAAAAGGAGCAAAATTGGGTGTTGGGCCTTCAATAGGCTCTATGATATCTTGTTTGTGCAATGTTTCGACTGCAGCAGCAACTTTCTGTCGCACGTGAAATCGAAGACAGCCCACGGCTTGAGCAACAGGAGCAATATTGCAAATTAACTCAAAACCTTTAAGTTTTACTATGCCTTGAAAGCGAAGTGATCAACTTTCACGAGTTCCTGGGTTTATCTGCTGTTGCAGTATACTATAGAATTATTACTCCTAGGCCATAGGTGGTATTATCACTGAGGAGGGCACCGGGTTGTTCTCCTGTTATGCGACCAGTGAACATAATGAAATTCTTGTTTGATGAGATGAGAGCGTCAAATTCCCCATCTTTTGTACGGTAGTTGTGAGCCATTCGGAGAAAGAAGAAAAGAATAGATTGAGTTTGTAACGTGACTTGGATTTTCGGTGATACGATATCATCGTTACCTCGTCTGTTATGTTACTCAAGCACAAGTATCTAACACCATGGCTACATGTTGTTTACAAACTTTACACTGGAGAAGGACGTTCCTACATAGAAGCACAAATTTCCAAGGAAAATAGCTATTGATATCATCACTTTCCAGTGTATGATTCGGGAGAGGACTGCATTTGAGCAGCCTTGACAGTAGATTGACTCACAAGGCTAACACGAGTTTTAGAAGGAAATTCCACACTTGATCATAGATCGCAGACAAGAGAAGATTTTACAGTGGAAGACATCATTACTAACTAATCAAATTTTACTTTAATCCTAGAATCAAGAGTAGTCCATGCGTATTAAAGCAATTCTAATTTAATGCCTATGACTACAAACTGCGAACACCACAGGTTGAGGAACAAGTAGCATTCCGAAAAGATTATTTAAATCAACTGGTTATACTGTCAGAGTCTTTGCAAAAAGAGCCGTAAGAATTCAGAAACATGAACATGACCCATTTTCGTAATAAAGAGGGTAAAGAAAGATTTGAGAAAAAATTCAGTCCTGTAATTCAACCGAAAATTGAGATGAAGCGGCAAAGCACTACTATGAAATTGGATTTAGGCCCAACAAAGAAATAGGTATTGTGAAGAGTGAGGTTTGATTGCTATGGATATCTTGACTCGAAGGATACTGCATAGAAAGTAGAAAGCAGTAGGAAATGGTAAGGTCCCCATTTAATCAACAGTTTGAAAACCTGAAGGCATTGCTATACTAGACGGAAAGGAATTACTTTCTTATGATGAAAATGCTAGCATCCAAGTGTCAGGGGTAGAGGAGAGTTTGGGAAAAGCAACTAAATTAGAATATCCTATATTTAATGTAGTAGATATGTACAATTGCCACCCAAGTAGAAGAGTGATAAAGCAATGCGTTATGATTCACAGCGAATTCTTGTTCCAACAGCATAGTCATTCCAAGAGCCTGATCAGATCTATTTTCTCCTGACCTGACTGACCAATCATCATGAAGGATTCGCATCATGCATGCGCTCTACAGTTACATGTAGGTCCATTCTACATGCGAATTGGTCAGTTAGGCTGGGAGAAAATATTTCTGATCAGAGGTCTTAAACATTTTGCGGCTATGTTCGTTCCAACAAGTTTGTGAAGATCAGATATTGTGTCCCAACTTAGATCCAACTAAAGTGTCCCCATTTGGCAGCGTGCCATTGACAAAGGGGATGGAGAGTTCGGTGTTTTGAAGTCAATGGTAGAACGCTTCATCAATGCAGTGAGAGCATAGGTACCAGCAAAATTCCAGACAATTTAAAGAAATATGATATTTTCATACCTTTCCAAGAATATCGATATCTTTCAAAAGAGAAATGCAGGTCCATATCAGTCTTACTTGTTATATCCAAAATCTATGAAAAAAGCATTAAGCTTTAATGTCAGATTTTTGATCGGATAGAAAATATCTGGCATGAGTTTCTTGTGTTCTTCTATCTTTCAGGAAAGGATTGAAGATTTGAAACTCCATAAAAAGTGTACAATGGAAAGGTTTCAGTTACCAATTAAGGCTATTTTCAACCTGCTGGCTATCCGCTGGTGTCGGAGCAGAAAAGCTGTTCATAATGTTAAGGAAATCTGTGAAATCTACTCAAAAGGTATAAGTGAACTAAGAGAGGAAGAAAGACAATGCTTTTCGAAGTGAACTATTTAAAATTAATTAAATAGTTCATTACGATAACCAAAGGGCCAATTGGCAAAGTCAACAATTGTTTACATACTATACCAACGTATAAGGACAGGTAGTTATCTATTCTCTCTTGAGTTTGATCAATCATCCCATCCCCACATTCCCAAAACTTCTCCGATTCATTCACTATCATTCCCAGGGACACAAAACATATAGGATATCACGCCTTTTAATGCAAGACAGTGCAGTGCTTTTTAATGTCAAATCCATGCAAACGAAAAGAATGACGCTTTACGCAAGTTTCCTCCAGCGCTATTTAATTTGAATCTCGGCTATACAATATTTCTGACGATAGCTTGAAGTTTCGCCAAGAAGCATTCATACTAGAAACATTGTTGCTTAAAGCCTGTTTTCCTATTGGAGAATTCGTTTGCACTATACGAATGGAAGTGTTGAAATTCTCTTTGCTCAACTTGAAATCGCGATTAGGCTGCCTCTAGTCAATCTACATACTTTCGTTGATCGCTTCAAGAAAGTAGAACGCGATGGAATTACCAAGGTTATCGCCACAGCGATTGTCCTTAATGTCAAAGTTCGAAATATTTCGTATCGCGTGAAATTGTTGGCCTAGTGGACAGGCTCAATGAGAACTTCAGTGAGATCGTTCAGGGCTCGAAAAATATTAAAACTCCTACTCCTACTGCTCTTGTCTCGTGGTGAAGTTTTTTATTGACACCATTGAGTATTCCTTCTCTTACTGCGCAAGTGACATCAGTACTGATTCAAACGATTGTCAGAAACTCGTCTAGTGAGAATTAGCTGTTACTTGCAATTTCCTTGCATGTTGTCTTAAAGCTGATAGCGATACACGTAGCTTCGCACGTTGTTTTTCCATAGTAATTCTAGCTGTAATCCAATAAATGGGGTTTCATAATGAAAAATACACGAACAAGGTCATAAAAGGCCCATATACCCGAGCAAAACGAGGGAGTCTTTAACAGATTATGGTAGACAGTATGTTGGCTACTCATGAATGTATGGTATTTATTGCGACAGCTATCTTTCCCGTATCACAGATAAGGAACAATGGGATCGGCCATTTAAGATAACGAATGACAGAAAAGCTCAAAAGCGTTAACACACACAGGAGTAAGCACACTGACATGCATGGTGGTTTGCTAAGCAGAAAGCTCTAGTGTGCGCAAGGCTTGACGGACAATGGCAAGGCACTGCAACAGCAGTTTAAAAATCGCTTAGCTCATTATCGACTTTTGAGAAAGCAAAGGCCTGTAAAAAGGAAGACACTTCTTGCTGGTTTCAATAGGATTCAACATGTTGGCCAAAGAGTTGTTCAAGTAAAATTGAAGCCTCTTCTCCATTGCAGTTTTCACCAATAACATAGAACATTAGAAGCAATGCAATAGACATTTCGTCCTCCGTTTTTGTGAACAGTGTGAAGGCACAACAATGGATAGTCTGTCATCCGCCTTTTTAGTGGTGTGAAAGTACAAACACGGGTTCTGGACAAAAGCGAGGAAGGATGTCGCGGAGAAAAGAAAATAACAGGGAAAAATTGTTTCTTTGCGAAGTGCCCCCAATGTTAGTCTTTGAATTTGACTGCAGACACAAGCATGATGCAATATGCCATGATAATATAGTGAAATCCATGGGAAATGAAAAGGGATTTTATCTAGAGTCGCCTTGAAACTACAAAGCGATAGAGTAGTACTATTAGTTGCCTAATACACACTTTTTTATAAGAATATTGAATATTGTTTATAAGAATATCAAGACTAAAATTCTCTGAAATTTAGGAATAGTTTAATAATAATGCAAGGCTCAAGTTCACCAAGGTTTAGATTTTGTGCTGATTTGAGTTGGTCAAGTTTCACCAAGGTTTAGATTTTGTGCTATTTGAGTTTTTTTTAGAAAGCAAAGCAAATCTAGCTTCACTTATCCAGCCTGGAACTTGCTACACTGTAATGCGACTCAGCAACTCTCCAGGGAATGTCATTTATACACTTTTTATTATAAGAACGTAGCCTATACCAGAAATAATGCTCAAAATCGCTGAAATTTTAGAATAAATTAACAATAATTTTAGACTTAAAATAAACAATTTAAGAATATTGAGGCCTAATAAAGAATTAGGTGTTCATGTAAAAAAGTGTGTAATGGAAATTTATGAACCAGTCTGACCACTGCTCAGTATTTCTTAGGTGATATTGATTACATGAAACAACAGAATCCAGGCAGAAAGGAGTGGTGAAAATGAAGAGATAAGAAAGGGTGAAATGGAAAAGGAAATTTATGCTATACTTGAGGGAGACTCGTGCTTCACATCATCAACCGAAGTCGGAGAGACACCAAACTTCGCACCTTTCAGGAAATCCAATAACAAGTAAATGCAGACCTAGCCAAACAATAGAAGCAACTACCCGTCTGAAATTAGGAAAAATGGGATGCAGGCTAATAGAAAGAAACATTCTATATATCAAGCAGACCGTTAAAATTTAGATTCAAAAGCAAATATTCAAAATGCTTGCCCACGCAATGGTCAAGATTCAAAGTGAATACCTAATTATTCCTTATTTCAAAACAATCATCCATTCGATTGAAGTAAATACGTAATTGATCATAATTTAGACAAAGCAACTCATTCGACAACTCAAATTTGGTAGCAGTTTTCTATTGAGGGCTTATTGGATGCGCTGATGAATTTCTTGCAGTAAAACCACATCAAACTTAGTACAATGTTTGAGAGAAAAACATCCTCTTTTACTATCCTAATGGTTTATTTTGAATTCGTATTTGCATGGTAGCCTTTCAGTTAAGAGCAAATGATTTACAAGGGGCTTCCCATCAAAATGCTTGTAATGGAAACAAATCCGAAGAAGTTAACATATATACGTGCAATGAAAGGAACTTGACTAAAAACCTTAAGGAAATTGTGTAGTGTCGGAGCTGCTTTAATATTGCTGTGAACCCTATTCTACAAAACAGCTCATGTGAATAATGAACGCTCGGATTTGTAGTTTATTTCTCATTTTAGTGGAGGCCATCTTGAAACTACCTCAGATTGCACAGTGGTGTTTGACGTATGGTTCTACCAGACAGGTGGAAATAGGCAGATAGGTTTTTATTAGTACAAGATACCTATACCGCTATAAATGCTCTAACGAAGTAGCTCATTTGGGGGGAAATTTCAATTCGTTGTCTATTTGCGCCCCAAGACACTTTGTCTTATAGACTTTCTGACTTGATCGTCTTAAATTTTGAAACGAAGCTTGGCTCAAACAGTAATAACAAAGGTATCAGGAGCTTACTCACAGATCCTGAAAGTTCGTCTTGCAGTATTTTACTTAATAGTATAACAAAGCACCTCCGCTATCGACCCTAAAAGCATCTCCACTCCTATTACAGCCCCTAAAAATCAAATCAAATCTCAAAATTGCGTATTGCAGTGATACATTCACTGCGAAATTTAATATTCGCTAACATAGTAGCATAGCCGCCAAATGTTTGAGAGCACTGATGAGGTCTACTTTCTCCCAACCTAATTGACCAATCATCATGCAAAATGGGAGAATCGTAGCATGTCTTAGCATGTCTTAGTATGTGTGGCCAGAATCTTGAATGATGATTGGTCAAGTAGATTGGGAGAAAATAGACCTGAAAGAGCTCTCAATCATTTGGCTGCCATGCATAACATAATAATTTTCGATCAGCATTTGGCGTTAATGTCTTACTTCATGTCAATACAACTAGACAGAACACTAGACAGAATAGAGGTACGTTGGTTGTGGGGATGGAGAAGGTGTGTGCATCGCAAAGCAATGTGAAATGCTAATTGTGAAAATCACTTGTTTTGTCCAAGCAACTGATCGCATATCTACGTGAGTGATGCAAAAAGCGTGACCTACAAAGCAGCATGATATTAAAACAATAAGATGATCCTTCACGAACCTTCGTGGGCTGTCTAATATCTCACGAACCTATATCCATAGTGAAGAGTGTAATGATCTGTGAATATAAGGTCTTTGGAGAAAATGGAAAATCAGGCAAAAACTGTGAGAAAGGTAATTTACTGGTTGGTGGTGGTGAAAGCAAAATGAGCTAGCAAGGTGAAGTATTTTGGGGTAAACATTGATGAAAGTGTGTCCTGGAATCAACACTATAAGATAGTGAAGGAACACTGAAATTTGATCTTAATTCTTGTAAAAAACTGAAAAGAATTCTGCCCCTTTCAAAAAGTAGTGTCTTTCAAGAAAATGTAGTCTGTATATTTTAAATAGCATCTGCATTCACTAGCACACTCTGTTGTTCTCATAAGATATCAGAACAAACACAATGAGATATCCGTGGTATTAGATATAAAACTTTCAAAAAGAAAGAAGTTGCATATATTTCATATGGAGTTTAAACGCCAGAAGAAACAACTATATTATATATTTCTGCACTACTTGTGTTAAAGGAGCAACATTTATTTGATAATTTCGATCTCATCCTGTCTTTACTTTTTATATAAAATTAAGGTACATTTCTAAGGTTCATTGTATTAGCAAAATGCATCTCTGAGAGTGTTTCTATAAATTGTTCTTAAAAGGTGATTCCAATTGGGTGTTTATCGGAACAGAGGCTTTTAGAGGAGAAGGGCGCTTATGGAAATGTTTGACATTTGCACCCAACGCCTATTGAAGTGGGCGTTCAAAACAGATAGGGGCATTAATTGCAGAAAAAGATCACAATAGGTTCACCTAACTGCAACTAGACTTCATAGCGCGCAAAAGCTATATGTTAGGAAAGTTATTGCTACCCAGCCTGCACCAGTAAAGTATGGAATATCAGTCAGCTCCAACATTAAGTGCGAAAACATTGATAGATTTTGACCAAGCATTGAAAGTGCACAAACCTCTAAATGAACAATGTTCGGAAATCCTTAAAACTACGCCTATATAGAGATCAAGTTTCAGAACATGAGGAGAGGAGAATTAGTGATTTGCATATACCAAAAATCTAGACTATAGACAGGAAGAAAGAGTTGTTATTAGAAAGGTACTGTAGTGTAGCATGATGTCTCAAACAAAATTAAAGAATCGAAATCTATCAAAAAAGCAGGTTGGAAACAATCTTGTAGGTCACTAAAAAATCTTAAACCCTTCATACATATCCTTACTGGAAGAACAATAAAAATTCTAAATAAGTATGATTGTTTCTTGAAGGCATACTGATGGGATATCAAATATTAAAAGATTAAATGAAAATGAGACATGGAGAACTTACAATAGATCCTAGAGGGAGAACCATCGGTTCTACTGCAGCTGATCGTGAAACTCTTGGGCCAGACTGAGAAATAAAAAGGTACGAAGTTATTTGATGAAGAAGCCAAGTCTGTTGCAAAGTTGTGCAAATACCTACAACAACCCAAAGAGAGATATAGCTTCATAAACTCACAACGAATTCAATAATGTTAGTACACGCACTACTTCAATATACGAAAAGCATTTATATCGAGACCCTAGAAAGCAGTGCTACTACAGCATTTAGTCGACCAAGAAAATGACGAAAATAAAAGAAAATGATGTCAGCCTCAACCTAGATTAAGCATACTAGCATCTCGAATGAAATATATAGCATAATACTAGTAAATAAGATGGTGAAGTAGGAAACAATAACCTCGTCTCAATATAGTTCTGTGCTAGCATTCACCCAATCGAGAATATGAGAGACTAAGCTTTCGGCACTCGTATAGCTATGATTATTCTCTTTTGTATTCCTACCCCTCGCTCTTTCTAATATCATATCTTCATGATAATCATGTCGCTGGCCTTCACATTGATAATGTAACCCAATCTCTCATATTATGCAATATAGGAATTTGACGAGAGAAGAAACCTAGTGTTATGTCATGCACGTACCTATACGTTGAAATGCAACAAGCCAAACTACCAAGCATCAAATTGTTTCAAAATTGTAATGCTAAAAGCCCTGTTTTCTAGAAAGGGTCACTATAAGGCCTCTAGAAGTTTCCTAGAAAATATTTCTATACATTGAAATATTGTTTCCGTCTCTCTAACAACCTCGCATTTAGTAAGGATTTTGAATCATAAGAAATGTAGATGCAATATCATTGCTATGTTAATTTGCAATGTTGAAATTTTGCACTATAAGCTACCAATATTTGACTACACCAATGCTCACAGAATCACTATAACTGAATACTTATTACTCGATCTAGTAGCGGACTAGCGAAACTTCTCGGAATGGATAGAGGACAAAATTAATTTATGCATATGAAGTGATTATAAACGCGAGAGGTAACGTTTGTCCTATTGGTGTCAAAAGTGCAAATCATTCGAATAGTAGTGACGGCAAAACCAAAGCATTTATTTCTAAGTTCATATCAAAGCTGCAATTTCCAGCTCATACAGCAATTAAGTAAATGCTGTTGCTAAACGTCCAGTATACACAGAAACCCAATCAGGATTGCAATAAAGTGGTGAAATGCTACTAACAACTAGGACTATGATAAAGACATGTCATATTTAC
The DNA here is from genome assembly GCA_964019165.1 of Mastigias papua. Lineage (NCBI taxonomy): Eukaryota > Metazoa > Cnidaria > Scyphozoa > Rhizostomeae > Mastigiidae > Mastigias > Mastigias papua. Next base: position 10,653,160 of record OZ025279.1, on the reverse strand, counting down.
CTTAGGGTTTTAGAATATAAATATACTATGCTAATTGCTCACTGAGTATTCAGTACTTGTTCATAGTCAAGCTGTCTCCATATTACAGCATAGATTTAGAGTTATCATCTACAAAAAAATTTTTGGGATAGAGGAAGATCTTTTTATTCGACAGGGTTTTCATTTAGGGACCTAACTATTATCTATAGGAAAAGAGAGGTCTTTAGATCAAATAGCAACCTGAGTGCAGATAAAGTTTTGAAATAAATGGAAAATACATCTCTCGCTTATTAGAAAATGCTGATTGATCAATGTCACTTGAATCTAGACATATGGAATAAAGAATGGTCGTGAGAGAATAACTTCAAATTTATGTTTAAAACTGCAACTCACAAAAGGTGAAGTATCACACTTTGGTAAGGGAATATTGAACTTTTTCAAACATCAACAGGAAGAGTCTCCCTTATTTGTAAATATGGCTCATTTGAACTTCAGAAGCTTAGTATAGCAATAATCTCATAACATAGTGTAGTTATCCTACATTCGTCAACACAAGTGGGTAAACAAAAATGCAATGAAGCTGTGCAAAAACATTAGAAAAATGCTATTTATGGGTATATTACATCGAATATTCCAGGAATGCTTGATAGCAGTATTCATATTGATCTTGAAAACAGAGAAGAAACTCTTAGAGATTTTACTTTTTGTCTTTGGCTTTGCTTTTATATGACAAAGCAAGCTCAGCCTTCATAGATTTGAAACCCTCAAATTATACCATGAACAAGAGACACAACAATACCTTCATTATTGCTTACTTGAAGATGAAATGCAGTCGAAAAAAATTTGGGGCTTTCACGTTCATAGTCTCAAAAAAATTGTGCTATTCTGGTAATTGCTGAAACTAAATTAAATTAGATCTTTCTTCTGGATCCTTTTCCTGAAAGTTTGAACTATACAGCTGAATCAATTACATGATCTTGGGGATACCTCAAATTAACAGCTGCTTGATATCTATCTCGCTAATTAGAAAAATTGTCAACCATAGACAAATGCTGTTATCAAAAATGCCAGGCTCTAGAGTTTACATACCAACAGTGCACAGTTATCACCTTGTTTCCAGTAGATACATTCCATATTCAGACCTGCCCAATCGGATCTGTCATCCCAAATGCTGTCTCTGAAGGTACACTCTCTTGCCATGCTGTATATTGATAGTGACGTACAACACGGGACTCTTCACCCTGTAAAAGAATGATTACCCTGCCATAATATGAGCAGCTGAGGTCGTTCATAGCTCGTCTGTACTGGTCATATATAAATGAAGTGGTGAAAATTGGATAATATTTGTTCTAATAAAAGCACTTTAGCTAACTTGCACAATCTTTCTTAAGTAACTATTAATTTTAAGAAGATATCATTGACTGGAAAGTAAACTGATTAAATTGTTAACTAAGTAATCATATAATTGAATAAGTAATCATGCAGCTAAGAATTGAATCTATCTCCTGTAGGAAGGTTTGGGCAACTATTACTTACCTTGTGAAGCTAAATTATTGCTTGACTGGGTAAAATAATTGCATTAAATCGTTTATCTATTACCCCGGCCAATCCCCACTATCAACATTTCCAAAGGGCTGGTAGGCTGTTTTCACATTTTAGTAGAGTGGGATTCCAATCGCATACATCATGCTTGCAGTCCGTAAGTGCATATACTGTCACTGATTTACTACGCTATTTACCTCTGAATTATTTAGCTTCAGCTCCCGAAAGGTGAAATCATTTTAGACCTACGTGCCAAGTACTTCCATGATACAATTATTGAGAAACCTTCCGTTGGCCAATAGCAGTTCATATTAACATTGAGATAAGCAATAACAAAATAGAAGTAAACACGCTTTTCCTAAACTCAGATACGGAAGATCTACTGGTACACCTATCGATCAAGTGTTAACGTACAGAAGGCATGTTCCTCTAATTTTTTCAGAGTAAAGCTAAAGATGAACGGTGCCTTTTCAGCAGTAAGGTATCATGCCGGAATAGAAGTAGAAAAGCTCACATGAGTGAAAACAAAACAAAGGAAAATTTTTTGGCAGTGCTTGAATTTCACCTCATAATTTGTCCATGCCATCATTGTCATTAACTCTATCATCATTATCATGATCTTCAACACTATCGCTATAATCATTATTAGCCTCTAACATTGCTGTTTGATGTCAACAATGAGTATGGTGATACAAACAACGACCATTACAACTGATAACCCAAGGGAAAAAGGTAAGGAAATCTAGGCAAAGCTTTTGACTTTACTATCAATAGTATTCAAGGAATATTGAAATAATGAACCCTTAAGATAGAAGCTCACATTGGAGACAGGCAGATTTAGCCACTGCCTTCATCATCATTAACCGCATATCAAAGTGAAAAATATCTTCCTTACTTGTCCGCTTTCTTGTTCCTTTGATATCATGACAATGGTTCGTGAATCTGTTTCCCAAATCATTCTCCAAAAATCAGCAAACGTAGCCGATAAAGGTGATTAAGTTGCAATAAACGTACTTGTGTCACCATATCCATCAATGTTACTAGCCTTGACATAATCAGAGACAGGTATCCCGTCTATCTGTGAAAGCTTCACTCTCGTTGCATCACTGCCCTTTTAGCCTTATAGAAAGTAAATTGAGAATCAGTACAGGCAAGTGCAATAAACTCATCCATCATACCAGTGTTTCCTAGGGACAAAATGAAAACTGGTTTACTATTAAAATACAGAGATATAAGAAAAGGGTTGACAGTTATTTGTTGCAGGTTGTGTTACTGCATTGTGAAACTGAAATCCACATAGAAAGAAGTAGACGAAGATAAGGAAATTGAAATGGATCCGTGAAATGGATGTCTCAGAAGAAGAAATAGCAGAAGCAACCGGTCATCAAGGAAAATGAGATGGTGTTGAAGTTGAGTACTTAATGAAGTCTCACACTATCATGAAAATTGAAAGGTGAGCCACAGGCAATCTAATATAAGCAATAAAGTATCTAGGAAAGTGCATCTGCAGTAGGAATTTTACTGATGTGTCCTTGATATCCATAGTTTTATTAGCTTTTTTCTAAGGAACCATTTTTCATCTCTCTTCAATGAAATTTCAACCTAGTCATATATAAGAGCTCTTTCAAAGCAATAAAGTACAAAAGTCAGGAACACAGTATTTTGAAGAAGAATGGATTGCAACGATGTGACACCTTTAGTTGATGTAGGGTCTACATTTTAATACATGTATGCAATAATATGAATGTACAAGGTAAGCTGTAAGGTCCATGCATGCAGACTGGCTGCTACCATGAAGTGCTACGAAGGCCACTGCAAATGGCAAAAAGTTGCCAAAGAGGAGACATAAGTTTTCTTTCGTGTAATTCTATTTTGTTGTATACAACTACCATTCAGCCATAAGCTCAAGTGAAAGATAAATATATATACCTAAGTATTAGTTCACAAACTGGTAATAGTCTTATCTGTATCTAGATCAACGTCCATCTTTCCATCTATGTAATCCCTTTACTCATCTCAATAAATATACTAATTGACTATACAAAATTACATTATATGCATTTATGTATGATCCATCAGCTATAATATAGTGTAATTCTCTGAAATAGTTAATGCACTGATATAATAAGACCATCTATGACTATTTGCGAGCCAGTATATCAAACAAAATGTTTTAAGGTATTATCAAACTCAAAGTCCTTTACAAGATATCCAGAATATTAAATATCCTCTATAGATTGTGAATTATCCATAACAAGGTAATAATTTATCTATGAGCCAGTTTACGTTTTGATAACAATGAGGCATTTGAATATGAGGACTGTAAATTCGACTTTATTACGATTTGCAAACCTCTCAGCTTTGTAGTGAAAGACAATCACCTATTGTCTAATTGCAAACTCTGGTCTGACAGGTGATGTGGCTATGGGTGCCCCCTAGGTATTTGGTAGACCAATCTGTTAATGTGTGTTCTTGAGAAGAGGTACTTAGGTTATTGTCCTTTGAAGTTAAAACCTATCGTATATCGAAGTTATCTTGATGATACCTAGTGATATTCATTGATACTTGATGTTTATTTCCCAAAGCAAAATCTGGCAGCATCAAAAGGAATATTTTTCTACTCTGGAGTTAAATCGTGGGATTAGATTCCAGCTCATATCAGATTGAGCTCTAAAGTCTCAGCGTTCTACAGAAAACTGATGGCAGGGTGGTCGTGGAGGGAGGCTCAGGAGGATTCAGCCTCCCTAGCTAAAACGAGAAGGGATTTTTGGGAGGACTCATGCCCCCTTTCAATGAGTGCATGGTAATTTGGTGAATACCAAACTTGGTAGTACGAGTTATCCTTTTACTACGGCAGTATATATGCCTTACATCAATCACGCTTAAATATTATTTATCCTTGAATGTATTTAATATTGGATGTGGCTCTGACTGCGATACTAGGAAGTGGTCTATAGCATAACACGTTCTCTTAGCATTTCAGGGCGACACTCCTGCCTGATGAGTTTCCTTCCTACATAATACATTCTGCTAAGCACCGTCCCCAGCAAAAGCTGGATATTTTCATTTTGTTCTTAATTTCAAATGCTGATAGGGTACTCGTACATAAAATTGTAAACATTGAGCATACTTTACTCTCACTATCAGTAACTTCAGCAGGAAGGTTGAAGGTTGTAGAGTATAAAGAATCTGCTGTACTTCACCCCCTTTGGTTACATCAGTTCCAATAGTAGTGATCACTCCTATTGCTCACATTGTTCTTATTGCTCTTGCACAGTGCCTTTCTCGTCGAGGAAAATAACAGCATTAGATTGCTGAATTTTAGCAATTCTGGCATTGAATCAAACAAAAAGCATTTAAGGCAGTACCGCATCAACTATGCAAGGAAAGCTAGCTAGTTTGATAAAAATATCAGGCTGCATTAACAGATTATGAGAAGATAGTGACCCTATGGTGTTGAAAACACACGACTGTATAGGCAGAACACAGGGCTGAAGGATGTAATTTATAAATTCTCTTTAAAATATGTCCCTTTTTGACAGCAAAAATAAACTCTTTCTACATTAAGCCCCTCATATTTGAAAGTGCCGAAAATAAATAGGCATGGTAAAAAGCAAAGATCTGAGTTGGAGTAAACCAATGAAGTACAATTTGTGTTAGATATGCGCTGAATAGCTTGCTAAAAGCCAACTGGACTTACCGCAAAAGGCAACGTGAGACCATTGTCCTTTCTCAAATAGGCTCCTTCTTAAATGCTTGAAAAAATAAGTAACCGAAGATTGATTGGGAACTTAAGGTCATACCTAACACATTTTTTCTGCAAGTTATACATGGTGCATTCAGTAGATGGATAAGAAGTTTCTGACATCGTCAGTTTATCAGACACGATCAGTTTACTAAGTTTTGGAAAAATGCCACTACAGGTTTGTTATGGCTGGCATATACCAAATTAAAGAGAGTGTTGGATTAGGACAGGCCCCCAAAATTTAGAACAGATTCATTGAAATTCAGTGCCTGAAATTTTAGCTCCTCAAATGCATGAAATGAGTACTTAGCCATTACCATACCATTATTGTTTTTGACATATGCCAAATGTGCTGCTAGGATTCCAGCCAATTTTTCTAAGGTTACTGATTTTGTGCCCTAAACCCCAAAAAGTTTGAATTTTTCAATGTCTAATTGACCCATCTATATTCCTCTAATTCTCAAGATTTCCATTGATTGCTCAATCAATTCAAAGCGGAAAGGGGTTCCAAAGTTAATCCGAAATATCCGTTTGATCCCAAATATAAGCCCTGTGTAGGCAAATGCATCCATGAATTGCAATGACAGATAAAGTGTGCTGAGGTTGGCTGCTATTAGATAACCGCTTATTCGGAATATCGAGATGTTTAACTTTGATATAACTTCGCTATACAGGTATCATTGACATAAAAGTCAATATGATCTACAACACTCAGCAATCTCACAATACATGCAGTTGAATGATGAATAGTTAAAAGTCGAGAGGGTTTGGCCCCTGGGACTATACGGGATATCATGTTGTGTTATCTTTGATTATCCAAATTCAATGGCACCACCTGATTGGTCATGGTCGAATTTGTCAGATAAACAGGAGGGTGAAAAAAGCCAACCTAAATTAAAAGATTGGCATATGGAGCATTTTGAACCCAGTGCCGCTAAAAAGTAAGAGCACAACAATGCTCAGTATTAGGACCCTATCTGTTTAATAGCTTTATCAATAATATTTTTATTTGATGACAAATGACACTTAAATCTGTAACTGCGCATGATGTATGAAGAGGATAAAAGGCTTAGGTCATTATGTGTTTCCCAAAGAGCAACAATTGATATAGGAGCCACGAAAGCATCAGAATCTGAAAAATTACATGGTATAACTCTAGATTATGTGGTATAACTCAGTATCAGTTCACCAAAGAAACCTGTAGTTGCTAATAATAGAGATACACAAGAGTAAGAATACTTTAAACCCAGCTTTTCTTGAAGGTAGTATTGTTGATAAGCTTAACACCTATACTCTTAGGAACAGCGATGTTTCTACTGGCACAAGAGGCAAATAAAACTGTTCTTGGCATTAAAACGATAGGATACATTGGAAGTAGATTTTGCCAAATGCCAATATATGAAATGAAACATCCTCGCAATCTGAAAGTCTTTAAGGCATATCAAAAATCGCGATCTAGATACAAATGCAAACTCAGGCTTTGCAAAATATATATTGCAAACATACGTTTCATTCACTTTAATTGTTGTTTGTATTAATTTGTTCAATACATATTATAAATTAATTTCTATATGGTTGGCTTTAATTAGCAACCATATTTATATAGCAGCAAGCTTTAATTAAATCATAGTATTGTCTAGAGTTGTCTTTGGTAAGTTTTGATACAAAAAAGACATGGAACTACTACTAGTAAATTAGTGTGATTGAAGATTACAAATTGAGTAGAAATTCAATCACATAGATAAAAAATATGGGAAGACTAAGAAAGAAGGACAGAGAAAAGATTGCATAAAGGAATACTTCAGATAGAAAGAGCTCGTCTTATTATATTTGCTATACTATTCAAGACTATTTTTTCACTTCTGAAAGTGGTGTTCACCACGGAATTTTTGGAATAAAAACACTTATACATTTTCTTTTGAGGCCAACTATGTTTTCAAACTGTTACACTTTCTCATTTTCTATTTCAAGATCTTTATATATCTTCAATTTATCAAACAGCTGTGCTGTAACATTATTATCTGAAAATGAACTTCAATTAATCAAGAGAAATATGTCCTTTCTGTCTTGAGCTATGATATCTGGGCTGTTTGCTTGCATAGTTCTGTCAGTATGAATGGGTTAATCCAAGGGTACTGAAACATTTTTACCTTCTGCTACTGATTCAGGATGATGTTTGTACCAGTTAGCTGTTGTTCTAATTGAGTAGTGCTTGCATATTTTCCAGTGAAGGTTTTGACCAGCTCTGTCATAACTGGTTTTAAACTCCATGTTTGGTGCTATTATTGAGCAACCAGAAACAAGGTGGTGAAAAATTGGTCATAGAATCTGCATTTTGGGTGAAGACTATTACATTAGATATTACTATTATTATCATTAATATTTTTATTATATTCAATAGTTCTCAGCTGAAAGCATTTGATTTTAAGTACTTTGAAATAATCTCTGTGAATACAAGCACCAATCAGTTGCCAAAAGAACTCACAAGTATCTCAAAGTATTCATGAACTCAATGAGCTCAAAGGAACCAAGTAACAATCGTAAAATGTGAGCAGTCTCTCATAAAGCTGTTTTCTGCACATGTTCTACACAAATTTCCATTCATGGTTCCATAACAAATTTTTCAAATCAAATAATCACTTTCCAAAAGTTCAAAAATCAGCCATCATTGTAGTGATTATGGTATTGTTACTATAATTTCTATCATCAGTATCCATCTGGAAACTTTACCTTATCAAGTGAGGTTTACAGTAATACTTGTAGGTGGAAAATTCAACGCAGTATTCATTGTTGGATGAATTAACCAACTGAAGAAAGTTTTGGTTTTGTTTCATCATCCATTTGATTCGCTTTCCTTCAACATGCTTCTTTGAACTTCATTTACAACCAATATAAGTTCTTTCTCATTCCCAACTATCTTTCCTACGTAGTTTTTCAGTCATTTGATTTCTCCACCTATGTACCCGATGACTCCTGGTAAGATCTTCGTATAGCCCTCTCTACGGTCCCGTAGTTCGAAGGAAAGTTGTTATTTACTTGTCTTTTCCTCTCTGTTCTCTTTCATGTTCCTTTCATATGGAAATACCATAACAGTTATTACTACCTTTATTAGAAGTAGTGCATATTATTTTGCAATAATTCAATCTGAGCATTACTAATCAAAATTTGTATTTGCTTATTCGTTTCTTGCAAATATACCTCCTATTTCTCGATTTTATGAAATCTGCTGGCTTGATGCAAGTCAACGAGAGTTAAATTCTATGAACTTTGCGATCTGAATACACACTCGAGAGCAGAGTTCATTAAAATGAATTTCAAACGAATTAAGTTAAATTTAACCCACTGCACAAAAGTGTGCTGCACTAAATGTATCTGAATCTGCACTAGAAATAGCCACCTACAGTCGAACACCTTTGATAACTTATATTTATGATAACGTTGTAAATAGAATAGCTGAATTCGTTTTTTAATTACAAATGCTATGGGTACTTTTAAACTTGAACTCCTCTTGAAGATAAAAACCGAAAATCGGTATTTGAAATGCGCAAGGAGAGTGGTATACGATGCTTCGCTAAACTCCTTGTTCTATTTAATCACCTAAGCAAGCAGCAAGCTCCTATAAAAACGTGAATCTCAAGGCCCAGTCTGAACCTTCTGATAAAATTATATAGGATAAAGTATATTTTCTCTTGAATGCTTTATGAAGAATCTGATGGATAAAGATCCCTTTGGCTAACTCTAAACACATATCAGGAATTTAGCTTGACAATCTTAATTTCAAGGATCGATTTAATGTACTTCTCTGTGGTAATTAATGATTTAACAAATCAATGCCAGAGGCAAAAATATTGTCTACTTCATAGATTGGAAAAATGAAATAACTCGATGAGGAATACTACCAGCAGCACCACACCCATCTTTCCTCTCTTTATGCAATTCAGTCTCTAAGGTAAATGAGGGTTTTCTCACGTAATTGCTATTTGATGTTTTGTTATAAGCTAGGTTTGTGAGAAATCTACTTAACACATAAAACATTTACAGTACGGGCTTTATGACCTATTCCGCTGTACTTGGTACATATCAAGTAAGTTAGTTCTTTTGATCTTGTTTCCATTGACGATAACGCATATCCATGTGGAGCCAAATACTCGTGTGTGAGCTATTAATCGCTAAGCGTTGGAGTTTATAAAACAACTTAATTATGCCTAAACATTTAAAGAGTATATTCAAAGAATCAAAGATCTAATAAGAATGAGCACCTGTTATAGGCTAGGCTAGGAATAGGTGCGTTTAAAAATGATTCTAATTGCAGTAAATGTCGCAATGAATCCTGCTTACCCGAGTCTACCTGTACAAGTCAGCCGAAAGCAAATAATATTTTGCTTTTTGCTAGTGCAGTTCTGGTCTTTCACGTAGGACATGCAGACATTAGTTTACATCGACAACTTTTCGCCTTTACATCTCTCTTTGCATTCCTTTCGAACAAAGGTTGCTAATGCTTAATGTCATGTGACTAATACACAGGGGTGTCGTGAATCCCATACAGTGAAATGATCTTTAGGGCAATAAATAACATAGAAGGAATTCAAGCAGGGAGTAGCTCTGACGAAGGACTCCAAGCCCTGATCGACAGAATAGGAGCAGAAAGTGAAAGAAAGGTCTTTTGTTAAGTGTTAAAAATATTGAGTGCATGCTAATTTCAAAAAAGAACAAGAATACTGTTATTGATCTAAAGTACAAAGTAGTGACCATCAAACAAGTCAATAAATTTAAATATCTTGGTTTTGAAATAACATCGGATGGTAGATGGCATGCAGAAATCATCAGACGAATAGCATTAGCGAAAAATGCCTTCAGAAAGATGTCTCCACTACTTACAAATAACAATAGTACCTGGGAAACAAAATCACGCGTGCTAAAGTCCTATGTGTGGTCAATACCTTTGTGTGGATTGGGATGCTGGACACTTACAACAGACCTTCAGAACAAATTAGAAGCCGATGATGTAAAGCGCAGCTGCTGTATAAATTTGAATATAAGTACGATGGCTAAAAAGGATAACATTTAGCTTTACTTCTTTAGATCGAATGATTTTGCAATTCAATATTTTTTGTCGTCGCACTTATATTCAAAATTAGAAGCAGTAGAGAGGTGACTCTGGAGACGAATTTTGAAGAATTCTGGATGCATAAAGTTAGCAAGAAGGTTATACTAGCCAGAGCAAAAAGTAAAAGATCATTTGTAGAATAAATTAGAAAAAGGCAGCTTGAGTGTTTCGGACACTTGTGCTGAAAAAAGGTTAGAACATCAACTCGAAGGTAAAAGAACAAGGGGAAGGCAAAGAACATCATACTTTGAGAGGTTTAGGCTACTGACCAATGAGAAGAACGCTGGAATTTTAATTCAGAAGGCTGATGAGAGGGAAATTGGAAGACACTGATCGTCAACGTCTGTAATCAGATATGACACGACACAACAAGTGATTGATCCTGAATGCCTTTGTCCTTACTTACAAAGGAGTCTCCGAGTCTCAGAAATACCAAACTGGGAGATTCTGAACACTGTGCTAAACAGAATTTTGTTAAATGGATGGCTTTAATCTTGGCAAGCTTATAGTCACATTAATCTGTGGTCAGGGAAATGAAGGAGTCAGTCCCAAACATGACATTCTTATTACAGGATGGTACATATAACGTCAAAATGTAACAGTAGTGAAGTTGCTTATTCCTTGCCTCCTTTTCTAATGGGCCAAATAGCATAAAGGCAATCTTAATAAAATAGCGGGATTATATTTGCAAGAAACGAACAAGCTATAGAAACCTGAGATATATTCTCCACAGACCACCTGGGGGCCTTCTATTATATCTCTGTGAGCACTTCTGAGATCTTTTCATTTACCTATTTCTGACAAAGACTCAGGCCTAAATGGCTTACTTCATACAGTGTTTCAGGCTGAAGTGAACTGAAAGGTAAAGATGCAAGCACCACTGGTTACAACATCTGAACAATCCTCAGCATGCACACGGATGAGTGTAATTCATGGAGTATTGTGGTGTTCGCCACTTGTTTGCCTTTATTTCAGCGTTTCAATACGTGATAATCCATCAGTTTACTAGATAATTGCAAAAACATATAAACAAAGAATAAAAATAGCCTAAAGCACACTTTTAAATAAAAATAGCAGTTCTTTCCATTCCTTAATTTTCACTTTTCAATATTCACTTTCATTTTCATTGGGCCAAAAAACAGTAACCTGTTTTCGAAATGTGTGGCAGACTCAGATCTCTTATGTTCCTTGTGATATCATTACACACTTATGAGTCTTAATACAAAATTATTACTTGCTATCTCTTCACTTGGTCGTCATAAATTCTTCTCGCTTCATAGTTTGAGGCTTGAGGCCTCTCTCTAATCTTGTGCTTATGAACTTAAAGGCGTTGGTCATTTTGAATATTGTGTACCATGTAACCGGATAAAAATAATTGCCCTACCCTGTAATGTTTGCAAATGGGCATCTGGAATAACGGAGATAAATGAGATCTGAAACCTAATTGGAAGAGAGGTATCCAAAAAATTCATGGGAAATACAATATGGCCAGTGAATTGCTTCAGTCTATTACAGGTCCTTGTTTCCAAGAGATAGTGCCAATAGCAAACTGAAAGCAACATAGTTTGCTGAAGAAATTAACTAACTCAAACATTGCTTAGAAAAACTGCTGATACTTTCAGATTCTTTGAAATAGGATGACGTTAGAATTGAGACATATCAACATCAACTTATTTTTCAAGTCAATAAAGGTACGCAGAGACAACTGGGATCTGCTTCCACACAAAATTCAACAATATTGTTGCAAAGTGGAGAGATACTAGAGGAAAATTCTACCATGAGCCTGGAATTAGGCTTAACAAAGAGAGAGATATTGCTCAAAGCGAAAGTTGATCATTTCGGATAGGCGGACTTGAAATATATTATAGAAATCTTTGAAAAAATTCGTCATAATTTTTGTATTAAGACTTTATTTCACACTTTGCAAACAATGTATCCTCCAAACAGAAGTAGAATAAGCCTAAATCTCAAAATTATGGGCAATTAATTCCTGCCTTGCAATGATAGGTGAAATATCCAGGGTTTGCCATTTCTGAATATGGCTATCAAGTATCTACTGAAGCAACAGCTCATTCGCAAACTCGAGACATCTGACTTTGATAAAACCTCGTTGTACAAACTTCGCAATGAATGCCTATACAAGGCTATTATAAAACAAACAGCAATTCACAATACATAACGTAGAACGATGAAGAATTAAAAGTCGAGAGTGTTTGACCGTCGGGATTATACAGAGTATCATGTCTTTTCACTCAATCATAAGTCAATTGACATGATTCACTGGCACCTTGTAATTGGTCGTGGTCGGCTGTGTCAGATAATGATGTCCTTTTGTATTGCAAATTTGATGCAAAAGAAATGAACACAAACCTTTAAGCCAGTTTACACTAGTGATACTACACTATTTGATCTCCGCTAGATGGTTTCTGTGCAATTCGCTTGACAATGTAGCGATAACTGATCAGAAATGTAGAACTGGGTACTATTGCGCACGTGTTTTTGTGAACGTTTTCGAACGACTTTCGATAAAATCGTCCAGTGGAGCTCAGCCGCTTTTTGCAGTTTCATTGCATCTTTTCATGTTGCTTACATCGTGCACGTACTTTTGCGGCCTAATATTTTCAGTGTAATCCTCATGTTAAGCCGATAATTGAGGTTTTAAGACAAAAACTTTCTGAGGAAAATCGCAATGAGCCCGTACACAGGAACAAAATGAGGGCATCTTCTATGGATAGACATAATTAGTACTTTTATTACTCACGTATTTATAGCTGTTGCATTTTGAAAAAAGAGGACCGGCCAATTAAAACAAGACAATTCGGTTGATTATCTCATATTTTAGTTCTCCTGTGCATTCTTGTCATTGGTGATTAGCAGCCTCTCATTTTCAAGATAGCGAGTCTTTTTGTCCAATTCGTTGCTCTTTTGATTGCAAGGAGCATTTAATAGCAATAATTAAATAAAATTATATCTGGCAATCTAGCTTTTATGTCACAATTCATTTCATATTTGTGCATAGTATTCTTTGTGCACAAATACTATTGTTGAGAAACACTGTTTTTTCCATCTGCCCACTATATCATATACTTCTTTACATGTTCTTCTGTATTGGACTGAGTGCAAGGAATGTTTCAATATTCAGTTGTAAAGTTATATTGAACATTTTTAGTTCTTGCGTCAAATTTCTTTATGAGTGTCCATGAACTGTAGCATTTGAGATCTACTGACAAGGTGGGTGCCCGTAATTACTTGAATTAGATTTGGTTGTCTTTTGACTCATTTCACTTAGGTCAATCATTTTTGGCGCCCCTACAATCCTTTCACGAAAGTATTCGGACACTTTCGAATTTGGTTGCGAATTCTCTACGAGAAAAATTAATTTGCAAGTCTCAAAGCAATTTCTATGAATGCACCCATATCAATCCTACCTAAACTTTACTTGAAGCATTAGCCCTTCGACCTATTTATTTATAAAGCACGTTTAGCTTTATCGACTTGTAAGCCAACACTATGAGGACTATTTGTTAAGATGTTAGTGATCAAAACGAAATAGCTGACTTACGAGCAGGGGTTAGAAATACTGTTTTATCATAACGGAAAAAGCTATTACAAACTTTCCCTGCTGCTGTCGACTGCTGGAAAACTTTTGAAAAAGCAAGAAGTGTAAAATATAGCCAAGGTCAGGAAGGAAAAAAACTCTTGCTACATCATTGGTGATGTCATCGTAACATTGAGGTCCGTTGACATGCTTAAGGCTTGCAGCGAACAGGCATCTTACTTCTGCAAAAATTGACAATAGATGAAAACTTAGACATTTTGCAACATTCTATTGCTCTTTAATACTTTTCGAAGGGCTTCAGAAAAGGTTACTGGTATTATAAAAAAATCCTATTCGGAAGCCTGAATGCATTATCTTCTTTGAAAGGACAGTCAATTGCTTTCATTTCAGCAAACTTTTTACTCTTTCTTCCAAAGTCTTTGCAGGGCGTCAACAGCAGAAGACTGTAGGTATGCTTATGATAAAACAGTATTTCTAACCTCTTTTCGGAGAGCCTGGTTTCCATATCATAAGTGTCGGGACACCTCCCAGTCATTGCATCGGCGATGCTACTGGGACGCTTAGGACATATGGGAACGTTTTCTTTGCAATGTCCCAGACGTCCCAGTGGTTTCACCGAAGTCCCAGTGGAGTTAAAAAAGTTGAGGAAAGTTCGACTTTTGAGAACGTTTTCTCTGCATCGCTGACGAGTCCCCAATGACTGGTACGCGACTGTGACGCGTCCTCGTCGCTTATGACTATAAAGAAACCAGGAAAAAATCAGCTATTTCGGTTTGATCGTTACTACCTAGACGAAAAAGTTCTTCATAGCGTTTGCTCAAATGTTGATAAAATCAAACTCTTTTACTAAGTATACTTTTACTCTTTTACTAAGGCTGAAGATTCTTGAAGTAACGTTTAGGGGTAATTGATATGAGGGTTCTCATAAAACTGCTTTTGAACTTTGTAAGCGAAACGTTTTCTCGCAGGGAATTAGCAACCAAATTTGCAAGTGTACGGATACTTTCGTGATGGAAGTGTACACGCACACTATTTGTATAGCCAATTGTGAACATATTCCATCTCTCTTGCGACTTGTCCAAAAAATTAGGTTCTATAAATCAAGGCTGTGGGACTCAATTATTTACCATTTAGTAAAACTAATATTTGGATTAATAGAATGAAATACAATCACGTGTATTACTAAACTTCTTCATCTTAACCGAAGGCCAGATAGACACTAAACTTTCCACCTTTTTAGGAGACCCACTCGCATGGACTTTTATATCCAACTGACAAGTTGAGGCATGTTATCCGTCTGAAGAAGACAGAATGCTGTGAGGTCTGATGGCAAGAACTATTTTATTTATCAAACAAATGTCTTAGATCTCGGCTTCAAGCATGAAACAGCTCAAAAAGCAATACTTCAAGTGCTTACCCGTATTAGTGCAAAATCGACATTAATATCTAACAAAGGATGCAACCTTGACGTGGTGTTTGGGCTTATAAGAAATGCATCTAGCAACAACACAGCATATATCTTCTATATTCAGAGCCACAATTAATTCTCTCATTATTCTTCCCGAGATTAGACCTTAAAGAGCCTCATATTTTCAATATGCTAAACACAATTTTCTACTAAATTATGACGCAGACTAGCTTAGTACTGATATCAGTACTAATTAATACCTAATTATTCTGTATTTCAAAACAGTAATCCGTGCGATGAATGAAATTCCGGTAGACATGACTACCCAATTATGCACAATGTCAAAAAAATCGTCCATCCAGTAAATCCAAATAGGTTGGAAGGAATACCTCATTGGTTGTCATGCCAAGAAACCAATCCATTTTACAAATCTTTGTAATCAGAAATGTGAAATATGGAAAACAGATTATCAACATGCCTATAAGTCACCTACTGGAAAGTAGCTGCAGCTCAGTACGGCTAGGCAACTGTTACTCAGGCAGCAGTTCAGTGATTCGAGCGGATAGTTTCCATCTCCTTAAATTTGAGAAGTCTGTGAACCACTGCTCAGTCTTTACTAGTTGCTATTGAGGAAGAAATGAAGCTGCAGCAGGATATTCACTTAAAAACAGTGGTATAAGCATATCAGCAGAAGCACGCTACCCGTCTGAAATTAGATATAATGTAGTGTAGCCTAATAGCAAGAAATGTTCTTTACATCAAAAAAACATCCAAGAGTTTAGATTCAAACATAATTTACCAAAAAGCATTACGTAAAGTGCCTTCGCATCTCAATGCAAGATTTTACATAAATTTTCAACTATTTCTTAATTCAAAGACAACAATTCATTCGATAAATAATAATCGGTCACACAGATGCGCCCAGCTGGGAAATGGTGGTCACTTTATGTTAAAGTTTGCTTCTTGACCAAAATTTGGTGCTGGAATCGATGGTGCTGACTGATGTTTGAAAAAAGTACCTCAAGATTCCATAATGGCTGTCAGGAATTTCAATATGTACCATGCCATTTTGAACCGAATGTATGCTTCTCATCTGACAATAGAGTGGTTTGGGTGGTTTTACGTATTAAAAATGTCGATAAAGTCAGTATTTTTAAACTTATTATACTAAAATTCAGAGTGGTGCCTTTAACAGCAAAGACGGCTGCCGGTTGAATTTTCAGTCTATCGTACATTGGCATGGTTGGTTCTTAATAAAAGCAGCTTTACGAGATATCGAAGTTTCGAACAGAAATTGATAACGTCCTCACAATGATGGACAAAGCATAACAAAGGGGAATTTGGATAGAGGTCTGTGGCGAGAAGGTTACCCATTTTAGCACGAAAGTATATTTGGTTCTGATGTGATCAAAAGTGTGACTTGGCTTTGTAGAGATATATGCGCATTCCCCCAATATTTTAAGTAGCATAAAGCGGATGTTAAAGAGTTCTGCTCAAAGACTTGTCGATGTGCAAACTATTACGATTACAGAGAAAGCTGAAAGACTTTGAAAGAATTTGCTGAGATTCATGTTAAATCCAACAATCAGAAGTATATTTAATGAGGTAAGTAGAATTTTATTAACGTTGTATTAAAGCTCTCTCCTGGCAGCAGATGTTGCTTACCACAAGAAACTCTGCTATAGACCATTCAGTTCTGTTGGGAAGAAAACAAGAGAAAAGTACATTGGAAGTGATCATCTCATAGAAGAAGATTGGGCCTTCAATAAAATTTGCCAGTTTATTGAGATACATATTCTAGCTCGCAAAAGTGTACTCCTTAGCACAACTGAGAAGTTGCTACGATCAAATACGATCAGGTAAAGGTCTTTGTCTAAGTAGAAGCATTGACATGCAGAACAATTACTTGATAAGTTTGGCTCTGATTTGCAGTTCATAATGTCCGAACACTTAAGCAATGTATATAAGTATGTTTTGCTCACTGGTATAAAATTTACTGCAAATTGCATCACAGCGTCCAAAGAAGGAGGAGGAATACCAAAATCTATGGGGGTTAGAAATGTTGTCAAAGCCATACATGAATCAGTTAATCTCAAAGACTCATTACATTGGGCACGAGCACCACAGTGTATTCTGGAATCAGAAAGGGTAGCAGTTACTCACCTTAAGAGCCTATTTGGATGATACTTTGAATGCTACCCTTTTCTACCCAAAATGCTACTTTGAATGATAGTGGTTTAGTATATCCGCCTAAAGCAAAAGCAAGTAAATTTATGCAGCTGGGTCAGAATATCAAATTCCTCATGTCATATACAGAGCAATCACTTGATCAAGGTTTACTTTCATTGACAGTGCGTCGAAAAACTGGATCTAGTGGAGTAGTAAATACCTTGCACCACATTGAATATGGTATTTCGTATGCAGAAACTGTTTTTACTGAAGATATATGGGCTGAATGGGGAGGAAAGTGTTCCTCGGAAATACTGTGAAATATCATGAGAGGCCTGCCAACTACACATGTTGCTGACAGTATTGATTGGAGAAACAAGGAGCTAAGTGGCTACAATGAAGCCCACAACACCAACTCAATACTCATTCAACATAAGATCAGAACTGGTGCACTTGAAAGAGCTTTAGTGTCTGTGCATCCTAACTATGATTTTGCTAGAAAGGACCACTGATCTTTCAAATCACAACCAGTAACACCTCAGAAATTCATTGGTTCAAAGAAAAGTTCTTGTAAAGTATTTGCTTATAAAGATGATAGCATGCACGAGGGGTATGAAGTATCTTCTAGGAGGAATATGTATTAGGTTCTTTGCCGGTACAAGCCTGCTGCATCGTCATCACGGCAGGTAATCCCAGGTTAGGGTGGATCTTAGGAGTCAATATAGGATATTCACCAGCAATCACTGCATCGCCAACTATCATGAATGTGATTCTTGGCACTTTGGACTGAACTGAACTGTAAAATGTATGAAGGAACTGCATCTTAGCTACATTTTCATAGAAGTTGGTCAAGCTTTTTTACAGCAAAGTCTCACAAGTAGTTTCAAATACAACAGCAAAGGGTGACCTGACTTTGAGAACGTGATCTTACAGACGGGAGGCTTCCAAGAGTTTGAGAATCGTTGAATTAATTTCAGGGGCAGGTGTTTGCACTGAGAGGACAATGAAAATTGCAATAGATGGATCAAATGTCAAGCAAGGTTTCCGCTATTACAAGTTACTCTTTGAAGCCCTTCTCCGAACAAAACTTGGTGATACAGTGAAGGCAAAAGAAAAAGGGACAAATGCAAGCTCAAAATACCTGCAGAAGTACTTTCTTCCAAGTGAAAGATCCCATCAGTGACCTGAATCCATCAACTGTTAAATCATGGACTGAAAGGATAGCATGTCATCTTAGAGTTCTTCCAGAAAATACCATCCATGTAATTTTTGATGACTATGACAGGGGTCCTTTATGCTTGTCAAAGGGACGCTTGAATTCAGGGAGAGGAAGATTTCTGATATTAGTCAGAAACTACCATAGTTCAAAGAGTGGGCAACACTATAAACAAACGGCAAAAAATAAACTTCAACTAGCACATACATTGGCTAAATTTCTAGTTTCAAAGGAATCATGGCTGGAGAAAGATCTTTCTCGCAACCAAAGGAATCCAATGCTTCTTCAAAGCAAAAGCAACATAACATATACATATTCATGCGATTGTGCACGTAGTCTTTGTAGCAGTCGCAAAGAGATCTGTCCACGCTTAGCTCTCCTTGTCGTGTACCCAAGCTCAAGTGATAATGGCATATGTGTCGGGGGAAGCTCCAGGACCACACAAGTCGCCATAGAGTTGTTACAAGCATTGGATGGGTTTCGGGTAGATCAAATCACCAAATTTCTTAATGATATATTTGATACTGGCCAGTTACCAGAAAATCTTATCAAATCTATTTTTATTACACACCCTAAGAAAGCAGAAGCAGTTGCAAATGACTTCTGTAGGACTGTTGGTCTAATGAGCTTTCTTAGAGAGTTCTTGCTTAGGATGATAATAAACGGGATAGGGAACAAGACAAGGCCAGAGATTCAAAAGAAACAACGAATGCACTATACATCTAAAGAACGGTTACAGAGAGATCTATTTTGGTCCAGCAAGACCTCTACATAAATGTTATAGACCTTATCAAAGCTTTTGATACCGTAAAACACAAGAAACTTAAATAAATGCTTCAAAACCTAGAGATGGGTTGTATTGCTCTAAAGCTAATCAGGGACATGTACTGGCTTTAAAGCAAATCAGGATATGTATTTCTGTAAGGCACATAGACTTGAAGAAAAATCTTTCTATTCATAACGCATTGACTTGCGCCTTCATCAGTTCTAAGTCAAGAACTGGCGAAGAAGCAAGTCGAAACGTTTAAATGGTGAAGTCTTTTTCTTGAAGTCTATATAGTACTTCTAAAAAATATTTCTTAGGAATTGTAGCTTTGAGTATATATTTATATGTTTATATGAACTCAGTAGTTTGCAAGCAATCAGGGTTTCCATTTTCCGGTACAAACTGGAGAAATTAAACCTTACTACCATCGGGAATGGAGCCTGGGTCGCTTGCACACACACACACACACACACACACACACACACACACACACACACACACACACACACACACACACACATATATATATATATATATATATATATTTATATATATATATATATATATATATATATATATATATATATATATATATATATATATATATATATATATATATATATATATATATATATATATATATTCATATATATATATATATATATTTAGATATATAGACTCTCATAATAAAAACAACTGTTTAACGTTTCGCGTATAGCTTCATCAGAAAAATCTTTACCTTTACTTTACAGAGCGCACATATATACATAACCAAAATTGAATAAGTACAAAGGAAACACATAAATAGAAACAATACCTTAGAAAAATAATTAACAAACTTCATACCATCTAACTGGAGGCGTAAAAATGGCACTAAGAAGAAGAGAACAATAGAAGAATAGAAGTAGAAAGAGTAATAGGAGCTCTACCCCTGAGGATAGAGAGCAAGTGCAAAGCACACAATAGATGTAGTAAAGAAAGGAAATGACAGAGTTAGAATGGAGAGATGCTGCCCGTAAATCCATACAGATATAGGAAATGAGTAAAAATGGACCGTTAAGGAAAACAGTTGAGTAGCACCTAGCAAAATAGCTATACTGAGGCACCATGCCGAAGACACAGAATATACAAAAATGGCGAAAGCCAGAAGAGGCGTAGGTAGAATAGAGTGTAAGACAAGAGAACAAAAAAACTATACTAGCGCAGAATTACCCAACTAAACATCCTATTCCTCAACCTACTTAATATTAAGGCCCTGGGGCGCAAAGGTTTCCAGCTTATATTACCAGAAACTTTTGCTTTGCCTACCGTTCCCATTAAATCTATCTATAATGATAACACTCACATCTTTAAGGAATCCCTCATGCGCTTCTCTGGTAAAATGCCGGAAATACTCTGCTTGAGGGATCCCCGAAGAACCACCATAAAACTTACGACCACACGCCTTATACAGTATAATCCGGATATAATGTACTTCAAGGGACCAACTGATTTGGTACGTTATAGCCGAAGTACGTTATAACCGAAGTAAAAGGAATATACCAGGCTTAGTAAAGTATAGAATGATATATGCTTTTGAGCCGCTCCTGTAGCTTTTAAAGATTGAAATACTAAAACTAGAAGCTAGGATAAGCGTCATAACATGGAAAGATATTGAAAGACTATCATAAAATTTAGTAAGGCCCCCCGAACGATAGTGGGGCAAGGGGGCTAACAGGATCAAAAGGGCACCGACTAGAATAGGCACCTCTTTGGGACCTAAGATACCTCTTTGGAACATTTTCGTTCCATCGTTTAGCAAAGGGCTATATTTCTCACAATCATACAAATATATCTCTCTTCAATCATATATTGCTTATTTATGTAGCTTACTGTATCTCCGTTGTACCATATCAATGTCTGAAAAGCATTATTTTGCATTTCAAGAAAAGGGCACTTTTGCTCTCTCTGCTCCCTCAAATAACAGGCAGGAGGGGCGCTTGCTCCGTTCTGTCCCATCTGCCCCCTCTCCAGCGTCGCTGGACTTAGTTGCTATGTTCATGACTAAAGTTTATCTCCTGTAAGGTATAAAAAATGTCTGTGCCACGCTTCTTAACAGTCTTTTTAATCCAAGCGTGAAGCGTTATGTACAGCTGCATCAAATGTGTGGTTGCTTGGTACACGAGTAGTATGCTTGCTTAAAACAGCTATTACAGGTAATAGTAACAGTGTTGATGCTCTCTACAACTGATGCGGAAAGGGAAAAACAAAAGGCGCAAGGAAGTACGTTATAACCGAATATATTTGCCTCGAGGGGCCAAAAAGAGGGTACATTGTAACCGAAAGTACTTAATAACCGAGTACGTTATAACGGGATTACACTGTAGTTGTTAAACCTAGTCCTAAAAGGCGTGCACGTACTAGCCACATACTGTACACCACATACTATATATATATATATATATATATATATATATATATATATATATATATATATATATATATATATATATATATATATATATATATATATATATATATATATATATATATATATATATGTATATATTACAAAGATACATTACAGAAAAATTTATATCATGCAAGGTTGATGCAGTAATTATTGGATCTCTTGGTACAGTGCACACAAATGCACTGAAAGTTCTAATGGACACTGGAATGTCTAAAACAAAAGCGAAAGGACTACTGAAGTGGAGCTCCACATCATGTATTATCGGATCATGGCAAATTTGGAACATCAGATGCAAGCTGGTTAAGGAAAATTGAAAATGAAACTGAACAGTAGAACAGATAATCCTGAATTTAGTAGAGCAGAAAAGGAAAGACTTGCTAGTTTTAATTGAAAGGCTTTGTTCTATTTGGACACATTAAACGAACAGCCTACTCTAGAGCTTTCAAAGTTTAATAAGTATCACACTATGTATATATAGGCAAGAAAAATCACAGAGAAAAATTAATTATCATTTGTCAGAACCGGTTTTATCCATTCAAGTGAAATCTTCAGCTAGAAATCAGTTCTAAAATGGGGTCATCCAACTGCGCCTTAACTCTATGACTTGCATAAAGCTGTAGGACAGGGCAGTTAGCACCATCGAGTCATCATGAAGCAAGGACAAAATATGAATGAAAAGCTCCACTGAGCATGACATAGCCATGATGATGCATAAAATTGTAAGCAAACGCTGTCCTGATATCCTTTTCCTCCTTATATATCAGCAATATGAAGGCCAATCAACTATGTACATGAACTAAGATCTAGGCTAGAGATAAATATGAAAGGGCTTTTCAAACACAAAAGATAAATCTTGACCTATTAAAAAGTTAGATATTAGGTTTGGGACAATAAGCGAGTTAAATGCTAGCATTATCTAATCCTATAATGAAAACTTATTATTAGCATTAACTAAAAGATTTGGAAATGAAATGTCCTTTGAACCATTAAAAACATGCGTTAGATACTATTCTTGGGATAATAAACCGAAAACCTTCATACTTATCACTTCTAGGAAGAACAGTACAAAGTTTATGTAGTTCTTCTTGTTCCTTGAATTTTCCCTGATGGAGCATGAAGTATACAATGACTCAATGAAAAAGCAAGTCAAATGAAATATGGTTTTGGAACTGCTATTCAAGGACGAAAGATAAAACATTATACCGCAAAGTGGCATAAATATCGGCAAAACTCACTTACAGTAAGAGGCCCAGCCAATGATTCTAGCAGTTAACTGCTACAGATGAAACTGAAAATAAGAGAACAAATACTGTAATCTCTACCTACAGCATAAACGTACTACTTCCATGAAAGAAATTTATATAAAAAATTAGAACCTATAACATAGGCAAGCAAGAGAAATATACACCTATCACAATATCGGCCTGTGCAAGTATTCCATCATTGTGGGTATGAGGGTGAGCCTACAGTTTTCCAATAGGTCTGAAAATTCGAATACCATATTTTCTCTTATATTACTGCCCTCTCTAATATTTTGGGAGTGTATTGCAGCCTATCTAAAATATTCCTGTCTTTCACCTATACGGTGAGAGATAAACCCCGTCTCTTTGATAGTCCAGCATGAGGGTGTGATGAGAGAAGGAATCCAATGCCTTGAAATGCACAAATTCAATGAAATGCAAATAAGATGTTGTGAAGTATTGATGTTTTCAAATTTTCACGTCAAAGACCTTCAGATATCAACGTGAAAGTCATGACCTTAGTGCAGAAAATATTCCGGCAAATTGCAATATTTCACGATGCTTTTTAATAAGAAACTGTATTAGGAACATGAGACAATAGTCAAGCAAAAATTTGGAAACATCTGAGAAATCTAGGCAGGCTGAGTTTCAATAGCAAACTTGAAAACTCTGTTTTTGCGCAAAAGTTTTTACTAAATTGGAAACAATAATCAAATAAAAATCTTTAATGTTCTTGACTAAAAATTTCTATTTCTGGTATGAAAATTGCCTTGATCTTATAGGAAATTTCAAGAATTTTAAGAAACACTTAAGAAACACTTAAGGCTGGGTTTGACGAAATAGCAAGAGACATCCATGCCGAGGGCAGAAATGTTGCTTCAGTAATGTATCAGTAAGCAAATTTTTATAAATGGAAATTTCTAACAAACTATGCAACACGACAAACCTTAATAATCAGTAGCTAACGTTTATTCTTCTGTCAATCCGCAACTTTGGGGATAAATGCGCTCACCAAAAGGATGACTTTGCGTCTCTCGTTTCGACTAGGCTACTTACGGAATGACTGTGTTCAAGTTCACTTGCTCCTAGTGTGCTTTCACAACAGAATTCAGCTAAAAACTCCCCTTAGACTCTGTTCATGCAATATTCAATGCAGCTCTTCTGGGAAGCGTAGTGTCGATAAACACGGAATCACTCAACCTAAGCGTCTCAAAGGACTAGCCACTCTGGGGTCCTCTGGGTATTTGAGATTTGTAAAGAATCTCCAAGCCTTGACGTACTATGTCAATTGACTTCACTCTAGTGGACTTTTTGTTAATTGCTTCATCAGGACTGTGTATTATTGCTATTGCAATGTCATCACTTACTGGCTTTTTGTTAGGTTCAAGCAAATGCAGTTGCCGGATAATCCATTTACCTGTCCTTTCTGAGCTTTCAGTGTCCCTGTTCGAATTGAACCATCTTGTTCTTAATTTACTTGAGACAATATTCCCTTCGTCTTTGTTTTACATTATCCTCTGATAGCAAAACATCGCTTCATTGTAAAGGAGGCATTTCTTTCTTCCACTCCTGTCTCAGTCTTAGTTTTGAGATTTATTCTGCTTCCCTCAATACCAATCTATGCCAGTAGTCCCTCAATCGAGGGATCAATGATGGTCTGAGCTTGCCGCATTTGGGCTGCTCTGATAATTCAAAAACCACACACTCTCTTGAATTCCTGCTCTCTAGTATTCAGGCCACTCAGATAACCCTTGGAAGCAAGCGAAAGCTGTGCAAAACGCAGAAATATACAATATAGGGTCGTGAAGTATGGATTTCTTTAGAGATTTTCAAGCTAAAAAGCCCATATTTTGAGAGAAAAGTCACCTTACACAGCAAGCTTTGGACTATTCGTAAAAACATTCCAACACATTAAAAAAATATTTATGCTTCCCTAACATTTCTACTTTTTCTAGTAGCCCCCCATTGAATTATGAGGACAGGTCAAAGAGACCCACAGCAGGAATGCAAACCAGCATACTGTGGCAGCTGATGAAACAATAAGCATTGCTAGTTGGGTTAAACGCTGCGTCTATACTACGTATCATCATATTGTTGCTATGTTGTGTGACAATCCACCATTATTTGAAAACGTCCATACCACACACATATATACAGAAGCAGAATATTCGATAACTTTTGAACCTAATAAATGAATAGCGAAGTTTATCATGATGAATAGCGGACGTCTATGGGGCTCCAAAGAGGCAAAAATTCTCAACTTCATTTATGCTTCCTCTACTTCATTTATATTGGCTCAACTTCATTTATACTGGCTCAACTTCATTTATGCTTGCTCAACTGTATTTAATTTGGCGCAACTTCATTTATGCATGTTCAACTTTATTTATATTGCCTCAACTTTTTTACCATGTTCAACTTTTTCACTATGCTCAAATTTTTCACCATGCTCAACTTTTTCAACATGCTCAACTTTGGTGTAAAAGCAATTATGACGAAGTATATGAATTAATCTCCAGTTCTTTACTTTAGTGTTATATTTTCTATAATTGTGCCACTACACCGCTGATATTTTCGCTTATTTCTCTATCGAACGAAGTTTACCAGAAGAGAACAATAAGTCTTGTGTTGCTTTTTACTTCCGTTCCTTTCCGACACTAGGCTACTAATCTATTGCAAAAGACAACGTAAGAACAAGGAGATAGGCTGAAACCGAAGCAAATGGGTTCGAATTTTAATGCCAAATACAGAATAAAATGAGCGTATTGAAGTAAATCAAAATTGATGGTCGCACAAATGATATATCACTACACTTTCTCTGTCAGCAAAATTTTAAGAAGTACTAGGCGCACAACTAGGAATTTTCAAGGACCGGGGTCCAACCCACCCAAGAAAATGTCAGAAAGATAAAGAATATACAGCCTATAAATACTGTTAAAGATTAATGACAAGAAGAAGTCTGTGGGAGGCTTACCGATATCATTGTCCCCAAGTTCAATGATCCTTATTGTCATGCCTTATTATGGTAGAGAAAAAGCCAGGGGCCGGGCAAAGCCCCCGGCAAATTGTCGAAAGCACCCTCAAAACCTCTTCCATCTTAGAGAAACGCCTTTTCCTTACAGTGAGGGCACTACAAAAAGGGCACTTTTGGTCTTTACCTGAAAAGGGCAGGGTTATGAACCCTTAGCACCCCTCCCCTAGGGCAAAAGTTTACAATAAGTACAGCGTCCTGTAGTTTTACTTTCGTTACAATATTATATGCAAGCCATCAGTATTTGGTTGCATAGGTAGAATAACAGCGAAAACCAAACATTTTATAGTGTAATATAGTGTCACCCCTCGACTACACCTCTACTCCCATTCCTGTGGATATCAAAATCACGCTGTTACTCAAAGGGCTTTAATAATGGTAAGAACGTTAGCGAGAAAAATGAAAAAACGGTGAGCAACGTGAAACAGTTTAGCAAGGTGGAAAAGTTGAGCATGATGAAAATAGTTGAGGCAATATAAATGAAGTTGTGCACGCATAAATGAAGTTGTGCCAAAATAAATGGAGTTGAGGAAGCATAAATGAAGTTGAGAATTTTGACCTGTTCGGCGCCCCATGGACATCACTAATTAGAGCATAAGATTTAATGATAAATATTCATTGACCAGAAGGGGGATATATTGTTCCAATTTCTGCCCCAGTTTCAAGGTAGAAGTAAAATTTATATCATCTACATCTTGAATAGGAACCAAAGCATAAGCATGCTCGCAAGTGAGGAGCGATCTAACAATATTAGTTGTTTCTTCAAGTGCTATGTTCAGCAATGTCTCATTCAAAAAAATATGATACTGTTATTCCAAGGTGCAACTATTGAATTACACTATACTGATTCACATGGGCAGTCAAACGTATGAATGTCTATAACAGCAAGAATCAAAATATGTAATCAAATGCTGCTGCTAAACGTCCAGAATACGCAGCAACCCAAAAATGAGTGCAATATACAATTTAAATGCTAACATTAACTAAAGCTATAATGAAAACTTATTATTGCGAGTAGCTACAAGTTTTAGAGAAGACATTGCCTGTAATATGTCATTGCAAAGCGTACACTAGGTATTTCCTCGAAGTCAAAAATGTGCCTTTATTATAGCCTAGCATGAATGATGTTCTATTCTCTACACAAATTCATGATATAGGGAGGATATCTTTATTTGCATAAGGCTTTACCTCTAATGAAAACTAAAATCTTTACAACAACGAAAAATCTGTAGATTTGAAGCTACTAAAAGGAATCTTGACAAAAAGGAAAGGATATCTTTCACTTATCAGAAAATGCTTTGTGATCAAAGTCACCTGAATCTTGAGACATAGAATAGAGAATTGGGGATAAGGACTACTTTAACTGTATATCTAGAAATTATAAGTTACATAAGGTGAAGTATTGCACTTTGGTAAGGGAATATTTAACTTAGTCAAATATCAACAGGAAGAATCTTTCCTATTCATGAAAATGGTTTATTTTGAATTGATAAGCACAGTATAGCAATAATCTACGAATATAAAATTATTATCTTTCATTTAGCAATACGAAAGGGTATATAAAAATGCAATATAGCTCGAATGTATACGAAACCATTATCAAATAAGTGATTAATGATCAAATGACATCAAATATTCCTGCAATGCTTGATAGCAGAATTCATACTGATCCTGAAAATGAAACGAAATTGTTAGCGGACTCATGTTTTGTTGGTGGCTTTGCTTTTATTTGACAAAAGCAAACCAAGTTTTCATAGCCATAAAACTAACAAAAATGCCATCAACAAAGCTTAAACTAGAATGTAATTCGGGTCTTACATATTCACGTTGTTCAAACTAAAAACTAAGCTCTGAGCATCGTTATCAAATGAGAAGGGGTCCAAACTATGTATCGGTGGACAGTTAGCTTCTTCCCATCATCGGCCTCTCTGCATATCTTTCCTTCGTTCATTCTTTCGTTCATTCTTTCTTTCATTCCTTCCTTCCTTCCTTCCTTCCTTCCTTCCTTCCTTCCTTCCTTCCTTCCTTCCTTCCATTTTTTCCTTCGGGCTTTCCATCTACCCTCTGTGTATTTCTTACCTTTCTTCATTCGTTCATTCGTTCGTTCGTTCGTTCGTTCGTCCACTCGTTTGTTCGTTCTTTTGTGCGGTCGTTCGTCCGTTCATTCGTTCCATAGTTCCTTTCCTCTTTCCTTTCTTTTTCTACTTCCTTCCATCCATCCTTACTTCCTTTCTTTCTTCCTTGTTTCCTCCCTTCCTTCCTTCAGGGTTTCCACCCTTTCTTCCTTCAAGAAAAATTCTACACAAGGAAAAAACTGCGTGAAAAATTGATTAATGTGTCACAAACTGTGGAATTTAGTTTCTTGACAAGAGGAGTACCTTAAAGGCCAGGAGGGGGTAGTCATGAAACTTTGTATTCCCTGGCATCGTTTTCATAGTTTTGCAATGTAGATTGTTGGTGTGTAAATTGCTAATGTAAATTCTTATATCTATTGAAAAGACAATGTTTTCCATCTATCGCATGCTCTATAAGCTGATTTATGACTAACTTTAAAATCTAAATGCCTGAATCTATTTCAAAGTTATAGATTGTTTAAATTGTTCTTGTTTGATATTCTAAAGCATACCTTGGTTTGAATCATATCAGATCTTTGTTGGTGCAACCTCTTTATAGTTTGATACACGTCTACAACAGACTCGGCTTTCAATCTCTCAATCAGATTTGTCAACGCGATGAAAATGCCTGTCCTACCAACTCCAGCACTAAAGCACAAAATGATTTGCTACAGTCACAAACACTCAACTACCAGCTACTGTTAACTTTCATACAAACAGCATTACTTCTACTAACAAAACAAGGAAGGAAATACAATTATGTACCTCCTGCAATAATGACAAAGCAAGCAATGATGCATTACGTGGAGAATTCGAGGTTGAAAAAGCTTTGAGCTGGTAAAACGTCAAATTTCTTAGACATTTGAGTGGATCAAGTATAATAGTCCTCGTTTCCTTAAGGCAACTCCTTTGGAAGTAGCTAAAATAGATGCAATAGTCTGCAACCAAACATTGATGAGTAAGAGATGAAAGAAAATTTGCGGGTTTTGGATTGTTGATGGGATGGTTCGCTTTGTTGGTAGATGAATGATGTTTTACAGTGTTCGAAAAATTAAGTTTAATGACAGTATTTTAAGAACTCTAGTTTCGTCTTCTAAATCGCAGAGGAACTGTTGCTCTGGAGGATCATTCTAAGAAGCTCCTAAATGATACTTGACTAAGTAAAATCGTATCATTACTAATTTAGTGATCATCAACATCGAAACAGAGAAGTAGCAATAACTTCATTATTGCCTACTGGACATGGGCGTGGGAAGCATCTAAAAAGTGGGGGGGGCCAAGTCATAAAAGAGGCACATTACCACGCCCATTTTGGGCTTCAAAGGGGCGCTTTTGCATAGTTTGCTAAAAAGTGGGTGGCCATGGTCCCTATGGCCCCCCGGTTCCTACGTCCCTGCTACTGGAAAATATACTCCACACGAAGCAGATTCAAATTCTTGAAGTACACTATTTCGAGCAAGGTTGATATCCTGGATAAACTAAATCCTACAAGACCTTTTGCCTATGTCATCTCCTGTTGGTTGGAATTATACTGCTGACCGAATATACAATTCTTTGGATCTCTAACTCCTCCAGGTTCTTGATATATCTACCTTATTAATTAAGATACTTGTCATCCATCGAAAAGAGCTTTTATCACAATGTCTTGCTCTTAAATCTACATACCTGCAATGCACAGTTACTACTTTGTTTCCAGTAGATGCACTGCATTTTGAAACCTGTCCAATGAAATCAATAATACCAGATGCTGACTCTGGAGATGCACTATCTGGCCATGAAGTATATTGGTAGTAATGCACAGCATGGGATTGACTGTCCTGTAAAGGAATAATTATGCTACCAGATAAAAAGCTAAAATTTTATATTGCTTATATTGCTCATTTTTACTGGTCACAGAAATGAAGGGGCAAGTGGCTCAACATTGCTTTGATAAAAGCCTCTTAGCTAACTTAAAAATCTTTTTTCCGCTTCCATTAATTATAAGCAGATATGATTGACTGGCATGTGACTTCATTAAATTATTAACTGAGTGAGCAAGTAATGAAGAAAGTAGACAAGGTTAAATTCACTTCCTACTGGACGCTTCGAGTAGCTACTGTCAACCTTTTGAAGATACTGTACTGTGTAACTAGGAAACAGAATTGGATTTCTTGCTCACCATCTCAGCAACCAGTTCTCATTTACATCATGTCCTAAGGACTGGTATACTGTTTCTACAATTCATCAGATTAAACTTCTAAATTCATAGATCATGCTCGCAATCCATAAGTACATATACTATGGCTGATTTATATGTTAATTACCTCTGAATTTGTTAGCTTCAACTCTCGTAAGGTATAGTCATTATAGACAACTGTGCTCAGTACTTCAATGATCCAATTTCCAATTTGTGTTGAACCTTCCTTGGGCCAATAGCAGTTCACTTTAACCTTGAAAACAGGAAAAAACAAAATGGAAATAAGCAAGCTTGCTTTTAACTTGGATATAGAATATCTACTCTTAGATATATCGATGACGTGTAAGCTTACAGGGTTTTTTATCATTAAAATTGAATAAAATGGCTGCTGTTAAGCAGTAATGGATCATCCCGAAAAGGAAATAGAAAAATACCCGTAACTAAATGCAAAACGAATTAAAATATATTCATTGATATTTGAACTTCAAAAGGTTTCCATAAGATCATGATCATTAGCACCTTCATTATTACTATCTTCCTCAACAATATCGCCGTCATAGCTTTTGACAGCAATGAATTGCTTCTGTAGAATAAGAAACGTACAGACAAAGACCATCACTGGTGATAATGATGATTATTGTTTTGACTATTCTAAAAGAAATAAGTCAGAGGTAAAACATATTGATGATGAAAATATACTTAGTAATACGTTCTAGTTGGCATCATGATGAACACCTTCAGATATTTTTTAATGTGTCTCAGACACTCTTCCATGTGACAGAAATATAATAGAAAAGATTGATGAACATAGCATGATTTTTGCTTTGATAAACATTTTCACACTTTGGTTTATTCTTTAGGTGAATTTGGTCCATGATAATTCTCGAATGAAAACATTCTATGCCAAGTCATCGATTTTATCCTGAAAGTTTTAACACAGCAGAAGTTCGAAATCGCCCTATATCAAATCCACAGAATCCATTTAGCTTTCTTCAATATTAGTGGGGTGCTTATTTTGAAGAGTCTTGGACATTGCAGTGTCAGCTACCATCTCGGACTATATTTTGATCTGTATACCAACCTGGTGATACCACTTTCTTGCTTCAGTTCTCATTACAAAGCAGAGCTGATAGGTTATGGCAACTGACATTTCTACTCATTAAATCAAAATCTATTCGATTTTCTCGCAAATTTGTAGTAATTAATTTTGTTATATTTTTACTATTACTGACATTATCGACGTAATAAGACTATCTGTTTGGTTCATCATTGTCTATAATTGTCAGAAATAGTTTTTAAGTTATGACGTCAGAAGTTGGATGGTACCATTATGATAATCTGTGTTTTGGCTTAGATTAAAATTGCCGGTAGGGAGATAGAATTTCTTGAAGACTCTGAAATCTTAACCAATGACTTTACATGATGCTTTCAAGACAGAGGAACTTTACAGATACAGCATAATCATCCTGTTGGTCCTTCTTAAGTAGGCTTCTTTATAAAAACAACATACCAAGGATATGCTCCCATTCTTCAATTCATATCTTATTGTCAAGATGACATGTTGAGTGCTGATGGTGATTTATATTCAATTGAGCTTACACTAGTAGTATTGGTTTTCTCGTTGTAACGGACTTCACTAAGAATTGCGTTTGAAACCCATTCCGTCCGTGACATTCCATCAGCTACACGCAGTAAAAGGTGACAGAATGTTCATTATTCTTTATGAACTTTTACAAATGCCATTATTTTTTGAGGTAGTAGTATTCATAGAGTGCTTTTGTTTATCTGATAGGACTTCACTAAGATTTCTAGCAGAAGCTATAGTATCTGAAAATAAGCTGTTGTTCATTTGATCTGGGACAACAACTAAAATCAAGATTATGATTAATGCTAAAGAGTGAGGATGAATCTTTTCATGATTTTGGAAATTCCGTCCATGACAAAGTAATAACCATTAATAATTACCTAATTCAAGGAAAATAATGAGGAAATATTGATACAGCTTTGACTACATTATCAGTAGTAATCAAGGAATAATGAAAAATTTGAGAAACTTGTAAAGAGCATGTCTGGGTAGATATTCTTGTGAACCTAACCGTTATCTACATTAAGTGCAATAAAATTCGATGGGATGTAATTTCGGTGATGAGAGAGTACCGAAATTTTTTCTCGCCGAATATTTTTGCCACCAACCTTTTATAGCACCGAAATTTCTGGAGACTTAGAAAAATTTGTGTCTTCAATTGTCATTCAAAGTGTCCGTTTTTCATCACAAGATCCATATAAAAGTGAATTGCTGTAATTGTGACAAAGTGAAAAATTGCTGATTTTTAAATGCTGTTATTGTTCATCAACAGCCATTCTTGATGCGACAGCATCATCACTATGAATGTAGTCAATAACATCATCATCTTCATCCCCACCTTTACCATCGATTACCAGCACATCCTCAGTTACATCATTTACCCTCCCCCCAGCCAATTTCTTCCAAGTCCAAATCTCCATCTGAAGCAGGATTTCCAGGGAAATAGTAATTTTTCTTAATAATTTCTTCGAGTCTCTTTACAAATGGCAACTAGTGCGATGAAATTTTGAACTCTGCATATGTTAAAATTTCGAGCCCACAATTGGGGATTGGAAAAACATAGTATTTCGGGTCATCAACTGTTCCATAAACTTTTCCCCGGTGGCTGATAAAAAACCAAAGTGCACGGGAAATTTCCATTTATGATCATTTGCGAAACAACTGCTCCGATTCAATCAAACAGGGCTTTCGCACCGCAGGCATCGATGACGTTTTGCTAAAAGAACTTGAAGATGAGGACCCATTTGCAGATTTGTAAATTAGCTACCAAACACTGACTACATGCTATATAAGTTTGTTCTGTTTCTGTAAGAATGAGCCAGATTGCAAGGTTCCTCTGTCTAAGTTGACAGCACTAAAATTTCCTAGAGCCACCGAAATTTTTACATATTCCACCGAAATTTATCACCGAAATGGTCAAAATCCCACCGAAATCTTTTCCACCGAATATTTTTCCACCGAAACATGTTGCACTGAAATTTTTTGCACTTAATGTACATATCAAACTAACAAACATCATCCTCACTTGTCCGCCTTCTTGTTCCTTTGATAGCATGACAATGGTTCGGGAATCCGTCTCCCAAATCATTCTCCAAAAGTC
Source organism: Mastigias papua (assembly GCA_964019165.1). Taxonomy (NCBI): domain Eukaryota; kingdom Metazoa; phylum Cnidaria; class Scyphozoa; order Rhizostomeae; family Mastigiidae; genus Mastigias; species Mastigias papua. The sequence goes on along the minus strand of OZ025279.1, from coordinate 10,619,470 downwards.
AGCAAATGTAGTTAATATCGGTGCTTGAGTTGCAATGAATGCACTCTTGTCGCCGTATCCATCAATGTGACTAGCGTTGATGTAATCAGAGCCAGGTACTCCATCTATCTGTGAAAGCTTCACTCTTGTTGAGTCGTAAGGGTATACATTCATATCCCGATTTTTCGCCTGATTAACTGCTTTGCTCGCCTCATAGAAAGTGAATTGAGAATCAGTACGGGCAAGTGCAATAAACTCATCCGTCATACCAGTGTTTCCTAAGGCCAAATTGAAAACCCGGTTAATGTCAAAGTATATTGATTTAAAAGTAGGAAAAATAAGTATTTTTATCAGCTTATGCTATTCTATCACGAAACTAAAATTGGCAAAAAACAAATGGAAAAACACAAAGAAATTGAAAAGGTGTCATGCTTCTAATGAAGATTTAGGAGAAGCAGCCCATTCTCTTAACAGCGTGGAAGAAGATAATTATAATGTTGAAGTTGTGCAAATTTCTGCAGTTTGATGACACTTTTGTTTGAAATAATAAGTAAAAGTCAGTTGTGGTAGCTAAGTATCTTGGAAAATGCACCTGCAGTAGGAATTTTATCGATAAATTCACACTAGTCATGTTTAATTGGCGAATTATAATGTTGTATTTTTAGTAACCTTTCTTGAATTACGCCCTACATAATCATGTACCAGCGATTATATATCAGCGAGTATAACATCTTGAAGAAATACTGTTAGTAGTTATAAGGTCTACATGTCAAAAATACTTGCTTTAAGTAACATGAATATAGACTGCTAATCATAAGGTCTTTGCTGGCTGGTTGGCTGTTAACATTAAGTGTTACGAAAGACATTGCAAACTTTTGCCTTTGGCAAAGAGTTATCAATGAGAAGTATAGTTGATTCAGGTAAGTATCTGAACTGCAGATAGGTATATCGGCGTAGTTTCTGGAAGTTTGCAAATTTTGCAAATATCTTACCTGTCTCTAGATCAATGTCCCTCTTCCTGGCAATGTAATCCCTTAACTCTTGGGCTTTGACTTCTGTGTCGCCAACTTTGATACACTCAAGCAGCGCAAAATGAAGATAGATATACTGGTCCTCTGTCTGCACCATCAAATATCGTGAATCCCTGGTTTAATAAACTTGATAGCTTACTAGATAATTTCACATGCTATGCTAGTCTATAATACAAAATTTACATTACAAACATTTATGGTTTATCCTACCAGAAGCAAGAAATTTAGGTAATGCGATAAAATTATAATATCCTACTTTACTTTTCAAATTACAGCTCAATGTACAAAATACGCAGTACATTATAGATCATATACATCCGTGCTAAAGATATTTAGAGTATTTATCATCTTCCTATATACTGAAACATAGCTATAGAAAGTTACATACCTTAATGATAGCACGTTTCTATAGATGCTGATATTATGCCCATTCTGTAATCTCTTCATTTGTGTATCCAGTGCAATATATATGCCAGTCCTCCCAATTCCACTACTGCAGTGTACAATCTAAAGGAACGATTTTAAATCAGTCTCAAGAAGCACTACTACACTGAATATAATATTAATTGCAAGAACAATTGAAATACATGCGTGACTGATGACTTTTATATGAACATTCGAAGTGGAGGCAAAATTATGTACAATATAATACTTGTTACAAACGTCACTTGCAACCTCTATGTGACTGAGGACACAAATCAATTGATTTTCTATTGAGAGTTCTGTCAAAAATCGGGTAACGGAACAAGAATGTATTTTATTCCTCTCCCACTATAGCGGCTTGTTGCACTCAACTTGCTGCGCACTCATTGTCATGTAACAATATTAGAAAGGATCCATTTTCGTAAGACAAATCCAGTAGCTTCCTAGTTTATCGCATAGTGAGGTATAATACAGCAAAATTAATAATCAATATAGCATGAAGGAGAATGATAAGATATTATGCAATATCTTACCATTCTTATTCAACTACAACATAATATCATACAATATTGTATAGTATACTAAAACTTAATACTCGCATGTAAAAGCATAGTTAGTTGGGTAGTAACACATAAATTCATATAACTATTGGGTAAAATAAATCCTTTTAGGGCATGGCCACATATATTCATAGCTATGCTATTTTAATATCAGCTTAACTGTAATTTATTAAATAAAGGATTTAGTCCTCAATCTCCTATGATGACACATCGCCATTAAGACATGGTGCTCAAATGTCAGGATGACCCTCAATATTTGACAATTCATATTCTTCCACATCAATGTAATATGAAATCGATCGGAATCCATCCCATCCCTTGCATCGCCATGTCACATAATACCTCCCGTTGTCGAAGCGCTGCCACCCGCATTGATTGATAAACTATTAAAATTATGGCACCTTTATACCGTTATGTAACTGAAGTTGTCTGAAACCCACATACTTCTATATACTTAATACCAATTTTTACACACTTCGTGCATGCTCCCACCACCCAAATGCTACGTAATTGCTGAATGCATCCTAACAGACATAGAATGAATTCAATAGTAAATCTAAGGCAATCTCGGGCACAAATGCAAATAAAGACAGCTCTCTTATCAACTATAATCCCTGATAACTGTTTTAAATTGAAGATAACAAAATTTCCGATTGCTTACCAAAGGTGCTGTGCATTCATTTGTTACCCGCCATCGGTTTACATTCTTGATAAGTGAAAATAAAGCTGTATGATCACTTGGTACTCTGCTACCTGGCCAGCTGGTGTACTGGAAGTGTTTTACTGTGCGTTCAAGGGTTTGACCGACTTTGCTAATACGGAATGTGCGCACAACATAATCAGGGAACTCATGTAGCTCCTTTGAAGTCACGGTTATATCAGTGAATGTCAGTGACCCGTGCTTGGGCCAGTATTGGGCGCATTTCCGATGCCCATTTTCAATACAATTTGTAAGCTAGAATAAAATGATTAATATATAAGAATATATACCACTAACTAGTATAAAATCATGCCCAACTGAAAACAAACAAGATGGAAAACTTTCTAAGACAAGCACCTTCCAACAGCAAACATAAAATAAATGAATATGCATAAGGATAAATCTGATTGCATGACTGCTGTAGCTCTGGGAGCAGAACAATCACTTGTGCCCTTATACTATGAAATTAATGAGAGATAATAGCCATTGGTGATTATAAACACTTTTCCCACTCTCTATTTATTGCTTTTATTCATCTATACTTATCATAGTATGAAAATCTGTTCTTTTTAGCTCCAAAATAACATTAGGCATATCAACATTGGCACTAAACTTCAATTAATATTCCTACCATGACAATAGCTGAGCAGTCCTGCTCCCAGACCATCTGCCAAAAGTCTGATATTGTCTCCGGTAAAGGACCTTGCGTTGCAATGTATTCCTTTTCACCGTTGAATCCACCAATGTAGTTGGCATTGATGTAATCGCTGCCAGGGCTGGAATCCTTTTCAAGAATTACTCGTGAATGATCGTAAGAGAGGATGTTTGCGTATCTGTTCTTCAGCGAGTTTACGGTGCTCAAGCTCTGAGTATATGGGTGGGTTAGTTTCGGTTCAAACTTTCCAAACTCCTGTGAAAATCCATAGTTGTTGTTCGCCTGGAGGTTTCGGACATGTTTCTCAAAGGCATCCACTGATTTCAGCTCTATTTGATCAGCTTAAAATGAAAAAGAGCTAGTGCATGAAATATCAAAGATTGGTTGATATATGAATAATATCCAAGCATTTGCCACTAACATCATTTACAGTAAACAACTTGGAAAAATATTGAAACAGATGTGAACAACCATCAGGGCCACTTAGACGTATTATGAGGCCAGACGTAAATGAAAAGCACACATCCCCTGATGAAGTCAAGCGTAATAAGTAGGTGGTAACATGTCCAGTTGGATGTTTGACCCTGGGTACCTCTTGGTTGCATTATGCAGATGAACCAGTCAAATCTAACAATTCAGGTCTACCAAATTTAAATAAAATCTTCCACGCTATGACAACTGCAATAACTAATAGGTACCATGCATAGCAAAAACAAATTACTTTACACTATGTAGCAATAGTGTATGACCACACGTGTCACCACATCTGTCACAATGGCGCAACTCTTCATTTACTTCAGAGCGAACGTACAACCAAGTGTACAAAATATGAAAACAAGAAACAAACAAACAGATAAAAAGTAGACTAGTATGCTAAATAATGTTTAGCAACAAAGTAGCTTCAAAAGACAAATAATGAAATGCATTCCTCTCAGGTAAATTCTTTCTATCCTACTTTCGCACACTAATACGTCCCCAACTCGCTTCGTCCTGCTCAAATAAACAATAAGGAATTAAATGTACACCAAAAACTAACTCTGCTTTCATTCCAAGTGACAAACAAACCTATAATATAATGGGTTTAAAACTATAGGCTAAAACTGCCTTGTTACAAAGGTCTTCCAAGATATTCACCTGGTATTGTCTTGGTAGAACTGAACCTTGCTTCAAAAAAGGGCGATTTAAATGGTTTCTCGCTGTCACTGGTAACTATGTGCTCATTGTCCTCTTGGTTACGTCTCTTCATATAATATATAATAATGGCTGCAAGAAATATGAAGAGAATAAAACCGAAACAGATGCCTGCAATTTCGCCTGAGCTTAATCCAGTGCTCCCCTTTTCCGTTGTCTTGAAACTGAACCAATCTGTTGATGAGAATTTGTTTTCATCTATAAAGCCCCTGAAAAAGGCTTGGTATTGTGTATTTTCTTCCAATGGCTGATTGTAATATCCTATAGACAAGGGAAAAAATCTACAGCTAGAAAAATGTTTCATTGTTGTGGGCAAGGAAAACATGATTGTAGTAAGGTTATTGAAAATTATTTCGTATGAATCTCTATAAATTAAATGTCAGCATAATGATCAAAATGAATGTAACAGGTTATATACCCAATTTTGGCTTTAAATCGTTAAAATTGAAGAGCGAGTAAGAATAATATTGTTTTGGAATAGCTAATCGCTACCTCGAATGATCTAACTACTTAGAGGAAGTATGACACAGAAGGTTCTTGTGAAATTTGAGTATGGTCCCGTTTGATAATGTTCATCTCGGTCAGTAGTATTCCGACTGTTTGTACTCTGAATAGTGTCAGACTAACAAGCCTTCAGCAAGCTCTGCTAACTGATAATTGCTGATACGCAATTGAAATATTTGCTTTTATGACTCAAGTCATCCAAGCTGGTAAAATAATCATGAATTTAAATGGCTTATATATGGTTTAAACTGGAAGTTATGAAGAAGAATTTAGCAAAAAGTTTCTAAAAGATAATTTTGCATTCTATTGATGGCTAGAAAGCCAATAAAACAAAAATGTCTTAATCACCATGATAAAGTATCTGTCATTATGATAAGTGTACATGCACCTAAACAACCTACACGACTTACAGACGTAGGCCTGGCATGATTTTAAATGTTTTAACATAAGCTGGAAAGTTTGAAATCAACAATGATCCATTATCAGATAAGAATATGAAAGAACCCAGTAAATTTCTATGAGATCATTTTGAATTATCATTATGGAAAGAAAGCAAAAACAAATAAAAAATCTAAATCATAATATTTAAGTTGTTTCAAACAGTGATCAGTCTAAAATTTTGAGTAAATTATGTCGTATAATGTAAGAATCTATTCCATCTTTCACGTTTCGCCTTACTTTTAGTTTATGTCAATATGAATATCAAGTACAACACTATACAGAACGCTTGTCATCAGTGTACTGAGCATGCAACCCGTAGTGAAGTAGCAATTCCGACCAAAAGAGTCATTCTTCCTACAGTGAAATACAGCAATACACAGTTCTCCAGTTAGATTTCAGAGAGTGACCAACCTTGAGGTACAGCTCTTCGCACGCGTCGTTTTGTTATGTTTTTACTTGTCAAAACCTTATTTCCAATTGCAAAATCAATTTCATCAGCATTGCCAAAATAACTAGCTGCAAATTCTGCCGTGATGTAAGGTGTGTTGGCATTGCTAAATCCCTTTAGATCAGTGTAGAAATCGGGAGATTGAACCGACGAGTGCGACTTGACAACAATGACTTGGTAAAACCTGAAATGTTGTGTACATTAGAGCGATAGATCTATTACAGGAACCATGCGGTAAAAGTATATACACATATCTTTATATAACATACCTATGCATGTATATAACTACATATTGCTATATTTATATATATATATATATATATATATATATATATATATATATATATATGTATATATATATATATATATATATATATATATATATATATTTATGTATGTATAAATATAAATTCATATGGTATATTATAAATATATAAATTATATATAAATATATATATATATATATATATATATATATATATATATATATATATATATATATATATATATATATATATATATATATATATATATATATATATATATATATATATATATATATATATATATATATATATATATATATATATATATATATATACATATATGCATATATGCATATATGCATATATGTAATATAAAAACTAGGCCTCTACTGCTTGTTTTAAAATAGTAATACATCTATATATTAATACAAGTAGAGGTAAAAACTGCATGTATCTGCAAATATATTATATCTATTTAGATACATGTATATTTTTACTTTTATTAATATTTATACATAGATATAGTACTATAATGATCAAGCAGTCGTTGGCTATCCTAATAGATAGAAACCCATTGAAAATGAGGTGAGTAAGTGTCGGGTGTTTCACCAACATACACAGAATTACATTCTGCACAAGTAAATTTATAGACCACACAATATTGGAGCAATCTAGGCACAGAGTCTTTTACCTTTATTAAGTTTTTCATTTGAAGGGAGAAAATTTTAATCTCTATTACAATGCCTTTTGATCAATGTGATTATTTTACGTTGGCAAAGTGAAGATATGGGAAATAATAATAGAAATGTGGGATTAAGAATATTATCAAGATCCGCTTCAACCACCCTATTTGCAAAATTTTGAAGAAATTGATCATTGGTAAATACATGTGTAAACTCTTTAGCATCCTGATGAACTGTAAGAAGAGAGCTATTAATTTTGAAGGCCTTATCAACTAAATTACGGATAAGTCCAACTTTGAAAGAAAAAGAAGTAAAACCGAAAATTTTTCATTTCACTACAACATTTGCTCTAAGTTTTACTAAGACACATAATCAAAAGGTAAACCATGACAATACGAGTCTCTTTCAGACAGACTGGTTTCATTTCTTTTAGTAAAGAAAGGAAAAATGCCACTTACGTGACTATTCCAAAAGTATTTGGGAACTTTATCAGTCTTAGTGTAAATGAATCATGTCCTGAAGACGTTGAACTGAGTGTCTTATTCGGTAAAGGTGGAGCTGAAATCAAAACATAGATGGAATCATTGAGAAATGCTTTACGACTTGAAGGACATGAATTGTTATAGTAGAATGTGTCAATGCGTCTAAATATAATAAAATCAGCGAGACCCATTTGGGGAGAATAGCGAAAAACCAAAAATGAGTACCAAAAGATCAAGCGATCTACCATGAAAATGTTACCAATGGTAATTACAGCCTCATTTATTGCATAATCTAAAGGTTACAGATCTATAAAACATTTAACTGTTCTTGAATATACTTTGTACAATGTGTTAAAGCTCATGAATGCGTGGTGCCGTGTAGGATATCAAAACTTTTTACGAGGAACGAATACAGGAGGAAAGAAGCTTAATATACGTTGTATGTGGACAACTTGTATATTGAAAGGCACAGCCTATATTATATTCCATACTACTGTATATACAGTACGTATATTAATGAATATGCAATAATCCTGATGCCATACCTTCAGAATCAGTCTTGTTCAGTATTGTTATTAGTCTGCCAAAGCCCATTTTATTACGCGCAGTTAAATCAAAAGTGTAGTCTTTGAATGGTTGTAATCCTGTGACATTCTCCATCAAAATAGTGAAAATCTCTTTAGTATACACAGTAATTCCTTTGTGTTTCACTTGCAATTTATAATCTAGAATTGGACTGTTGCCGTCGAAAAGTGGTTTCTGCCATTTTACAGAGATCCATCTTGATCCACTTCCTTTCACTTCGAAGCCCTGAGGTTCATATGGAGGTTCTGAAATAAAAATCAATATGTTATGCAATACAAATGCAGCCAACATAAAGACGAGAGTAATCGACGTACCATTGATGGAAAAAATCCCAAAGCGACCCAAAGAGTTTGGAAGCTTGTTAACTTAATCAGAAAAAGAGAACGTGTACAGTTGAAAAAGAAACCTAGAACGAGAGATATTGCCAGCAGAAGGGGTGGACAACATTCAATACTTTGAATAATTTCTTCTTGGTACTGAGGGGAAAACGGTTGACTTGTTCTTTATGCTTAAAACTGAAAATCACAGAAAAAATTTTACCTTGAACTGTGATGAATATTGCAACTTCTTTGCTTCCCTCAAAATTCTGGGCGGCGCAAGCATATTCTCCTGTTGAATTCTGTTTCAATGTTAAAATGTGAGAAAAGCTTCCTAGCTTCGAGTGAAAAGGAGATCTGTCGTGCTTGAGAGTAACATGAGATATTGGTTCACTTGCCACATTGCACACTAGTGTTATCATGGTATTAATGGGAATGTAAGTTGAATTGGCTGATATAGTGAAATCTACAAGCGGCTTGTTTGCAAGAAATCGATGAAAGGATGATCGTACGTGAACTGATGCACAATAAAAGACATGTGTATCAATGATTTAGTGAAGAGATTCTCCATAGATACTGATCTTGAAAGGCTCAGCATTCGATTTCTTACCTCTCTGAGGGGACTATGGGTGCAGTGAATGGGGATTCATTGTCAGTATGGCAAGTGGAAGAAATGCCAATATGGCACGTGCAGACACCTGGAGTATATGATTTTTAATGGAAAAGATAATATACTAGGATAGTGTGAAAGCAGAGGGTATTAATATCAAATTGGAATGAAATTTAGGAAAAACCAGACTCTAATGCAACTAAATTATGATATTCCAAAGCAGTATACACTGGAATAATATTGTATACTGGTATCTAATATTCATGTTGAGGCAATGAAAGCTTATTGGGCGAACGAGATGTCGTCCAGGTATTTCTTTCCCTTTCCAAAAGCATGTCTAAAGACCCATCTATTGCTCGAAAGCTTGAACAGGGTCAATAGCTCTGGTACTAACTAGGGTAATTCGGGGCAAAATGAGACACGGGGCAAAATGCGACATTTCTTCTTTCATAACGAATTTTCGGTTTGTCCGGTGGAGAAACAAATCAGCTCAATCTATGATATAAAAATTGAACTCCCTCTATCAGCTTTTCAGCCGTTGTTTCTGTGGTAACGAAAAGCTGAGGTGAGAAAAACGAATTTTCTGCGGATTCATTGATGATTAAAACAGTAATTTTGCCGAGGCTAAGGAAAATATCTTTAAAACTTTTTCAATTTTTGCGCTAATGATTCAAGGTGAGTGAGATACAAACCCCTGTAGAATTTAGTTAAGCACAACTGTATATTACTCGCAATACCATAGCATGATGGAATGCACAATTTTATGCTTAGTTTCTTTTTTTCTTCTGTTGTCAAACTGGGGTAAATTGGGACGATGGCCTAAGTCCGTCCTATTCTACCACTAGGAACCATAGCATATTTTAGTATTTCCTAAAATGGATTAAACCATATGTTAAATTGACTTTGTTTTCAGATGGTTCACACTTATCGAAGAGTATAAAAATGCAAAAACTATTATTTCAGCAAAAAACTGCCGGCTCTTTCTTCAGTGGGTATTCTCTAACGACTGTCGTTTTGGCCTTAGAAACGACTCAGTAACATGAAGACTTAATTGAACATGTTATGTTTCCTTGCTTCCAGAAAATCGTTCCTACGGTATTCGCAATATCCATAGCAATCAATCTAAGGTGGCAATCGTAAAAGCTGAAAGCTCTGTCCAGTCGATCTTAGTGTCTCAGAAATATTGCATCAGCATATGGAATAATTAGTGTACCACATGTAATCAACATATGTTTTGTGTAAAAAGCAATGTACTGCATACTAAGTAACAAATGACTTACATGTTACATTCACGGAAACATTGATCTGTTTTACTCCAACGACACTTTCAGCTTTACATTGGTGTACTCCAGCATTGGGTGTCAAAATACTCATAAAGTGTAACATGCTTTTGTTCGCTATTGGTCTCTGATGTCTAAGCCAAATAATTGATGGGGGTGGATAACCATTAGCCGTACAATTTAGAGAAGCTTCGGTACCATTTGTATAATATGGTTTTTGAGCGACCACTGGTTCATCAAGATCTAGAAAGCAATATATCAGTGTATGATTGAATCATGCCGGAGATAGGTCATTGGTTAAGTCTACGATTTTCAAATTTTATAAAGAGTAGAGCATTCTGTAGATAAGATACACTTGCCTATCACTGCACTACGTTTACATAGCAAAGTCAGAAATAATCAAATAGTTATTAAAAAAATCTGCTAGGCCTTAGTTAGAGTTGAAAATAATGCAAGAGAATTGATAGGGTCCGTGGTAAGTTTTACTCTCACTTAGAAACCCGCTAGAAATCATGAAATTGGGTAAGAATACTCTACACTCAGGATAAAATACTGGAATAACACGCAACGATTAGTAATCTCATAAAGTTGATACTGTCAAAAAGGTTCCCAACCCATAGCACACAATTGAAAGGACTGTTGTCTTTTTCAATTGCATTTTGCAAGTATACCTATGATTACATAACTGTCCTTACAAAAATTATTGACTATTTGTGAGCTTCCTTTCTTAACCAAAATTACCTGTCTAATGGGAGATGATAAATATCATGCTTAGGGGTATCGTAGTGAGACGTTAATTTGACAGCTAACTGCTCAGAGAATACATGCTAATGAGGATAACTAGGAGCTGTGCTCCAATGGTAGGTGAAAGTTGGAGCTGTGGAAGTTCCGGCGCTTTAAATTCTGAACTGTCCGAGAACTATCGCAATTGATAAATGCACAATATAGAATGAATATATCCAAGGCACAGAATAGGTGTCCAAGGTGGACTACGTCTTTTTCTCGGAGCACTGGCTTGAAAATTTTTGCTTTTGGAGCTACAGTTAGGGTCCACTGGGAGTAAAAAGTGCTAATTAAGTTATCTGCTACGAATTAAAGTTGCTTGACCATACCATTCCATTTTTACAAATCACGCCCTTTTCCTTAAGATATCATATCAAATTTGCTTTTTTAATCACATTTACAAACACACACACACACACACACACACACACACACACACACACACACACACACACACACACACACACACACACACACACACACACACACACACACACACACACACACACACACACACACAGCATTCATCTGTTCTGACAATGCAGATACATATAGTGCACATATAGTAACTACACAAAGGAACAATATATAATTACCTGTTGACAACATAACACTCTACACAATACAGTAGGAATGTAATGGATAACACTTGAAAATGAAAGAAAATGAAATTATGGTCGGTGTGAAAGAATAGGGTTCTCTCTACCGCGGTGGGATTGACGGCATCATCTTTTCCAACACCCTATTCTTTTATACTGACCATAATTCCCCTCCCTTTCAATTTTGAGTGTTGTCCACTGTACTCCTGCTCTATTGTGTATAAAGTGTTGTATTGTAGTCAGGTAAATATAGATTCTTCCTTTGTGTTATTACTATATGTGCCCTATATGTATATGGAATGTCGGAACTGTGAAGACCTGCACCGAAACATTTTAATCGTTGAAGCTTTTCTTGCGTTTCTATTCATTGAAGTGCACAGAAAGGATCAAAATTGTACTGATCATAAAAATTGAAAATTGCTTCTCTAATATTTAAAAAAAATTACTGTTAAAGCACACTTGAAAACTTTCTTAACTACAGAAATCCAGCACATCGTAGCAAATTTTGATTAAAACCAAACGTACTACTAGAAGCTTCATCCATAAATAGTAAAAAGATTGAACTCACAATGTACCACAACTCTCAGATGTGATCTCTGACCCAATCCAGCGGAATTATTTGCTGTACAGGTGTAGTTTTCAGCATCAGTCCTTCGTATACTCACAAATTCCAGATCACGAGTACTAGAAATGACTTCCCCTGATGAAGTTGTCCATCTGTATTCTGCATTTGGATTACTTTTTGCATTGCATACAACAAAGATATATCTGCCTTCTATAACTGATACACTACCCTGTGATGATGTGTTAAGTGTTGGCTTATCGAGATCTGAGAATAAAGTTTACATACAATATTATAAAGCTTGATAACCTCATACAGTCATTCAATCTTAGAGCATGTGTAATAGTTGTATGATGTATATATTCAAATTATGTTCTGTACTAAGAACTACGAGCTGTCTCATGCAATATGGTGTGCCTGATTCCAAAACACTGCATATGAGCTCGTGTTAATACTTAATTTTTGCACAATGAGGCTTATTCATTGTTTCAATAGAATGAATGTCTTTACTACAAAGCGACAAAATATCAACTCACAATGTACATTTATCACCAGAGAGGACATCGTCTCCAAACCAGCCGAGTTATTTGCAATACACGTATATATTTTAGCATCACTCCTTTGTATAGTTTGAAATTCCAGTATGCGTTCACTAGCAATGATTTGCCCATATGAAGTAGTCCATCTGAATTCGGTTTTTTGGTTGCTTGTTGCATTGCATACAATAGAGAGATATTTACCTTCTACAACTGATATATTACTCTGTGATGATGTGTTAAATGTTGGCTGATCGAGATCTGAAAATGAAGACTTACACCAGGTATTTCACATTTTCTTACTATCATCAAGTAACATAAATCCCACCGCATACAGTATAATTATGTGATATATGCAAGAAAGATATATCTTACAGTAGCTCTGCACAGCACTATAATAGCAGAAAACTAATGCCTAGAGGTATATCTATCTGGCTTCAAATTTCTGCATAAAATTTAACATAATCAATTTCAGTAGTTGCCTTGTAGCTTATTCTTTAGCAAATAGAATGAATTCTTATACGAAAAATTAACAAAACTTCAACTCACACAACACATCTACCAGTAAAGAGGACTTTGTCTCCAAACCAGCTGAATTATTTGCAATACAAGTGTATGTCTTAGCATCACTTCTTTGTATAGTCGGCAATACCAAGATACGGGTATTAGAAATGATTTGCCCAGATGAATTAGTCCATCTGTATTCTGCATTTGGATTACTTGTTGCATTGCATACAACTGAGAGATATCTGCCTTCTATAATTGATGTACTTATCTGTGACGATGTGTTAAATGATGGCTTATCGAGATCTGAGAATAAAGATTCACATATATTATTTTGTCTACATTGTAGTACTGTTATCAAATGAAATCGAAGGTAGGTTATGGAGGTCATTAGTAGGAAAGTAACTAGAGATTAAAGGCCATAACCAGGCTAGGATTAGCACTCGAAAAAGAATCAGCGGTCTCTCTCTGGGTCCCCGTCGTACTGAAGTCAATCGTGCTTTCTTATCTAGGGGTAACATGCTTATTTTAAGAGGTGGGTGCCGTGCCTCGGAATGTTTCGCCCAGTTTACACACTGCTCCGTTTTTGTAAAAGAAAAGAGAGAAAAATGTCCGTTTTGTGAAACCGTTTACTTCTACTCTGCACAGAAACACGCAAAATGTCCGCTTTTCGAAAGCGGTCTTCAAAGTGGATATTTTCAAAAACGGAGTTTTTCGAAAACCTTCTGGATCAGTGTGAATGCCCAAAAATGGAAAGAAACAAAAGCGCTGCAACAGTAACAACACATAATACATACTCAATGACATCGCGTCAGCGTGACCTCTTAAAACGCAGTATTGTGAACGGATTAAATCTACAAAACAACTATTTTGTCCTCCATTCTTGTGCGCAGTGTGAACGCAAAAAACCGATATTTTTTATCTCTGTTTTGAACTCACAGGCGCCCTGTGTACAGGTGAAAGATATCTACAAAAACGAATGGTCTAATGAAGGCCTGACTATAACTACAAGCTACAAGGGTCTCAGGAAGAAAAAGTAAATATAATTACCATGCCCCAGCGGTCTATTGACCAATGCGTTGCTCTGGGTTGTTAGAGCTCTTCTAATTTCCTCAGCATGCCCTTAAAACTGTTCTGTCTAGCTTTTATATGTGTTGTCACATGTGTTGTCATATATATTGTTATACTCAATGCATGAGACTTGAAAGTTTTCACTTTGAGACAAACGCCTAGTTCACACTAGTCTTAAGAATGAGCGAAGTTGGCTACTATCCTGCTTCTTACGTGTTTTACGACAAGTGTGAACATGCATTTATACGCTATCCCCGACGTCACTGACATACTAGTTAAGTAGGAATGAATTCTATATCAAAATGTCAGGTCCCGATGCTCCAATTTTAGGACAGATGTTTCAAGAGAACTGAATTTAACTCAAACTCACATTGTACATCTACAGTTAAGTAGGAAGTCTTCTGTAAACCCACTGAATTATTTGCCATGCAAGTGTATGTTTTAGCATCACTTCTTTGTACATTCTGAAATACCAGCGCACCTGTACTAGACAGAAGTTGCCCAGATGAAGAAGTCCATCTGTAGCTGGGAGTTGGATTGCTTGTTGCATTGCACAGAACAATAAAATAACTGTTTTCTAAAACTGATGTACTTCTCTGTGATGATTTGTTAAATGTGAGATGATCAAGATCTGAAAATAAAAATGTAAACACATTATTCAGCAGCCTATTACTACCATAATGTCCTGCTGGAGTACGTGCAATGAGTATATAAGTTTCGCTGAAGTGCATGATTTCAACCTACTGTACCTCATCTCAGTTTAGGTAATGCTACACTGTCCAACTGAAACTTTAGAAATAAGTCAATGCAATATCTGGTGATGCAAAAGCTTTGGTACAAAGAATTAGATAAATTTGTTTTAAGGTCTTGCTCTCATTTTCCTGTTACTTGATAAAAAGTTTACATGAAGGCAGGATGGCTATTGAAACATTGCGAGAGAAGTAAGTCTACAGTATGGCTACCAAAAGTCTTGAATATAGAAAGTCAGAAGCCAAAAGAGCATAAAAACCGACAAAACGCTGGATTACTACTGCAGTCTACATGAAGAAATGAAGATCCCAAATATTTCTGAAACGAAGAGAAAATATGCAAAAGAACACATTTCGAGGCCTTTCATTTTCCAATCCTCTATTGTTTGCGATTCAATTGTACTTTATAATCAAAGAAGATGACCCAAATACCAACATCACAATATGCTCTTCACAAATGCAATAAACACGGACCGAAAATAGGCCCTCACAATTTTAAAGGAAGAAAATGCTTGCCCTAAACTATCATTGCTGGATGATATGAGCTGGGATAGATTTTGATTTTCAATGTAATTTTCCATTTTCCATGTGTGTGTGTGTGTGTGTGTGTGTGTGTGTGTGTGTGTGTGTGTGTGTGTGTGTGTGTGTGTGTGTGTGTGTGTGTGTGTGTGTGTGTGTTTGTGTGTTTGTGTTTGTGTTTGTGTGTGTGTGTGTGTGTTTGTGTGTTTGTGTTTGTGTGTGTGTGTGTGTGTGTGTGTGCGTGCGTGTGTGTGTTGGCTGGCATATATGGTATACATCATACAAATAATGCTAGTAGTATACACATGAAAAGTATATGCGAACATATTTTGGCATAAAATTCGTTTGATCTAGAGAATCTCTTGAATCTGATATCACTCGTAATGTAACCTACAGTTTTATCCGAAATAAAAGTTCAAGGAGAAACCTTTCATGATAAAATATGAAGTGCTTGAAAGATTATATCAAAACCTGGCAAAAGCAATGCCAAGTAAATTCATTGATTATCTGTACTAATCTTAAGACCCTTTTACGCAGTATAGGATTCATTTGAATCCGATATGTTTTCATACCACATTGGACTTTTGTTTACACAGAGATGACGATGATTACGGTATGATTTCAATACGCTTATGAATACGGTATGAAATGAATACGTTATCGTGTAAAAACCCCAATCAGCTATGATTTCATACTGGATCGATACTGAGGCTGTTCTTTCTATTATCTCTGCTGGTCTCACAATTGATCAGATGAAAAATCTTATCGGATAGGGGTGCTTACAGGATACCGTATTCATAAACGTATTGAAATCATACTTTATTCATCGTCGTCTTCGTGCAAAAGGAAAGCAAGTACGGTATGAAAATATCGGATTCAAATGAACCTAATACCGTGTAAACGGGATCTGAGGTAGTGAGCTATGTGATGAAATTCTATGCTTGAAAGAAAGGTGACAACTAGTCCGTTACTGAATCATAATGCATGAAGGCATGTGGTTGTTTAATAACTAAATACCTGTTCTATGACTTCTAAACGTTTCGAGGATGCATTAAAAAAATCTACAACCTGATGATTTATATCATCAAATGTAGTTTATACTCACATTGCACATCGATCGTTAAAGATGAATTCTTCTCTAAGCCAACTGAATTGTTTACAATACACGTATATGTATTAGCTTCAGTTCTCTTAATAGTAGAAAACACCAGGTTTCGAGTATTAGAAATGGTCTTTCCGGATGAAGTAGACCATCTGTAGTCTGCATTTGGATTGCTTGAGGCATTGCACACAACTGACAGATATCTTCCTTCTATAACCGGTATATTACTCTGTGATGATGTGTTGAATGTTGGCTTATCAAGATCTGAAAAATGACTCACATAAAGCATGTAATATATTATGTGAAACACATATCCTATCATAGTATATTATGCGAAAAAAGTATTTTGCAGCACTTTGACGAACAGGACAATCAAAACTATAAGTAGTGGTGAAAACATAAAGAGATAGCTCGGGGGCTCTCTTCTTACATATATTTTAGGAGGTACTAAGAACTCGATACGCTAATGTCATTAGAAGCCGATAATGTGATGCAGGTACTGGTGGGCTTTAATACCTTAATTAGACTTTGTGAGTTCTAAACTTCTATGCTTCGCATATATTGGTGTCGGTTCGGGACACGAAATGGTGATTTTCACGTATAGAGAAATAGTAACATGTTGTAATAATCAATCAAAAGAAGTTCAGTTCAAGTCGGCGTATTGCTACGTAATTTTCATTTAACAGTTTCATCGCCAGATTCAACAATGATTTCTTCCTTTTTCAGTTTCTTCCAATTCTTCTTCTGCTTCTTCAAAAGTGAATACCTCTGTCATTGTGTTGAATTGCTCATCGACAAAAGTTTTCATTTTCAGTAAAATGAGTTTCCTTCTGGAATTGGCGACGGCCTAGGCGTAATACTAGCAACAGTACCGGTAACTGATCCAAGAGTGCTAAGAGTTACACTGCGGGGAGATACCAAGATTGGTATGCAGAGATGGTATTTGAGCAACTGAATCGTGGTGTTCAGGCACATGATGTTAGAGTGGATGTTCGACTATCAACTGTCAAAACTCTCCATGCAAGATGGATTATTGGTATGTAAAAACACCTAAAAGAGTCGAAAGGACTTATATTGTCGAGGTTTAGAAAGGCGCACATTTCTGATGCTGTTCGTGAAGCCTTCAGTTTTGTACAATTGTTCTGTTTGTTTATGAGTTGGTAGTATAAACTGTTTCACTTGAGCACATTCTAAAAGAGATCTTTATTTCATAAATCTAACGTTGGTATCTGCCCATTTTCTGAATCGATTGAATGTATTTCTTATTCGAGTATTCTTGCATATATCAGCCTCTCCACCCCATTCCCAGGTCCCTTCTCTGATGATGTAATAAATGAATGGTCCCAAAAATAAGAGTTGAAAAAAATAACGCCGCTGTTTGGAGGAAAACCGTGAATATTCGACCATGTTTACGCCGGCCCTTTTGACGTCATTTACGCAAAATTAACTCCATTAAGAGCCGGCATTAAAAGGGGCACTAAGGTAGAAGAACCTGTGCAGCCCTTCACCCAATTCACATAAACAGTGTAAAAGAGATAGTACTGATAACAAACTTCTTTTTCTCACTTTGTGAAGCTTTGAGGGATACATGTCTTTTTCTATAATAACATACTAACCAGAAGCAATCATAATTGTGAAGATTGCAAAACAATCGTCTGGCAAACCTTCGTAAAATGAAGCCCTTGTTCTTCCTGGGATTTGACTAAAGGAAAGATTCAGGGGAAAAGCAGTAAGGCAGCTTGCTGTGCTGTTTTCCAGAAATGCTTAACTGTCCGCAAAAGGGATATATTGGCCTAAAAATTCTTTTGACTTATGCACTACCAAGAATTTAGCTGGCCCACCACCACATGCTAAATATGTAGAGGAGAGACGAACAAAATGAAAACTTACATTGCACATTAATCACTAAGGAGGAATTCTTCTCCTGAAAACCGTTAATTGACGCTACACATGTATACTTTCCGGCATGACTTCTTTGTATATTCCCAAACGCTAGAGTGTCTGACAGCGTAGGCTGAGGTACAGTTGACCAAGTGTACTTTGAAATCCGTGGACTGCTGTTCGCTTTGCACAAAACAGAAAAATATCTTCCCTCTACAACCGATACTATATTTTGTGATGATGTGTTAAATGTTGGCTGATCAATGTCTAGAAAGTTTAGAAAGATCATAAACTAAACAATAATGTCAGGCTCTTTACATACTGTATAGTCATTAATGAGTACATCAATAATTCATTGGATGCAATCTAGTCATAGTTCTACTAGCTCTAATCATCAACCAAAGAGCATCTAGCCTAAACTTACACTAATAAATCGACTTAACATATTTCGGGAAGAGGTTAAGCTTTTGCAGCTGACATGAAGAAGATACCAAACTGGAAAGAAGATGCTGGATTTATAGTAGGAATCGTTACTTGTTCAAAAACATAAAGCTTGATAGAGTAACCTCTGATAAAGCATGGGTTACTTGCAAGAGTAATTCAAAACCTGGGCACAATTGCAAACAAACGCATTGTTTATAAGTATCTGTACCAATATGTGCTATGGCACCTAGGAGCCATCTTGAAGCAGTGAGCTACGTAATAAAATCCACTGCTTTACCAAGGACAATCATCAATCATTCGATTTTTGAATGTTACGAAAAAGCCTATGGATATTGAATAGCATAGAGGGCATATATATATATAATTCTTTTATAACGACATCCCTTCAGCAATACTTACATACAGAAACTTACATAATACGCTTTAACTATAATTAGAATAATAAAAAATAAAACCGCTGATCTTACAAGGAATTGTTCTTTGAGGTGGCATAGACTAGTTTTCATTGCTCATCAAATGTCTTCTTAAATGACCTTTACATAGCCTTAGCGATGACAGTACTCTTATGTAAATTGGTATATCATTCCAGGCCCTAATACAAGCATATGGAGATCCTTTCTTGGAAAATTCAAGTTTTCCTTTTAGAATATGTAGATCTGTATCGTTTCGAGTATTATAATTAGATAAAGATGATCTAAGTTGAAAAATATTCCGTAGGCTTTCAGGGCATAGCTTGTTGAAATCTTATAAACCACAACACAACGATCAAAGCGAATAAAGTTCTCAATACTTAGCCAATTTTTAGGCCACGGATCCGTAAATTTTGCACTTTGGATAATTGATATGGCTCTATTTTGCAAGCGCTGCAGTGTTTGTAGTTCAGCTGACGATAGGCTTCCTCATATTACGTCTCCATAGCACTGGTGACTCTCAAAGAGAGCAGGATAAATTTCGCATAGTTTGGACTAGGGAAGAACGTCCTTAAAATATTTAAAGACTGACAAGCCTCCCGCTAGCTTTTCCTTCAATGGTTTAGATTGATTCTTCCTTTTAGCCCTTTGTGATTAATGACACTTAAGGATTTGACTTTGCCCACACGTTGTATTTCACTATCGTTAAGTTTGAGCGAGGGGTGGTCGTTGATCGCATTCATTCCACGTTGATGACCAACAACCAAAAATTCTGTTTTTAGGGGTTCACATTTAGTTGATTTACTTTCAACCAATCACATATATTTATTAGTTCCTTCTTTGTCATGCATATGAACTCTGTCATATCATTAGATGCATTTTTTGTGTGTATCGTCAGCACACATTTTTGCTTTAGAGAATTCCATGCAACTCTTAAAATCGTTAAGGTATATAATGAAGAGAAGGGACTCAAGCATGATCCTTTGGGAATGCCGCAGATAGCCTCTTTGATCTTTGACCATTTACATTGTAGAATTGCTTTCTACGGCTTAGGTATGATTTAAACGTTTCAACTTCTGTTCCTGTGACATCGTATTTCATCAGTTTATCTATTAATATTTTATTATTAACAGTGTCAAATTATTTTTTCAAATCTAGAAATATCGTCATATTAATCCTCTGGTTATCAGCATTTGAAACAAATATTCAGTGATATTTACTAGGGATATAATCGTGGAATATAATGTCCTGAAGGGATAACGGTTACTTGTTAAAATGCAATTTACGTCAAGAAAATCGTGTAATTGATTTTGCACAATTCTTTCAAATACTCTTGAGAAAATTGAAAGAATTGAGATTGGCCTATTGTTGTTGCTGTCGTATCCTTTTCCAGACTTAAATATTGGAGCTACCCGGGTTTTTTCCAATAGTCGGGAAAAATATAACTTTTTATTCATGAATTGTATATGAGAGTTAGTGGGTATGAAATGAAATTGGCTGCATCTTCTACCAATGTTGTAGGTATTTTGTCAGGCCCACGTGCTTTCCTATTTTATAGTTGCTTTTAACACTTTAGGACGTGAGAGCTAGTAACTGCTTTCAAGACAAAAGCAGCTGAGTCATTTGATTTGATGTACTTTAATGGCTTGTAGCTTTGCTTGGATGCAATATTTTCTGCAAGCTTAGGGCCGACTCCCTAGTTTACCACCCTCAGTCAATACTTTACCATTTACATTTAGGTTGGGAATAGATTTACCTTCCGAGTCTCTTTCCAATACTCTGTTAATGGTTTTCCATATTTCTAGGGTCATTTCTGGTCTCTTTAACCAAGCAACGGTGGTAATCCTGAATATCTTTTCGTATTGAATTAGTGCCTTGATAACTCAGCGTTTTATAAGCTGACCACAGGGAAGGGTTTTTTCGCAGCTTTCTTCATTTTATTCCTTTGGTCATAAGGTCTCTTGCTGAGGAAGTAAGCCAATGTGTAAATTCATCACGTAGGTTTGTAATACTAAGTGGTGCATGGGTATTTAGAAGTGATTCAAAGACGTCTTGGAATGTTGCTATCACCTTGCTTCGCTCATTTTCTGGTTCACCCAATCAATCTCTTGCAAATCTTGATGAAACAAGGCTTTGTTGTAGCTTTTTAAGCTATGAGTCTCAGCAAATTTTTGCTTTTTGAAGGAGTTAACTCTCAGCAGAGTTTATTTTCCTAATTCTATAAGTCATATAATGGTCAACCATTCCTGTTTCCATTGTATCTACATTGAACATGTATTTCTGCTTATTGGTAGCAAAATGGTCTATGAGCGATTTGCTAATTGCAGTACCATCATTCCCATTGCGAGTTGTGGCAACTCTCATATATGACCTAACCAGCTGTTCAAGCTGAAATATAGGGTAGATAAACAAGAGCTTTTTGCATTACTATATTGGCTGCAATTAAAATTGCAGTTTGTATCACCAACTAGAATAATTTGCTTTTCATCTTGATCGAGAATTTGTTGTTCGTTTCTTAGTTTTTAGAAAGCTTTTATATAAATTCCAGATGTTGGATGCCAAATAGAAAGATTTACTGTGTTTTGGGGCAAGTTCTAGAACACGAAGTTCAAGGGCATTGCTCTTCAATTTTACGGAAGGTTCAGAAAAATCCTCTTTTATACCTATTCCAATCCCTCCTCCAATTAGATCTCGGTCGGTTGTAAAACTCTGTAGTCCTCAATTGAGACATTTGAGTCTCTAACTTTATTATCTAGCCTAGTCTCTCACAAGCCAATAGCTTCAATGTTTTTTTCATGGAGCAACACACTTAGCTCATGTATGTGTTTGCGTAAAGGCGCAATAGTAAGAAACGCTATCTTATGGCCATTTTTCTTCCCTATAGGCCTAGGAGTATTACTTGCATAAACGCTAGAGCAATGAGGCCCGTAGCAATATCTCATAAATTTACTCAAATTGCTAGCATGTTTTCTGGTACTACCTTAGTTTAGGTGTAGGCCATCCTAGGCTAGAGTAAAAAACTTTATATTATCATTGTCAGTTATGTCAAAGCCATTGAGATTCAGTTCTTCATTTAAGATCTTATACAATGCGATGAATTTATGGTTCAAACCTTTATCAGTGCGCTTGAATATTGAAGAAAAGCAATCTTCGATTCTTTCCCTTTTCTCTGTATTTTCTGAAGAGTATCTAGAATTTCTTTTGATAGTTGCTCGGGCGAGGTCATGCTCAGGTTATTTGTTGCAGCCTGAAATAGTATAACACCATTGTCTGCTTCCCCTGCTTTTGCAATAGCTTGTTTGATTCTCAATCCTGGTTATCCAACTATTTCTACAGCTTGGTATTCGTTGCACAATATCTCTGGATTTAATCTTTTTACCTGCGAGTTAACGATGATCCTGACTTTTAATTTTCTTCTACCACTTCTCTCATCGGCGGATGCTGCTCTCTTTTGTTGATGATAGTTTTGTTTGAGGCAGCTTATAGACCCTTGCTGTTTTGCTTGATGGCTTTTTTGTTGCATCCTCTGGTTTTGCATAGACAAACATTTTCTTTCAGTCTTGCTTGGTCTCCTGCGTTGGCCTCCCTTTGATTGATCTTTGTTTGATAAGTGAATGATAGTTTCAAATTAACTTTTTACTTCTTTGTGATGACGATCAGCTTCAGTTATCTCAGAGCGAATTTGAAAGGCTTTACATGTCGAGGCCATTTCTGACTTACTGTGATTCTTTTAGGACTGTACCAAGTTTCCAGCATGAATTTGGAGCTCATAATTCCTAGATTTCAACGGTCAATTTTCATTCAGAAGATTTTTCGTTATTTTCTTTTACAATTTAACATAACGTTAAGCCCCTTGGTTGAACCTGCCATATCCCCCGATGATGTTGACCAGATTCATGACTTATTTATTTCCAGCTGGATTCTGTGTTCTAGATCTAACCCAAAAATTTCTCTCTATTGAATCAGAATGGCTTTGTATATCAGATTGAAATAGAGCACGAAAACTTTGTGATTCTGGTAGACGGTTTTGATAATCGTATAAATTGCCATCGTGCCCTCACGCTACCAGGAGTCAAAGAAATTTCAAATGATCCATGGATATCATTAAAGCTGAAATTACTATCGTTACTGACTACCCCACTCTCATCT
Source organism: Mastigias papua (assembly GCA_964019165.1). Lineage (NCBI taxonomy): Eukaryota > Metazoa > Cnidaria > Scyphozoa > Rhizostomeae > Mastigiidae > Mastigias > Mastigias papua. Next base: position 10,596,006 of record OZ025279.1, on the reverse strand, counting down.
TGTGTTACACATTCAGCATTACCTTTCGACACTTAAAATGATTCTTTACTTTGTTGTTTACCTTGTCATACACAACAGAGTCAGTGAACAGTTTATCGGTGATCTCCATTCTTCTGTTCTGATCTAGGTCATAATTGGAAGCAACGTACTTAGCAATACGTCCTCTGGCAGGTCTTTTATATTGACTCCTCATGGCTGGAATTGCTTAAGTAATCGCATCTTTATATTTATCTTCCAACAGTCAAGTTTAACGCAATAATCCCATCTATTATTTAATAAGTTGATGTTTCCTAGTACTATAGTCCCTTATTTCGTCTTCTCGCCACTTGAAAACGCAGTTCAGTATTAATTTTGAGTGTTCAGTTCGCCCCGGTTTGACAAAATCGAGTTCACATGACAAATTCACGCCGACTTGAAATTTCGAACCAAATTGAAAAGCCGAAGTGAAACTTAGGCCGGCGTGAGTTTCAATTCACCTTCATGTGAGCACTCAGAGAGATATGACCACACACCAAATTGAACTCAGGCCTCAGTGAGTTTCGAACCTGTCAGAAATTTCTCATGTGAAGGTCCTCTTAATACTAGTTCAATGAATTCACTATTGGTCAACTAAACGTATTTCAAAATAAACCAACACAATCATGATAACGCATTGATAGCATTCCAACTCACATTGTGCAGCTACAATTAAAGATGAATTCGCCTCTAAGCCAGCTGCATTAATTGCAATACACGTATATGTATTAGCTTCACTTCTTTGCATAGTCTGAAACACAAGGGTACGCATAGCAGAAACGATTGCCCCTGATGAATTGGTCCATCTGTATTCTGCACGTGGATAGCTTCTTGCAGTACACTCGACAGAAAGATAATTTCCTTCTGCAACCGATATTTGAATCTGTGATGATGTGTTAAATGTTGGCTTATTAAGATCTGATAATAAAGAAAAATCAATGTAAATTTCATTACTCGCATGCATCTTGCGAATGAGCATGTAATCTGTTATTGTAGGGCAATATACTTAATCAAGCTCCTAATAATCTCGGGGTCTTAATGAACGGGGGATCAGAAATATTCCTAAAACTAATAAACGGAGGGTCTAAATGAATGGGAGGATCTGAAACATTTTTAGAATCTAATGGCAATTCAACTGTCTGTTTTCCTTCTCACAAACATCAAAAAGCAAATTTAATTGGTGAAAGATACACTACCACTTAGTGACAGCAGATATGTCCCTTCGTAAAGAAAACACCTCTAAACCATATGTCATTCCTTGAAACTTAATAACCAGGGATCCTAATAAGCCCAATGGGGTCGAAAAAAGCATGAAAAACTAATAAGCATCCCCTCGTTCTTAGGGACCTAGGAGCACATATAATTTTCGATGCAAGTCGACCTTGATGAGGCCACATCATAATTGATGCGACCATAGATAAGGAAAGCGAACTCCGGAAATAGAAAAACAGTCAAGAAAAACTGAACTAACAGTAGTTGCTGCTCTTCAGATGAGCACCTTTCCACCCATTATTAGTATCAACTGCACAACAGTAGACAATACTCCCAAGACCTGAAAACAACTCTGCACAGGTAACTCTAAAAACTGAGATCAACCTAGGAAGACGACAAACGCGAAGTAGTCCTCACAGCACAGCCCCTAACAGCCGCAAAAATTGCCACATAGAAAGTGAGAGACACCCAGCCAACTGCTTAGGTTGCAGCCGTACCAATTTGTAGCAGAAATGACAACTGTCATCTGTCATGCCACATGCCAAATTTATGATGCTTGTAGCTCAGTTTACAAGCTATCAATGCATGCCGTCTGACGAGCCCTATCAAATTCAGCACACAGCCATACTCTCACAACCACTCACAACCACCCTTCTGGATTCGAAATTCCTCTGTCAGTGTCGCATATATACCACAACAAGAAAGGAGTGCAAGAACATTGCAACTGCAAAAACATTCTATAATCGTTTTCAACAAGCACCCTACAGCAGCAATCTTCCACATCGGAGCAGAATCGACATTACTCTAAAGGATTCCGTGCCACATAATATCCTGGTCATTCCAACAGCTATCATAATGATAGTTGATAGAAAGTGTTAGTAGATAGAATACAACCTAATCAATAACTTCATGGTTAATTGCAACAGAGTGGCATAGCGCAAGAATTGCAAACTGGCTCGTAGCCAGATACGAGGACACTTAAATATCACTATTAAAGGTAACGTCCAACGACTTTTATCTACAGTAAGACTGACAAACCATTCCCTGCTTTCATAGTTTGCAACTTATGTTGACTGCTACAAATATGGACTTATAAAGATGCTTGTTCAGTCTCCGATATCGGTATTTCCTAGATGAAGCGCCCGCAACGCTTCTCGCTGAATTCGCCCATGTTCAAGGGGATCACCTGATCAAGGGAAGTTCATGATTAAAAATCTAACTGTTGAGAGAAGTGTAGATAAAATATGAAGTAACGACCCCTTGTCGTTGATTGGGAATGTTCTGACTGAATTATTTTACTGTCATTGCTAAGTTTTCTTCAGAAAGAACAGGAAAAACTTTCTACTTGTATATCCTTCTGGGAAGAAATACATTCGAAGTTTGATAACTCAAACATTTATTGGAAATCAACATTTTGTGCTGGCTATCTGAAAGTATTTCTATAGGTAACCTAAACAAGAGGGATGGAAAGTTTATCCGAGAAAAAAGAAAGAGACTTAATAGGTCATAAAGGATAATCGGCAGAGTATGCCTATGCGAAACTCATTGTAAATGTAATATTAAAAATAACTTAAAAACACTCTTTGCCATTTTCTCTTCTATGGCAAAAATGAGGGCTCTTATTCTCTTATTCACGAGGCACTTAATAAACCACTGGACTCAACAGAGTGAGCCAAGTCAAAGAGGCTGACTCCAAGGAGCTATTAAAGGAAAGATGAGAATGAGACTAAGACAAGGAACATACATACACTGAACAGTTAATATTGCCATAGATGATGTCATAGATCCGTGTACATTAGAAATAATGCATGTATAATTCCCAGTATCATTTTCTGTCACACCAAAAATTTTCAGTACTTTGCCACCGCTGGAGTAGCTGATATCTTCTCTATTGGTAATGACCAATTGATCCCTTCTCCATTCAAATGAAGGCACTGGAAATCCAGTAGCATTACACGCAAACTCAGTTGTTGCTCCTTTATTGACAATTCTTGATGTTGGGTAATTTGTAAATGAGAGCTTTTCTAAGAAACATAGTAAAAATTGCCAGTAATTGTCAGAGGAAAAGGGCATCATCTCATCTATATAGATGCCCTGGAAGGAGCAGATTTAAATAACTTAAGCATTTAACCGCTAGCAGCATACCGCTAATATCGTCTATATATTTTCTGTTATACCTTACTACATTCAAGCTGAATATTGACTTTCCAATGAAAGTCTAGCATACTCATAGAGAATAATTTACTCTGGTGATAAAACGTATCAGACTGAGCTTTACAATCTCAGTGTTCAAATGAAAAGTGAAGGCAGGAGTGCCGTGGTGGGAGGTCAGAAGGGGTCAGATTCCCTCTCAATCAATTCCTGGCTTGGTAGTATGAGTCGGCCTTTTAGTACAGTTTTTTTGCATCAATTACGTGTAACTGCTGTATAAGCTTTTGTGTATTTAAGTATGTACACAATAAATGAAACATTTGGTGCGGCCATGGTGGTGACCCAAGGAAGTGGTGTACAGCATAGCTCCCTGCCGATGAGATTTCTTCATAGAAGATACATTCATGGTAGCACCATTTCTAGGAAGAGCTGCAAAGCTGCTCATTTTTGTGTCTAATTTCGAATGATAATGAACATACTTTACTTCACTTCGTTTCTACAAAATGTGTAAAACTCCATGTCAAACAATAAAATTTAAAACGCTGATTTTGGGGAGATGACAATAGTAAAAGCTGTCTGTGTTCTTGACTTATGGTGATATTGCTATATGTTAGGTTATGGGTTATGGCATAATGCTTGATGCTGCTTATCATATGCACATAGGGCAAGACTGTAGGCTGTAGTCCTCTCATATGGCCAGATATCCATTTTTGGGAGATTTTTTTTGTGGAAAAAAAATTGAAATAGCTCTTGCCAAAAGTAACTTAGGCTCATTGCAGCTTTACGACAATCGACATGGCGACCCTCATACTTCTGACCACTCCTCCTGTTTATTAGAGAAGACAGTTTGCAGCCCCCTTCTCTAAATTTCAAGTTCTCCTACGTCCAAGATAGTAAAATACAGGTGTCAAATACCCAATGTAAATTGTAACTCACCTCCAACAGTCAGTGTTGCTGAATGCGATTCGGTGACACCATCTGAGTATCCATCACACCTATACGTACCAGTATCCTTTGCAGTGACGTTGAAAATTGTCAATGTAGAGCCACCAGCATACTTGGTAACCACATAGTCAGACGTGTTTACTAGCAAAGCAAGGCCTTTAAACCACATGATTGAAACAGTCTGTGATTCATTATATGTACAGTGGAAAGCTACATCTTTGAGAACTGCATTCGATGAATCATAAATCTGCGTCACATTTGTTGGGGGTCCAATGATCACACTTGATAAAGCTTAATAAGAAAGCTCTGTTAATTATTGCTAGCTCAAAACGGACTGCTTATCAATTCTAAAATTGCAAGCAACAAAAAATACATGTTGATTCTAATTATGAAGGCACCATCCTAGTTATTTCCTTGGGTGAAGCTATTGAAACTCACAAGAAATATATAGCCTGAATTATGACGTTGGAATATTACGAAATGATTGCATGTCCAGTAATAGCCTGATAAGTACCATCCAGCCCCAGTCTGGTATGTTTTCTGAGCATCAATGAGGATGTCTAAAGAGAGTATCATTTCACTTCGTTCTTGCAACTTTACACAGATTAAGTATTTACTTCAATACCGTTTTGCAATTTACACTGTTTTAAACAAAACATCAAGGAGATAAAACAATTGCAAATGCACTAAAAATTCTTCTAACTTTACTATAGGTCTTTATGAAACTATCTTACAAATTACGAATGACTTGGTTTTTATATGCTCATAAATCAATTACAACAAAAAATAATACATAGGTGCCATATAGAGCATGGAACTACATAAAAACACTATGGTATTTCAAAATTAACTCGAAGTCAGTTTCAAAAATGGTATCTCAGTGGCGGATCCAGACCGAGTTCCCTGCTGCCCAGAACTCAGTCAGATTTTGCAAAATAAAGTGACAGTTCATTACATTCCAGTCAAAGTTAGCTAGATATATTATGGGTTACAATGAAGTTTCCAAAAAGTTACATGATTTAATTCAATGACAGTGAAAAACACTATTATTTCTCTCTCCCGGCTCTCTCGCCTACACTTTGAAATTATTATTAGCTATGCGGAGCACTGTCATGATTTGTATCTGCGGTGGACAATCCTTGGGAACTCACAGAACTCGGAAATAAAATCCTTGGGCATCGGAAATGATCAGAAATAGACAATAGATTTTCGATTTGGAACTCGGATGGAACCTAGTCAGACACAATGGTGGAACTCGGAAATGAAATCTATCAGAAACAATAAGTCAGTAGGTAAGAATTCGTTGATTGGTCTACGATTGTTTGGAAGTCATCTTTGTTTAGGCACATCCTGTTTCAATTCACTACAGTATTGAATTTTAATATGGCAACCTTTAGTGCACGTTTACCAACTGTATCTGCTTCCATCAAGAATCATAGAAAGGGTTACCTGATGGGTTTCATGACATAACATTAGGAAAGTTTGGTTATTTCAAAGACAGACTGGGCTTTTGGGCTTGCCATTGAGTCATCGAGATCGAGATGTCACGGAGAGCTTTGCTAAGGACCAGTCTGCAGAGTTGAGTATGGCCTTTATCGATGGGATTTCGAGTCTGCATGAGCAAAAGGCCAGACGTCTGAGTGTGCACCTAGTCTCAGGAGTGTATTTGGATGCACATTACTTTTAGGCCTATCAATTAAAGCCGGTGTTTTTGCTTTTATCTGTCGTTTGCTCACACTGAAAATTCTGCATCGAACAGCATGCCCTTATGAATAATTTTTGCTTCATTATTATCATTATGGTGACTGGAAAATTTTCAAATTAAGGAATTCTTCCAAGCACTGGCACCTTGCAATACCCTGTCACGCCCGTTTCTGGGACCACATATACTCATGCCATCAACATAATCCTGCAGACTTAGAGACTTATCAAAGGATGTATTACAGAGTAGATAACCATTTTAGATAAATTATATCTATAGGAGAGAGGTTATATAACCACCAGTTGGGAAAGAATTTTCATTCTCTTATAGAGCATTACAGATCATCTAGGGAAACCTGTACCTAAAGTAAACTTTGCCACCATATGAATGATTGCCTGCAAAATGGAAAACAATAATTTTCCAGAAATCTGTATGATTTCCACAGTTGTGATATAATAATTTCTGCTTCATTATCTATTCTATGTATATATTCAGTATTTCAATTGATTTCCAAGTGCTTTTAAGTTCTTAACTTTAACTGTTTATGCAATTTTGTATTTGCTCAAACCCTGTAACAACAAATGTGTAGCACCCCTTAATACCTCTACCTTGAGAAAATAGTACACATCTTAGCATTATGGGGACAGGAAGCCATTAGGTTTCTCCTTAATGTTTATCAGCAATTTTGACTAAATGGGCGGTTGCTTGCTGTATAAAAGGGCGTGGTCTTAAAATTTTCCTAGCACATTTTGACCCCACCCCTCCAAGTATTTGGAACTCAGTCAGATTTTAGGCTGGATCCGCCCCTGTATCTGGTGAAACAGAGTAAAGAATTCCATATGTTCGCTGATGCATGAGTAAACTAGCTGCAGGTTAAGTATAGTTTTGCAGGTCTCATCCGATTCCCATTTTGAAACAGACTTCTGTTACAAATACATAGAGGATACAGAAACACATATCTATAGGCAGAAAATTACATAAAAAACACGAGATAAGAAGAGATAATCATTGTTCGCGAAAAGGACGGGAGCGATTTGTCAAAAAAGCGTTGTGATAGTTTGATGTACGATAGGGCTGTTTGATTCAGTTGTTTTGTCGATGTTTTGTAGCTTTGAGTATTCAGAAAAGATGAAAGCCTACATCTTTCTCCTTTGTTACTAACATCTGCTTCTTTATCCTGAGAATATTACATTGTGACAGGAATCACCTAGTACCTTGCATGTTCTACAAGCTTACCCATTGTGTAGTCGCCCGGGAGTGGCGTGCAGTGCATTGGTAGTCCCATCCATGTGCGACTTGAAACATGGTTCCGCGTTTGTTTCTTAACAGAGATGTCTTCTAGTTTTTGAAAGCCTTACCCTCTTTCCTTTTCTAAAAATTTGTCGGAAACCTGACGGTTAAGGAAGCAGAAGTTTTGTATATTTCTTCTGGCTAGTAAAGCCGTCGCTAAGCTTGATGCTGTTAAGATTGCTATGCCTTTAAATTCACTCGGAGAGGAAGCCCTTGAAAGGAATAATCAGTCTTCCCTAAAGGAAGCGAAGACCAGGAGAATTGTGATGCTGTCTTAAGGAAATTTGACGAGCATATTATGAAGGAAAACAAAGGCTAGTGTTTAATAGATACCGTTTGTGGAGTTACGAGCCCCCAGAGGGGCAGGAGTTTATCGATTATTTACCTGTTTAAAAAAGCTCGCAAGTCAATGTGAATTCGCTGAAAAAAAACATGGTTCGTAACAAGTTAATTTCATCGATCTCCTATATAGCACTAAAAGAAAAGCCTCTGGAAATGAATAACCCATCTTCGGATAATATCAGGGATAAAATGATGGCTGCTGAAGCCACTTGGTATGAAGTCAAGCTTATGACACATGATTTCAAGGAAGAGAAGATATTTGATGCAGAAACAAAGTGAGGAGTTCCACTTTACGTCTAGTCAGTTGAATAGATCTAGTACTGAGATCAAAAAGTGCTCAAAGTTTGGTAGCATGCACCCACCAAAATGTTGTCCAGCCAGTAGAAGAGTGCCATAAATGTCACAAGAAAAATCACCTCTCGAAATATTGTCAAAGTGTAAACAAAAGAGCAGTAGATGCAACAAAACGTTACACCAGACAATGTAGACAACTGCGATGAGACACCTTTTTAGGTGGACTAGAATGCTATGATCATAAGCAAAATTCTGAGTCTCTATAGTGAGAAGACATTAAGCTCAACAACGTTGCCATTACATTTAAAATTGAAAAAGGTATTGATGTTAACTTGACTTCAAAAGATCACTGGAACATCCTACAAAGCAAAATACCATTATGGGTTCCAAAGACCGTATTGCAGAGGTTGAATGGTGAAAAACTTCGTAATCAAGGTGCAGGGTGAGATTTCTGTCACTGATGATAATGCATGTCCTGAAGTTGAGTTAAAAACTGCCGTCCAGTTGGTTTTTGTTCAAAAGGAATGTAATGCAAGTGCTACAATAGATACAGTTTGTAGGGTCGACTACAAAGATCTTACATGGGATGATGTTAAGATGATGTATATTTCTGTGTTTAACAATGAGCATGGGAGGTATCCTGGAAAGTACAAGGCTACACTTGATGAGAATGCAGAGCCAAAGGTTAATGCTCCAAGACGTGTTGCGCATAACTCATAAAACCAGTAGAGCAGAAAATTCAAGATATGATAAAGCAAGGGGTTATTGAAGAAGGGAAGCACCCCACTGAGTGGGTAAATAATATGGTATGTGCGTGTACTCATGAAAAGAGTAAAAAAGAAAATTCATGCCGAAGTATCTTAGAGTCAGTTTAGTTTCAGAAAGGACGAAGGAACAAGGAATGCACCTATTGTTATGAGAATGTTAGCTGAAAGATCAATTGAAATGCAGAGGAACCTATATGTAGTATTTATATACTATGAGAAAGCTGTTGACAGAGTTAAGCATCAGGAAATAAATAAAGATCTGGAACAAATCGTTGTAGATGAAAAGGACAGACGATTGGTAGAAACTCTGTACAGGGAATAGACTGCGGCTATATCTATAGATGGTGACTGAATTGAATTGATAAGCACCAAACGTAGAGTTCGGCAAGGGTGTGTTTTACACCCTGACCTGTTCTCACAGTATACAGAGTTGATAATGAGGAATGTTATCGAAGGAAAGTTTAAAGTAAATGGCTATCCTATCTCTGATATACGATATGCTGACCATACACTCTTAATAAAGTGAAGTCAGAGGGTTGAATATCAACAAGAAGAAAACAAATTTGATGGTATTTAGCAAGAATAGAAATGTTCCCACATGTGATATCTATTTAGACAATGAGAAAATTAAGCATATACAAGAAGTTGAATACTTGTACTGACTAAGGACAGAGAGAGATTCAAATGCATGCACACTAACGTCAGTTGACATGGCACAACAAGAAGTTGTACAGAATGAACGATGGTTCTATACGGCTCTGTTTAGATCCAAGAGAGCTACATAAGTACATCAAATGAGAGCAGTTTAGAATCCCAGCATTTCAAAGGATCATTGCAAAAGTAGAAAAGCCATGTTTTTTTACTATCATCGATCAATCATTAGCATTTGGTAAGTAGAACAGGATGAAGATTGTTGCTTCGTAACCAAATTTCAAACAAACTCTGGACGATACCGATCTAAACGTATGCCTTTTGGTATATCGAGTGCAAGTTAGGTACTTCAAAAGGAATCGTTTCAAATTTGTGGTGATGTCAAAATTCTGTACATCATTGCTGACGACATGATTGTTGTGAGAGATGCGAAGAACGAACACGACGAATGTTTGCTTGCAGTACTTAATCCAACAAAACTTAAAAATATCAAATTCGATGAACGAAAGCTGCAGTGTAAGAAAAAGGATGTCGTATATTGTGATATGAAGCTCTCAGCTGAAGATATGCAGGCTGATCAAAGTAAAGCTGAAGCTTTACAGAAAATGCCACACCCAAAGAATAAACGGGATGTTCAGTGTCTTTTTGGCATAGTGATAGTCCAAGTAACAGAGTCATTAATAGCATTAGTCGGAGAAGAAACAACATGGTTTTGGAATAAAGCACAAAGTAATGCAATAAATACTTTAAAGGATATATTGAGTTCTGACATAATGCTAAAATATTGCGATGAAGCAAAGCCTATCATTCATTATTCAAGCAGATGCTAGCAAAACTGATTTAGGTACATGTTTAGTTCAAGATGGTCAACCAATATGCTATGCCTCTAGATCGTCCAGATCATTAAAAGGTATTTTGAGCAGCATTATGCCCATATATAAAAAGAACCGCTTGCTGTTGTATTTGCAACACACAGATTCCATCTCCTTGTTTACGATAATAATATCACAGGTCATAGTGATCATAAGCAATTGGAATCTATTCAGAAGCAGAGTGTTCATAGAGTATTACCAAGGTTACGGCGAATGTTATTGAAGTTCCTGAAATACAAACTAAATATTGTATACAAGCCAGGAAATCAAATGCATATTGCTGACACTTTGAGCAGAGCCTTTATCAAAGGCAACTCTACGGAAGTTGATCCATAGGCACGCCGGAGCCGGGGGGCTGGGGGCAGCATTCCCTCACTTTTTTGCTCATGTATGATGTCAAGATTGAGGCATTCGATCCAAATAGAAAGTATATCCCCTTTATCCGTGTTAAAGTTCACTCACCTTTAAAAAGTACCAATGCCGGAGTCATCAGGGCCTATTGGAGGTAAATAACCCAAGTTTTTTCAAAAGGGGGTGCTATAGACTGGTCCAAAAGTCTCATAAACATGTAAACATCAGGGAAGGGGTCTGTGTTCTTGGTCGCGCTTAACATGATCTCATTGCTCTGAAAACGTGTATTTTTATCATTTTAACTGACCTGGCCACAATCTTTATAGAGTAGCAATAAAGTCTATTCAATTTTCTCACCTACAATTCAATAACTTTATCTGCTGTTTCCTACCCAGACAGGATGCATATCTATATTCAAACAGGACCTTTCCCAGTGAATCATAGGGCATGGATTGCCAAATTTTCAGGCGCTCCGCCCCTGAGCCCATTTTCCGTGCTTCCATATGGACTTGCAACTCATCCCCAAGCCACCCTACTCAAAAATAGGCTCCGGCGTCCCTGATCCATTTGGATTGAATTTTCAGCCGGTAATGATGAAGTTTTATTGTGAAGTATATAAAACAAGGCTGGCCAAGTAGTAAACAGTTTACATCCAACATAGTACCTTATTACGATCATAGAGATGAAAAATATACGAGGAAGGTGGTGTATTGTTCTGGTCAAATAAGCCTATATTACCAGAAAGGAAAGACAATCTACGTTACAAAAATTACATCAAGGCCACTTTGGTATTGACAAAACAAAATGCTTTGCAGGAGATATAATCTATTTGCCAAGCATGAGAGAAAAAATCAAGGAAACAGAATCGTTATGCAAAGTTTCTCACAAATTTCAGCGTAGTCAAATAAAAGAGCCAACCAATCAACATGACATTTCTGAAAGTCCATGGCAGAAAGTAGGAGCAGATCTACTTAATTTCGCTGGGAGAGAGTATCTCAGTTTGCTAAGTATCCAGAAAATACTAATGTTTGCATTAAGAGTGCATCCTCTGTTGTTCAAGCCATGAGGACTGTTTCTGCATGCCACGACATCCCACAAACTGTCATTGCTGACAATGTATCATTTAGCTGTTATGAATTTGGATATTTTTCCCAAGCAATGAAATTTTCGCCTCATAGCATCAAGTCCAAGAAAGTAATGGTGAGGCAGAGAAATACGCTGGGATAGTAAAGATGATGTTGTGCAAGTGTAAAGAGGATGATACAGATCCAAACCTGGCTTTATTATGTAACAGAGACATGTAAATTAAAGTTATGACATACATTCCTCCTCAAATGTTATTTGCTAGACGCTTAAGGGATAATTTACCAATAAGGGATAGTTTATCAAAACCTCAAATTGCATCAAATGTCCAGAGCAACAATTAGTTGCACGAAAAAGCAAACAAGCAGAATACTCTGATAGAAGTTCGAAACCACTTCGTGAGTTCAAAAAGCAGGTTCTATAAGAGTTAAAGTACACAATGAGAGAAAGTGGATTCTGCAAAGATAGAAAGTCAACACCGGACACCAAGGAGCTATATTGTTACTACACATATACACATAGAGGACAGACAGTCAGACAGAACAAGAGTATGACAATCCATTCGCGTAATAAAATTAAAATCAATCCACCCTATCCTTCATCAACCTTAAAGCTTCCGCAAGAGTCTCTGCAAGAAAATCCACAAGAAACGACAAATGAGCACAGTAACTTCCAGTCAATAGCACAATAAACTAGCCCAGTGCTTAGAGAGCCTAAAAGCAAATCCTCCAGCCTGGCAAGATGACGATATCATTATATAAGTTTATCTGGTACTCTAACTTCAAGGGGAGGTGTCATATATCGTGTTTATATTATATTGTCTTCAGGAACAATAGACTTTCGTACTCTTGCTTCATTGTTATTTGGCTCAGATGTTTTGTCGATGTTTTTTAGTTTTGAGTATTGAGAAAAACACGTAAAAAAAATGAAAGCCGACGTCTTTCTGCCGTGTTACTAAGACTATTAGTGTCATCATTTATTGAGCACATCGTATCAACTGTATCCCTAAAATTGTGCCTACAAATATGAAAATTAAGTTTACAGAGACCAACACGTAACTGCAGAAGAATTGTTAGACCTCTGTGATCATGAATACTAAAAATTGATTTAGTTGGGAGGCAAAACATTGATGATTATTTATTCTTGAAATCACTTATTGTAGGTGACAGTCTAATTTAAGGATCGCTTTTGTTTCACTCAGATAGACATTCGGGGTAGAAACTTGACAAACAACCTTGCACGTATTCGCCCTGCTACGTTGTGCTTGCAAAAAGGGTAAGACAATTTCTGGGGCCGGTGGAGTTGGTATTCTTGTATATGCTGATTTCAAGGTATAAAAGATCTTATAAACAGAACAAGGCGTCTACTCCATCGATGAAGGCAAAGCAATTCCCATCCCAATTGATCGTAGAACACCTCGCGTGGCGTGCCTCTCTGTGCTCCAGACACTGCTAATGCAACCGAATGACTGTGAATAGAAGCATAATAGAAAGAGAAGTGTAAAACTAGAATGGGCCAAATTTCCTTCTAAATGCCTTTAGGGAAGGGCACTATTTTGTTCATTATTCAATTGGTACCTAGCGCCAAAATGCAAGAGAAATTTATGAACATTGCAGATTTTCCTCCGAGGAGCATAGAGGTCAATCTCTGTATTTCTAAGCTCTCTGTTGTGGACTTAAGAGAGGTATTAAAATGGGTCATTTAGACCTGATTGTCCAAGATCATGCTTGAGTGCTTTAAATTCCATAATATTTTATTCTTTAATATAATATCTACCAAAATTAAGAATACTTAAAAACCCACTTTATATTGAAGATATTTTTGCTTATAAAGCTATAATCTACATCTTAAGAAGCAGAGATCGTCTACAGGTGCCAAAGGTACTTACAACTGTTCATGGCTTTGAAATCATAGGATTTATTGGAAGCAGATGTTGGCAAATGTTATCAAATGAAATGGAACACCCCTGAAATGGGAAAGTCTTTAAGGAACGTATAAAATCGCGAACCAGATACAAATGCAAACTCGGGCTTTGTAAAATATATTTTGTTTGCATTAATTTTGTCAATACATATGATAAATTAGTTTTTATATGGTTGGCTTTCATTAGTGACTATATTTATATGGCAGTCAACTGTAACTAAATCATAGTATTGTCTAGAGTTGTCGCTAGTAAGTTATGATACAATAAAACATCGAACTACCACTAGTAAAATAGTGTGATTGAAGGTTAAACATTGGGTAGAAATTCTATTACATAGATAAAAAATATGGGGATAGCTATGAAAAAGGGTAAAGAAAAGGTTACATGAAATAATACTATAGATGGAAAGAGCTCCTTTTATAACATGTACTCTACTATTAACGTTTATTTTCTTCTTCTGAAAGTGATGGTGACCCATGAAACTTTCGGGATGAATTCATTTATTCTCTTTTTTATGAGGTCAAGGGTACTGAAACTACTGGATTTGCTCTCGCTTTCACACTTTCTCACTTTCTATTTCAAGATCATGAAGTGTATTTTTTCAATCCACGAAACACTTTTGTTGCAACATTATTATCTGAATGTGCACTGAAATTAATCAAGAGATATCTTTGACATCTGGTCAATTTGCTTACATAGTTCTATGAGTATGAATGGAAAGTCCCATGGTACAGAAATATCTTTAACTCCTGTTACAGACTCAGGATGAGATCTGTACAAGCTAGCTGTTGTACCAATTGAGCATTGTTTCAATATTTTCCAATGAAGGTTTTTTGCCAACTCTGTCATGACGGGTTTTACAATACTTTGGTGCCAGTATTGAGCAACCGGAAACAAGGAGGTGAATTGCTTCTAACTTCTGGCAACAGAGTCCCCATTTTGGTTAAAGACCAGTACGTAGGATACTATTATTACTATGTTTTATAGTCTCAGCTCACAGGATTAGGGCTTACGTGCTTTGGAATAATCTCTGTAAATGAGAGCACCAATCAGTTTTCAAAGAACTCATGCGCAAAGAGACTGGTTTTGACGAGAAACACATAAACTATATTAAAAGAACACCAACTGCATTGCTATACCATCAACATATCAAGTGTTTTGCAAGCAAGTGACAGAATGGGACAAACCCGGGACTTCTGCTTATTTAATTATGTTATATATCCGATGACTTTTACTGCATATTATTGTTATTATCATTTTTGTTGTATTTATATCTTTAACTACAAGGATAGCCTCAACCACTTATAAGCTACCAAGTCATAGCGTGGTTATGAATGCAGGTAGAGAATTTTGAAAATGAACTTAAGCTTCCATCAGTATCCGTCTGTAAGCTACCTAATCAAGCAAGGTTTGCAGTTGTATATTTACATGGAATATGCTATGCATTTTTCATATGGGATACATTATCCAACTAAATACAATTAAGAAATAGAATAGTCAAATGTAATTATATTTAAATGACCTTTGGTTTATGCTATCGAAATAGTTCAGATTAGTTTTATGTTTGTTTCATCATTCACTCGATTCGCTTTCTTTCAACATGCCATTTTGCATTTCCTTTAATTTTTTCTCACTTCTAAATGTCTTTCCTACGAAGCTTTTCAATTATTTACTTTCTCCATCTAAGCATGCAATGACTCTTGGTACGATCTTCCTCGGAAGGTTCTCTCCACGTTCCCATAATTCGAAGCAAAGTTGCTATTCACGTATCATTTTTTATCTCATCTATTTATTGCTCCTTTCAAAGTACAACGCCACTGTAATTACTATTAATCTCATTAGTAGCAGTGCATGCTCTGTCGCAATAATTCAATCCAAGCATTGATAATCCAAATTTGTATTTGTTTATTCGCTTCTTGTAAATATATCCCCTATTTATTTTTCATTTATTTATTAACAATTCTTTATACACGAAATCCCTTCTGCTAAATTACAATACAAAAATCGATCTAGCAATATATACATAACATTCGAAAAATTAAGAATATATGCATATTAACTGTGGATGCTGTTCTTCCAGGGGGTCGTGTTTTAAAAAAAGAAAAAAGGGAGTTGTCAAGCTCTATAAAAATTTTGTTTTTAGACCTTTATTAAATTGATAGAGCAAGTTAGACTTTGGAATAACCTCTGGTTTGATGCAATCCAAAGTGAGTTAAATTTAATGAATTTCGCAATCTGAATTCAGGCTCGAGAGCGAAGTGCATTAAGGTGAACTTCAAACGAATCAAATGAATACACCCAAGTTTGCAGCTGCACCGCTGAATATATCAATGGGCCGCTGCACCGAAGTCTGCTATATTGGAAGTAGCCACCTAGAGCAGAATACAAGGTAACTTGTGCTTATGATCCAGTTGTCAATAGAACAGCAGAGTTTTTACTTAACACCTGAGTTTTTACTTACAAATGTGATGGGTGAATTTAAACATGAACTGCTCTCGAAGATAAAAACGGATAAAAAATCTGTGTTTGATATTCACAACATGCGTGATAAGCGATACCTAACAAAAATCCGGATTTTATTCAATCCCTTGAACAAGCACTAAGCGCCAATACAACGCTGAATCTAAAAGTCGAATCTGAACTTCAAAAAAACTATTTAGGATAACAAGCATTTTCTCTTGCATGGTCCTTGAAGAATAAGATGGAAAGAGATCTCTTTGACTAGCTTTAAGACGAATGAGAAGTTTAGCTTGACAATCTTGATTCCAAGGACCGATGTAATGTACTTCTCCTTAGTTATCAATGACTTAACAAAGCAATACTGGGAGATATAATGTTGTCTGCTTCATTGACAGGTATAATGCATTAACTCAAAGAAACTATCTGCGACGCCACACCCATCTGTCCTCTCCTTATGTAGGTCAGTCTCTAATGCAACTGAGGGTTTTCTCACGGAATTTGTTACTTTATGTTTGCTATAAGGTAGGTTTGTGAAAAATCTACTTATCACATATATGAGGACAACCATAGTTAATGTTACTTTTGTTTTCTAGTTCTTCCTCATAAGTCACTTTTTATTGCGCCTAATGAAACTTAAGGACAATTTACAGTTCGGGCTTTATGTACTGTTCCGCTGTACTTGATGTAAATCAAGTAAGTTAGCTAGTTCATTTGACCTTGTTTCTATTGATGATAACGCATATTTATGTAGAACCCAATACCTATTTGTGAACTTTCGATGGTTTAATATTGAGTTTGTAAAAGAGATTAACTATGCCTAAGAATGTACAAAGAAAGAATATTCAATCAGTCAACAAACATAATGAAGAATGAGCAACTATTAAAGTCTAGGCTAGGAATAAAATGGGCTGATAATTGGCTCTAATTATAGAAACAGTCACGATTAATCATGCTTACCCGAGCCTACCAATATAAGTAACCCGAAAGCAAATAACATTTTCTGTTCTGCTAGTGCACTCCTTGTCTTTCACTTAGGATATGCAGGCATCAATTTACATCGACAGCCTTTAGCCTTTACATTTCTCTCTGCATTCCTCTCGAACAAACATCGCTAATGCTTATTGTCACGTGTCTAATACACAGGGGTATCCTAAATCTCATTGTCCTTACTTACAAAAGAGTCTCAGTAATACCCAGCTCGGAGATTCTGTACACATTTAATAAACAGGATTTACTAAATGGATGTTTAAAATGTTGCCAAGCTTAATGTCACATCGATCTATAGTCAGGAAAATGAAGGAGTTAGTCCCAAAAATGATATTCTCTAATACAGGATGCTATATATACTGTCAAAACGTAACAGCAGTGAAAGGGCTTATTATCTACTTCCTTTTATAATACGCCATATAGTATAATGGGAAATCTTAATAAAATAGCAGGTTTATATTTTCAAGAAAAGAACAAAGTTAAGAAGTCTAAGGTAACTGCTCTATAGACCATCCAGGGGCCATCTATTATATCTTTGTGAGTACTCCTGAGATCTATTCATTTACCTATTTCAGACAAAGACTCAGGCCTAAATGGCTTACTTCATACAGTGTTTCAGACTGGAGTGAACTGAAAGGTAAAGATGCAAGCACCACTGGTCACAACATCTGAACAATCCTCAGCATGCACACGGATGAGTGTGATTCAAACAGTATTGTGGTATTCACCACTTGTTTATTTCATCATTTTTATACATGATACTCCACCAGTTTACTAGATAATAGCAAAGCTATCTAAAGAAAGAATAGAAATCACCTAAAACACACTCTTACAAAAAAACATTCTGGTCTTCCAAGAGGTCTTGTTTTAGAGTGCTTTCGATTACCTAATTTTCACTTTTTACTTTCAATTTTTCATTTTCATTTTTGTTGGTCCAAAAGATAGTAGCCTGTTGTTTGAAAAGTGTGGAAAACTCATCTCTAATGTTCCTTGAGATGTCTTTCCCCATTTATGTACCTTTATGAAAAAAGTTTATCTAGCCATCTCTTACCTAGTACGTCATACATTCTCCTCGTCTCAAATTTTGAGACCTGACATCTTTTCATAAACGTGTGCGTATGGACTTCAGGATATTGCTCATTGAGAATTTTGTTTGCCATGATTGCATGATAAGAAACTCAGTTATGTTTTGAACTTTTAATAATTTATTTGGTATTGCCTTCTGTATTGGTGAAAAAATTATTCTATATTGTAATATTTGTAAGTTTTAGAGTTTGGTTACAGTGAGATGACCCCATAGTGGATTGCCATATCCTGAGATATCCATTGCCATATCATATCAAGAGCATCCTTCAGCTTGTCCTATAATTAATTCCAAACGATTAGATATTTTAACTCACTTTATTTCAACCTCACTGATCTTAAGATACCAGGAATGGGCACCTGTAATAATGGAAGTAAATGGAATTTGCAACAAAATTGGAAGAGATTTATCCACAAAGTTAATGGCATTGCTCAAATGAAAATGCTAGGGTTGGCGGTTAGAAGTGCAATTTGGTCAGTAAATTGTTTCAGTCAATTATAGACCCTTGTTTCCAAGAGGCACAGTGCAAATTGAAAATTGCAAGCAACAAAGTTTGCTGAAGAATTTACCTAACTCAAAAATTGCTTAGGAACACTGGTTATACTTTCAGAGTCTTTTCAAAAGAATGACGTTAGAATTGAGAAATATCGACATCCAGTAGTGTATGTTTTAGATGATAAAAGTGCTCAGAGACAACTGAACATATTATTGCAAAATGGAGAGGTGTCCTAGGGAGATCTTACCATGAGAACGGAATTAAGTCTAATAAAGAGAGAGATATTATGCAAATCGACGGTTGATCATTATGGATATGATGACTTGGGAGATATTACAGATGATAGACCAAGTAAATTTTGAAAGCATTTGCCATCATTTTCATATCAATACTTGATTATGACACTTTGCAAGCATTGTATCCTCCAAACAGGAGTAAAGACAGCCTAAATTTCAAAATTATGCTCAATGAATTCACGTCATGGAATGAGGGATGAAATATCCTGGATTTGCAATTCTGAATTTGGCACTCAAGTATTTAGGTAAACAACAGCTCATTTGCAAACTCTAGATATCTGAATTGGATAAAACTTCGTTGTACAAACTTTCCAATACATGCCTATACAAGCCTATTATAAAACACACAGTATTTCACAATACATGTAGTTGAACGCTAAAGAATTAAAACTCGAGAGCGTTTGACCGCCGGAATTATACAGGGTATCATGTCTTGTCATTCAATCATAATTCGATTGGCATGATTCACTGGCACAACATGATTGGTCGCGCTCGGCTATGTCAGATAATGATGTCTTTTTGAATTGCAAATTTGATGCAAAAGAAACAAACTCGAACCTTGAAACCAATTTATACTAGTGATACTACACTGCCTGATCTTCCCTAGACGACTTCTGTGCCTATCGTTCCACAATTTAGCGACAATAGACGAGGAAAGTAGAACTGGCAACTACTGTGTGTTTGTTTTTGTGAACGTCTCCGAACAATTTCTAGTGGAGATTAACCGTTTTTTGAAGTTTCCTTGCATCTTTTCATTTTGCTGACATCGTACACATACTTATGCGGGCTGATTTTCCCATTGCAATCCTCATGTTAAGCAGATAATTGAGGTTTCACTACGAAAACATTCTGAACAGAATCGCAACGAGCCCATATATAAGAACAAACTGAAGGCATATTTTAAGCATACACATAATTTGTACTTACCAGTTAAAACAAGAAGATTCTGCTGATGACCTCATACTCTAGCTCTCCTGTTCATTAATGTCATTGGTGATTAGCAGCCTCTCATTTTCAAGGCAACGCATCTTTTTGATCAATTCATTTCCCTTGGATAAAAAATATATCAATATCACAAAGCTTATTTAAAGTTGGTTACATATATAGCTTATAATACTAAAAAAGGACATTTAACAGCTATAACCAAATGAAATGATGTCTGAAAATATAACTTTTATATCACAATTCATTTCACTTGTTTATACGTTCGTAATTCTTGTTTCTAATTCCCTTGTGAGTGTCTGTTGAACTGTAGCCATTGAGATCTACTGACAAGATGGGTGCCCGTAAGTACTTGAGTTACATTTGGTTGCTTCTAGATTAGTGATTCATTGCACTTAGATGAAACATTTTCCGAGCCCCCTTCAAGCACACTATTTGTATAACTAATTGTAGAAGTATTCTACTTCTTTTGCAACTTGTCCAAAAATTCGGTTTTATGGATCTAGGCTGTTGGACCCAATTATTTACTATTCTGTAAAATTAATACTTAGACTCGTTGAATGAAATACAATCATGTGTATTACTATACTTCTTCAACTTAACTGAATGCCAGATAGACACTAAACGTTCCACCTCTTCAGGGGGCCCAAGAGCATGCATTTTCATATCCAACTAACAAATAGAGGCATGCTATCCGTCTGAAAGTAGACAGAATGCAGTGCGATCCTCTGGGGGGTAACTTAGTAGGTTTGGGGTACGGGGACGTGCCATTATTTACGGGTACCTTTGTCTGCAAAGTGCGGAATTATGGGCATCAGTTTTGGAAATATGTTCGGAATTATGGGTACCATTTGAAGAAACATGCAAAATTGATATATCACATCATTGAGATTTTTGAGCAAAGAACATAGAGAAGTTATTTGATGGTTCTGTTGCATATTTTAAATTTTTGAATTCCTTGATATGGTTTTTATCATGTGTGTGGGATTATGGGTCACATTTTTTCACACTTTGGCGAAATTATGGGTCCAAATTTTAAATCAAAATGGCCCGTCCCCGTCCAAAATTAGGCCTAGTCACCCCCATGGTGCAGCCTAATGCCTGGAAATATTATCCTTATCAAAGAGATGTGTAAGATCTCGGTTTCAAGCATGAAATAGCTCTAAGCAATACTCATAGAGATAGGAATATAAGAACACTAGAGTGCGCACTCCTATTGTTTGACCAGTACGAGGTTGAAGCACCCATGCGCCATATTGTTGGAGGTAAGTTTCGGGTGCGGAAGCTGGTTTGACCCTTCGTGAGTGATGTCCTGAAAGAGCAGAAATCGCCGCTTTTGGACACTAGTTGCTGTTTAATGTCTTTTAAACTGTTATATTTGTTGTTTACACTTTAGTTTTAGTCGTAAATAAGTTCTGTATACGCTATGCTGTATTGCTTGCTCAGAAAATGCGGAATGACTGTGTCGTCGTAAAGTGCATACCAGTGTCGTCGTGGGTATGAACATAGAACAGGTGAAACCGTTTCGTTTCACAGGTTTGTAGAAATGCTTACAGTGAAATGGCAACATGTATACCAAGTACTAAATATTACGGAAATTGTTATATAACAAACTTGGAACAGTTCAAGGCAGCAGAACATGACCATTAGCAGAGTTGAGAGACTTCAATAACATACTGTTATGAAACATAATTCATTAAATGTTAAAAAGTCTAGATATATATTTCTATCAAAAAGTTCTTTCTAGGGCATATACATAAAACGATTGCTAGCAATTCTCTTTCCTTTCTTGTTTCTCCTGCCAGAATTTGTTATTGCTAGTAGATCTTCTCCACCTTTTGTGCTCTTCTATGCAGTTCAGGCTAGGCTTTCTCAGTGATGCACTTGATGAAGCTAAGAAAATAGTTTTGGGCAAATTGAGTTGTGATATGTCAATTCTTATTGATGGAAAGGCCATTAGATAACAGATAGAGTGGAGTAGGGAAGAGCAGAAATACACAGGCTTTGTTGACTATGGAGGGAATGCAATTGTTGAAAACAGAGGTGTTGGCCTCTAAAATACTTTTCTTTATGGTAGTTGGAATAGGCCAAACTTCATGGAAGTCCATTATGGAATATTTCCTTGTCCAGAAAGTAACTGGAAAAGTTCTTGCTCAATTGGTGAGAACAGCTTCATGGCAATTCTGGCCAATTCAGGCTTTTGAACATGTAGTATTGTTTGGGATGACACTTTTGTAAATTAGGAAGTAGGAAAATGTCAAGGTTGCAAGTCTGGAGTGACATGAAAGTATTGTAACTGTATCTGCTCATCCTGCTTGTGACTATGTGGTTCATGTGATCTTTATTATAAGCCATACGCTGATGCATCTATATTATACTCTGTAAGTAGAACAAACACTATATGACATGCCAGTCATTATAGGTAAAATTAAATATATCCCACATAGAGAAATAGGAAGAAGTTTCAATATTCCTTTGCTCCTATCATTTCATACAGCACTCCTACAGATCACTGATCTATCAACACAAATATGTGTGTATAAATGCTTGTATAATAAATACCATTAGCAATCTGTTACAGGGCATTAACCTGCTGCACATAGAAAAAATTAACACAGAAAACACACAAAAGTTAACACATAGAAGAAACAAAAGTGGATTAGTATTTGCAAGATTTGGCATTTTCCAAGTTGTGAAGACATGTGAGCAATTGTTTAAGCAATTAGTATTAGGCAAACAAGCTCATATTACATCAGAACAGGGAATCTCCTTTGAAATAAGTCTGCAAAAAGGAATGTATATAACGATGCTTATTTAATATAGATCGTTGAAAATGTGCGAAATATGTTGCTAGATGTCTCAAAAGTAGTCAAAATAGTGTGAACACCTAGAAATACAACTTCAATCACGACAAACTTAATACTGTATTGAACAAACTACTAGAGCCATTAAGGCTGTATTTAGATGTTCTTATGTTCATCCAAATAATAACATCAATATGTTATTATCAATGGGCTTCATTTACGCGAGTTACACGTTATATTGCTCTCCCGAATTTGAATATACACGGTGTTTACATTAAAATCATATACGAACTTACCATTTGCGAAGATATGAAGTATTTTTTCACTATTCTGTGCTTCAGCAGCAAAGAAAGTCATACTTCATTCATTGTTTTATATTATCAGATCCATTCATCGCCAAATCTTGGGTGAAAAGTAGGACGATAGACTTCAGCGCACAACATTCGCCTTGCGTTGCTACCGCCCACCTTCTCAAAACTTACCTCCAACAAGATGGCGCTGGGGGTGCTTCACGTGCTTCACTCGCGCAGGCCTCGTTATCACTCTAGTGTTCTTATATTCCTATCTCTATGGCAATACTTCAAGCGCTTCTCCATGAGAGTGAAAAATCGACAGTAATACCTATCTATTACAAATGTCACGATAATAATCCCTGCGAATAATTGGAATTCCGGTAGGCATGACTACCCAATTGTCGTAATGACCCATCCAGTAAATCTAAATAGGTCGTAAGGAACATCCGATTAGTTGTTATGTCAAGAAACTAATCCTTTTTGCAAATCAGTACTCAGAACTAAGGAAAACAGTTTTTACAGCCAATTAAAGATGTTTAAGCATTGTAGGCCTCTCAGTTGGACTTGTTGTGGCTATAGAACAATACAATTCAAAGTCACTTCAATAGACTTAAAATAACTGCAGATCAATAGGGCTAGGGAACTGTTCAATCTAGCAACAGTTGAGTGATTCGAGCATACAGTTTGCATCTCCCTACATTTGAGAAATTTGTGAACCACTCTTCTCTCGTTGAGTCCTTATCAGTTGATTTTGAGGAGAAAACAAAGTTATAGCGGGGTATTCACGTGAAAAAAGTGATATAAGCCAACCAATAGAAGCACATTACTCTTCTGCAATTAGGCAGAATGTAGTGTAATCTAATTGTAAGAAATGTTCTTTATATCAAACAGCTATCCATGAATTTGGATTCAAACATAATTAGTCAAAAGCAGTACGTCAAGTGCTTTCTCATCTCAACGCAAGATTTTACATAATTTCTCATTTGTTCTTAACTTCAAAGACTACAATCCATTCAATAGATAATATTCACGTTGACATGGCTATTCCAGTATTAACAACCATTAAAATGTTGTAAATTTAGTAAATCCAATTAGATCGGAATAAATACCTTATCGGGTACAATGTCAAAAAACAAGCCATTCTACAAATCTCACTTAGGCGTAATGAACTCAAAAATGTGATATATGAAAAAGGGTATACCTTTTAAGTAGCGTGCTGGACAAGTAGCTCGATTGGAGCCACGTTTCAGAACTTATTTGTACGAAAAGATACTTGATTTCGTTGAACATTCTAACCTCCTCGTCACCAACCTTGAAGTGAAGTTAACCTTGAATTATACGTATAACACCTTTAGATATACTTGTAATCTATTCATCATAAAGAATAGGGTGCTGGTATAACTTGATATTCATCTTAAAATCCTTGCTATCTGAGTGTCGTACGTTGCTTGTTAATGAAATAATAAGCCTTCCAGTGCAAAAACTAATCAACTTGGAAATAATTGACAACAAAAAGTAGGTTAGTAGAACGATATGATTCATGAACTATCTGTGAAGTAACCTTTTTGGGTTTCAGATTTGTTTGAGATGACAAGGAATCGATCAGTAGTTTGTCAATGAAATTGGGAGATAAACTTCTCCACTCGTGGAATAAGAGAGGTAATAACCATTTTCATCCTTGATTGCTAGTGACCCATGAGAAGACTGTCTTTGCGTGCATCCCACCAACCGTTTCAAATTTTAAAAAACGCTCCTACTGAGCCATTTTTTGGCCAGGCAAACACAGGAATGGTATTAATTTGCCCTAAATTTATTTTTTATGAGAAACAGGTTTATAAGAAACTGGAACTTTAATAACCACAATTCAAGAAGCTGAAGGGCTATATTTCTCCAACCTTAAGAAAATGGTCAGTTGCATATTTAAGAAAATGAATTCTTATGATGCATACTTTTCGTGTAGCTCCTTCCCATACTAATCCTCAGTAATCCAAGATCTGCATGCATTTCTTGCAACTTTGTCTAGTATTTTCAAAGAGGTTACTGTTGAAGAGTTAAAATTTATATAAGTGCATTGGTTTCTCTTTGGATTCTGTCAACTGACATAAAACATTGAGGTCATTAAACTTCCGAAATATAACAAACAATAAATCACTAAAATCGAGTTTAAAAACATTATGATGCTGGAATCTTTTTTACTACATGAAATAGTAAGCATTTTCGGGTGATGACTTCTAGGGATGCCAATATGCTTTTTTGCAAGAACAGTCCCTTGAGAAATTTGTTGATACATTTGAATATGCTGGCCAAGCACAGAAAGTGTTTTTTGAATGGTTTGTTAAACTGTAAATGGGAAGGAAGATCTTATAAGATACCATACTGCCCGATATTAACACTGCAGTGGAAGGGCTATTGAAAGTAGATGGACGAATGACACATTAGGCTATGCAGGAGAGGATGAACAATGCAATGACTGCATTAGATAAGATTTTGCGTGAACATCTACGAGTTAGGAAGGTATGAATTCACTGGGTACCTATTAATTTAAAGAGGAGCAAAAATAACAAAGAGTATATCGGTGTCGATATACCTTTGAAAATTTTCACAATGAGGTCAAAGCAGGTCTACAATATGATTGCAACAAGATATGAGAGCTGACAGATCAATTTGAACTTGAAGCAAAGCGCTCGACATCTGTTTGGACCTTCCCTAAGGAACACTTTCGTTAGATGTTAGACAAACTGTGAAATGTGAAGGAAAAGGTGATCGCTTCTTTATCGGAAGAGGAGACCATGTGGCCACAACTTAAGAGCCCCTCAGCTATACGATCGCAGGCCAATCAATAAAGATTGATAAGCACATCACTGCTTGCCAGCAGGTCTAGATGTTTATCTTATAAAAGCATTAGAGGAGAATGGTGCTGAGGCGGTTATGGCAGCATGGCACTGCTTCTGCTCTTACGGAGGATGTGAAAATTGATTTTGTAGCACATAAATCTATTCATTCTTTACCCATCCACCCTACAGAACAGGTTTAGCGAAGTATTAATTTGTTTTGTTCACAACTGTAGCAGAACAAAGTAAAGGAGAAAATTTGACATGTTTTTAGCATTTGACACCTAGTGAAAGGGTTTTAACATCTCAGAAGAAAAACGAGCTAACTGTTCTGGTGTTCGGTCAAACAGCCTAAAACTGTGCATAGATTGTAGTGGAGGTCATTTTGAAAGGCCTGAAAATAACATATCGAAGTAAGACATATAGCCA
Organism: Mastigias papua; assembly: GCA_964019165.1. Lineage (NCBI taxonomy): Eukaryota > Metazoa > Cnidaria > Scyphozoa > Rhizostomeae > Mastigiidae > Mastigias > Mastigias papua. The sequence continues at coordinate 10,569,785 of OZ025279.1, read as the reverse complement.
TATCTCAATATCGCTGTGTCAGTATCCCCTCATTGATGATGAGGGCAATCTACGGTTTTCGAATAGGTTTGTAAAATTCGAATGCCGTATTCTCTTTCAAATTGCTCTTCGCCCATGTATTGGTGCATTGTATTACAGCTTATCCCAAGTATTCCTGTCTTTGGCCTATACTGTGAAAGATTATCTCTGCCTCGTTGATAGTAATATACAAATTTAATAAAATGCATATATTTCAGCAAATTGGAATATCAAGAAGTGTAACGAAACAAGTCTATAAGAAACACGAGACTCAAATCAGTCAAAAATAAAGAAGCATTTAAGAAACGCATTCGGGCTGAGTGTCAAAAGTAAACTGGAAAAATCTGCTTTTGCTCGAAAGTTTTTTTTGTTATAAAAATATGTACTTTCACTTCCTTAGCAATATTGGTACTGAGGAATCGACCTGTTCTCATGAACATAAATATTTTGTCAGAGATGTATCAGTAAGTACGTTTTTATAAATTGTAGGTTAATACAAACTATTAAACACGACAAACCATAATAATCAGTAGCTAACGTTTATTCTTCCTCCAATCCGCAACTTTGAGAATAAATGCACTTACCAAAAGCATGACTTTGCGTCGCTCATTTCGACTAGGCTGTTTATGGAATGAACGTGTTCAAGTCCACCTGCTCCTAGTGTGCTCTCACGACACAATTCAACTCAAAACTCCCCTTAGACTCTGTTCATGCAACATTCTATGCAGCTCCTCTGGGAAACTGGATACAACCACTGTGTTGAAAAAACGGAATCACTCAACCTAAGCGTCTCAAAGGACTAGCCACTCTGGGGTCCTCTGGGTATTTGAGATTTGCAAATAATCGCCAAGCCTTGACGTACTACTTCAACTGGCTTCAGTCTTCTGGACTTTGCGTTAGTTAATTTATCAGGACTATGTATTATTGCTGTTGCAATGTCATCACTTACTGGCTCTTTGTTACCATCAAGTAAATGCAGTTGGTGGATAAATCAAATTACCTGTCCTTCTGAGCTTTCAGTGTCACTGTTTGAATTGAACCACCTTCTTCTTAATTTACTTCAGACCATATTCCTTTCGCCTTTTTTCACATTATCCTCTGATAGCAAAATAACATCACCTCTCAGTAAAGGCGGTATTTCTTTCTGCTACTACTGTCCCAGTGTTAGTTTTGAGATTTATTCTGCTTCCCTCAATAACATTTTGCATTAGCATTCCCTCAATCGATGATTCGATGAGGGACTGAGTTTGGGACATTTGAGCCGCTGTGATAATTCAAAAAACCGCACACTCTCTTGAATTCCTGCTCTCGCTAATATTCAGGCCATACAAATAATCAATGATGAAGGAAGCAAGAAAAAGCTGCGAACAGTAAAAAGCGTATAATATTTGGATGTGAAGTATGGATCGATAGTAGTTCTTCGCTATTTTCTTGCTAAAAAGCCCATACCCTGAGAGAAAAGTCACCTTTCAAAGTAAGCTTTTGAATATTTGCAGAAAATATTCCAACACATTGAAATAATATTTCCGCTCCCCTAATACTTCTGCTTCTCTAGTAAATCCGCATTGAATTAAGAGGACGGGTCAAAACAACCCGCAGCGGGAATACAAGCCAGAATACTGTAGCAACGACTATAACAACAAGATATGCTAGTTATGATAGAAGCTTCGTCTATACTACATTTCATCACATTGTTGCTATGTTGTACGACAATTCACCATTATTTGATCACGCCCATACCACACCCAAATACATACAGAAACAGAGCATTCGCTAACTTTTAGATCTAATAAATGAGTAGCGAAGTTTATCACAATGAAAAGCGTGCATCGCTACTTAGAGCATAAACTTTAACTATAAATATTCGCAGAGTAGAAGGGGAGATATTGTGCTCCATTTTCTGCTCCAGTTTTGCAGACGTCATGCACGGGGTTACTGGAGTCTGCTACAAGTAGAAGAAAAATGCATATCTCCTACATCTTTATTAGGAACGCAAGCATAAACATGCCCACAAATGAGCAGTGATCCAACAACAACAGCAGTTTCTTCAGATGCTATGCGAGGCAATGTCTCATTCAGTAAAAATACGATACTGTCATTCCAAGGCGCAACTATTGAATTACACTATACTGATTCACAGGATCAGTCAAACACATGAATGTCATAACAACAAGAATTAAATTATGTAATCAAATGCTGTTGCTAAACGTCCAGAATCCGCAGCAATCCAAAAATGATTGCAGTATACGAGTTAAATGCTAACATTAACTAACGCTGTAATGAAAACTTATTATTGCGAGTAGCTACAAGTTTCAGAAAAGGTATTTCCTGCAATATGCCACTGCCAAGTGTGCATTATGTATTTATTCAAAGTCAAAAGTGTGCCAATATTACAGCCTAACGTGAAAGACATGCTATTCTCTACAAAAAAATGATGGGATAGAAGAGGTTATCATTATTAGTATAAGGCCTTACGTCTGATCAAAACTAAAATCAATACTAAAAGCGACAAATCTGTAGCTCAGAAACTAAGGCTACGTTCACACTGTACCGCATTAATTTCGATCAGATACAAAAGTGTTGCGGGTCATTTGCGTTCACACTGTGCCGGTACAGTATTAGTTCGCTTTGCTATCGCGTTCACAATGTACCTTAGCAAATTTCTGTACAGCATTTTGCGCATGCGTACTTTTATTGATCAAAACTCCTGCGAACGTTTTAACAGCATCATTTTACTTTTGTAAACTTCTCCTCAAAGTTTCCAGAAGTCTTACCGCAATGTCTCACATTATAAACCATTGCAAGGAAGGAAAAATGGAAAGAATATCGAAAAAAATTTCATATCGGCGGAGGAAGTCATTCTTTTTGCTACATGTAATTATTGATTGTAAAACCAGCACAATAGCAGCTAGCCTAGATTAAGAAACAGTGAAAAGCAAGTATGAGGAAAAAAGAACGTTTTCGAGAAAAATATCCAAAAGAAGGAAGTGGTGTCAGTGAACAAGAGTTTCCAAACTTTAGAAACCTAAATGTTATAGGAAAAGACATGATAATACCCAAGATTAAGAGAATTAAAGCAAGTTTTTGCAAGGCTATAGGTTCGGGGAGGATGAGTGGAGGTGGCAGAGGTGTATCTGCATTGTACAAAGAAAGCATCGAAATATGGGCAGGCTCACAAGCAGTTGAAAACTTTTCAGCTTGTCCACAGATATTGGTACACAGAAACTGGTAGTTTGCTTTTCTACAAAAGGCCTGACAAAGTCACACAGTTTCATAAAATTCTCCTTGGGATACGGAAGTTTTCTCTCTTTTCTTCTGGGACCACAATTCCAAGCAAACAATTGTTCCACCAAGAACGTGTTCTTCCTAGCCTTACCCAAAATCTACGACTCTTTCCTGGTTGCCTGCTGATTCTCTGAACTCTGGCAATAACATCTAGCAAAGACATAAAATCCCGTCTTCGTCTCCTGTGAATTTGACCGACGATGCTAGCCAGCTGAGCATTTAGCATTAATGCAGCAATGAGTTGACTGAGAACAATCAACAGAGTTGAAATAAGTTTGTGTTGTAACTTCGGATTCATTGCACTGCTTTTCATACGTATAGTGCTAGCAAAATTGAATTTGACCGCCAAAAATTCGACAAAAGACATTTTGATGTAGCCCCGTTGCCACAGAAAGATCGCCTCGTTGTGGATCAGCATAAAAATTGATACGGATTAAAGCGTTTACATTGCATCGGTACAGTTTTAGACCCGCACAGATACACAATTGTACCTTCTCCCTAGCAGGTTCAAAATTAGTCCTGATAACAAGTACAAAAGTTTATCGGATCACTTTTAATAGTGTGAACGCAAGGCTGATCCGTAACACTTTTGTAGCGGATGAAAATTCATCCGGTACAAGTGTGAACGTAGTCTAATAGAGGAAATCTTGACAAAAATGGAAAGAGCATCCTTTACTAATCGGAAAATGCTTTGTGATCAAAGTCACTTGAATCTTCAAACATAGAATAGAGAATAGGGGATGAGGACTATTTCAACTTTATGCTTAGAAATTGTAAGTCACATAAGGTGAAGTATTACACTTAGGCCAGGGAATATTGAACTTTTTCAAATATCAACAGGAAGAATCTTTCCTATGCGTGAAAAAGGTTTATTTTAAATTGATAAGTATAGTATGGCAATAATGTAATAATTTGCAAGGATAAAACCCGGTTCATACATGAAAATTAATGCTTAAGTGCTAAACGGATTAAGAGAAATTATCTGTTGTAAATGCGCAAGCAAAATGCATACACGTCCTCAAGCAAACTGCGCCTCTGTATACTTGGGCCTTAACCAAAATTGATTTCGAAACTTCTTGCATTGTATGCATTACATAAGTGGAAATGTTTCTGCATCGATCATAAATGATTCACCACTATCACGCGAGGGGTTTTGAACTCTGATTGAGTACCGATATTCTTTAGGTGTATAGCTATATAAACGCAGATATTCATGCACTTCGCACAATTTTGCTTTAAAGTTGTCCATATTAAAAATGTGGTAGGCAACGTGAGTGCAGAAAAGGAAGTGCATATTGTAGAATGTGACTAATATGGATTGGAATGCAAAAAGTGCATATTATGTAGCCGGTGCTGCGTTTTGTATGTGAAGGCGCTTAAGGATAATGAAAAACTTAAACTACCTTCAACTCCGTAACTTGGTTGCTTACCGATCGAAGGAATTGCATCATGTCTTCACTATTTTTGCGTAAGCATGCTAAGGAACTTACAGCGGATTATGGAGCAGACTGTCTGGCACCGGCCCGGTGTTAAGCACATAAGTTTAAGAAAAATTACGAAGTATGAACTAGGCTTTACCCTACATTAAGCAACAATAGTGGGTATATAGAAATGTAATGCAGCTCAAATGTATAAACCATTAGCAAACAAGCGATTAATGATCAAATGAAATCAAATATTCCTGCAATGCTTGATAACAGAAGTCATACTGATCCTGAAAAAGAAAAGAAATTGTCAGAGGACTCATGTTTTTTCAGTGGTTCTGATTTTATCTGACACAAGCAAACCAATCTTTCATAACCTTAAAAACTAACAATTATATCATCAAGATAGACTATAATCGCCGTGATACCAATTCGCATACTTCAAACTAAAAGTTAAATGCTAAGCATCGTTATCATATGATAGTAACCCAACATAGGTGGAAGCTTAGCTTCTTCCCTTCATCCACCACTATGTATGTCTGTTTTCCTTCCTTCCTTCCTTCCATCCATCCATCCGTCCGTCCGTCCGTCCGTCCGTCCGTCCGTCCATCCATCCATCCATCCATCCATCCATCCATCCATCCATCCATCCATCCATCCATCCATCCATCCATCCATCCATCCATCCTTCCTTCCTTCCTTCCTTCCTTTCTTCTTTCCTTCCTTCCTTCCTTCCTTCCTTTCTTCCTTCCTTCCTTCCTTCCTTCCTTCCCTCCTTCCTTCCCTCCTTCGTATATCCCTTTTTCCCGTCCTTCTTTCCTTCTTTCCGGTTTCCCATCCATCCTACTCTCTCAAAGAAATGTGTTATCACTAATTTTCAAATCTAATTGTCCTGAATCTATTTTTGAAAGTGTTCTTCTTTAATATTCAATAGCATACCTTGGTTTGTACTATTTCAGATCTTTGTTGGAGCAATCTCTTTATTGTTTGATACACGTCTACAACAGACTCGGTTTTCAGTCTCTCAATCAGGTTTGTCAACGCGATGAAAACGCCTGTCCTACCAACTCCAGCACTAAAGCACAAGGTAAGTCACTGCAGTCACAAAGCAGTCTTGTAATGGTTAATGGCAACTTTCATACACAACATTACTGTTATTCACAAAATAAGAAAGGAAATACAACCGTGTACTTCCTGCAATGGCAATAAAGGAGGCACGGGCGCAATAGCTGGAGAACGCGTGGTTAAGGAAAGTTGTGGGCTGGAAGGACTTCAAAAGTGGTTCTTACATATTTGAGTGGATCAGGTGTACTAATCCTGATTTCCTGAACGTAATATATAGGAGATGCCAAAAAAGATGGAGTGGTCTGCAATGAAACACTGATGAGTAAGAAACAGTGTGTGAGGTTTCGATTGTTGATGAGATGATATGGTATTGTTGGCAGATGAGGGATGTTGTACAGTAATCGAAAAACAAAGTTCAAAAACCACACAATATGACTAATACGACACTGGTCTAGTCATCACAGAGGAACTTCTGGCATTGACAATAATTCTGAGAAGTTCATCAATGATGCTTCACTAAATAATACCATATTATTACTCGTTTAGGTGTCGGAAACTGACGGTGCAGTAGCGGAAGAGGAAGGACTTAAACCATTGTACCATTGTAGTGCAAATTAGCTCGAGGGTGGAAGATTGGAAAATGGAGTTTTAAGTGAGGAGATGCGTAATCTACGGACGGCTGGCGACGTGATTCAAGTGAAAGGTGAACTTGTGACTGATCGGTTTGAGACATTGATTTACATATATTGCGTTCATCTTTCGAATTTTTTAACTATTCATCGTTTCTGTTTATCAAAATCCTCTGTTATGATTTGTGGAGCGTTATCTGCTGGGAAGTTGGGACTTGCGAAGGGCTTGTGAATAAACAAGAGCTTACATTAAGTGATTAAATATTGTGGGAATCAACAAATTCACCACATAGGAACATTGTCATTGAAACAGAGAAGCAACAATGGCTTCATTATTGCCTACTGGAAAAAAATATCCGATCTCTAACTTTTCCAGGTTCTTGATATCTATCTCACTAATAAAATGCTTGTCATCCATCGAAAAGAGCTTTTATCAAAATATCTTGCTCTTAAATCCACATACCTGCAATGCACAGTTACTACTCTGTTTCCAGTAGATGCACTCCATTTTGAAACCCGTCCAATTAGATCAATAATGCCAGATGCTGACTCTGGAGGTGCACTATCTGGCCATGAAGTATATTGGTAGTGATGCACAACATGGGATTGATTGTCCTGTAAAAGAATAATTATCATGCTACCAGATAGATACCTGAAATCTTATATTGCTCATTTGTACTGGTCACATAGAAATGAAGGGGCAAGTGGTTCCAAAGAAGGATAACTTTTGCTCTAATAAGACCCCTTTAGCTAACTTACAAAATGTCTCTTCAGTTTTCATTAATTATAAGCAGACATCATTGACCGGCATGTGACTTGATTAAATTATCAACTAAGTGAGCAAGTATCAAAGTAAGTAGACTAGAGTTAAATTCACTTCCTATTGGAAGCTTCCGGTAGCTACTGTCAGCCTTCCGAAGCTACTGTATTGTTTAACTAGGTAACAGAATTGCATTAGATTTCTTGCCCACCAGCTCAGTTACCAGTTCCCACTGTCAACAGTTCCTGATGACTGGTATACTGTTTCTATGTCTTCAAATTAAACTTCTAAATGCATGAATCATGCTCGCCATCCATAAGTACATATACTATAGCTGATTTAATATGTTAATTACCTCTGAATTCGTTAGCTTCAACTCTCGTAAGGTATAATCATTATAGACATCTGTGCTCAGTATTTCAATGATCCAATTTCCAATTTGTGTTGAACCATCCTTGGGCCAATAGCAGTTCACTTTGACCTTGAAATGAGTAAAGAACAAATTAAAAATATGAAGTTTTTCTTTAACTCGGATATAGAGTATCTATGCTTAGATTGATGAAGTGTAAAATTACAGAAAATATACTATTATCAATGTTGAGAGTCTCTCATCAATAAAATTGAATAACACGGTTGCTGTCAGGCAGTAAAAGATCATTCTGAGAGACAAATAGAAGAACGCCCACGAGTAAATGCAAAACGAAACAGAATATATTCATCGATATTTGAATTTAGAATTAAAGTTGTAATTTTCATTGTCATTAGTGTCTTCATTATTATTATCACCTTTAACAATACCATCGTCATAACTGCTAACATGAATAAAATTGATGCTATAGAACAAGGAAAATGCAGAACAAAGACCATCACCAATGACAATGGTGACTATAAAAAACTGTCCATTCAATGAGCTAAAAATCTGAAATGCCTTAACGTGTTGGCCTGAATGATTTTTGGAAAAAAGTAAGTTACATTTATGTACTTTAATGTAACTTTTAGAATATTTAATTGTTCTGATTTTTCTAGAAGGGATAAGTCAGAGGTAACATTTGATGCAGTATTGCAAGCGTTTGTTAGCATCATAACAAACATCTTGAGAGGCTCTATAGTGACAGAAATAGGATAGAACAGATTGAGGAGCACAACTTAATTTGTTTACATAAAAATTTCCACATTCTGTTTTATTCCGTAGGTGAATTCCGTTCATGAAAATTCATGACTGAAAAAGTTCTATGCCAAGTCAGCAGTTTTTTCATGAAAGTTTTAACAAAGCAGAAATTCGAAATTACCCTATAACATATCCACAGAATCCCTTAAGTTTCTTTCCATCTGGTGGTTTTAATTTTCTGCCATTTAGGAAACTTTATCTTTGCATGACAAATTTTATGCCTTCTAGTACATCATAGTATCTTTATGCATTTCATCTGCATTCTGTGTATTTATGCTGTAACATTAGTAGACTGCATAGTTTGAAGAGTCTTGGACAATTGCAGTGTAGCTACCAACTTGAGCTACCTTTTGAGTCTTCTGCCAACCTGGTGATATCATTTCCATGCTTTAATTCTAATTGCAAAGCTGAGCTGGCAACTTAATTCCATTTCATTTCATTTTCATATGTTTTGAAAATGAAGCAACTGGCTTGTCTTCTCACTTAATTAGAGTCTATTCGGTTTTCTCGCAAATTTGTAACAGCTAATTTTCCTCGGATTTTTGTCATTACTGGCACTACCGATTTAAGACAAGTGTATGCTTGATTCATCATGGATTACTATTGTCAGAAATGGCTCTGAAAGTATGACGTCGGAAGTTGCATGCCATGCTTCTATTCTTCAATTCATATCTTATGGTCAAGATGACATGCTGATGATGATTTGTTGTAAATGGTTCTTACCCTAGTAGTATTAGTTTTATGCGAAAAGTCTGTTGGTACTACAGAACTTCACTACAGCACGAAAAAGCGGTACCATGTTTTAACCATAGTATGGTTAAAACATGGTACCGCTTTTTCGTGCTGTAGTATTAGTTTTATGGTCTTAATTAAATATATTTAGAAATGCAACTGGAAAAAATCTAACTGGAAATTCTCTTTGTTACAAACAGCAAAAGTTGAGAGGATTTTGTTTTTCATTATTATTTATGAACTTTTGCAAAAGCCAGTATTTTTTGAAGTAGTAGTATTCATAGAGTAGTTTGTGTCATTAGATATTTCCGTACTTCATTGAGATTTCTACGAGAAGTTATAGCGTCTGGAAATGAGCTGTTGTCCATTTAATCCCTGACAGCAACTTATAATCAAGATTATATCAACGCTAAGGACTGAGGATGAATCTCTCTTATGATTTAGGAAGTTCCTAATTTACTGATATACCTGAAAAAGAAAAAATTAGGTGAGAATCGCGTTTTTGCAGAGCAATGCAAAAACTTCTCTGAAATTCCGTCAGTGACAAAGTAATAATCGTCAATAATAACCTAATTCAAGGAAAACAGAAATGAAAATTTCTGCATAGCTACACTATAAAATAGTAATCATGGAATAACGAAACATTTCCGAAACTAGAAAAGGGTGCGACTAAGTAGAGGCTCTTTTGAACTTAACTAGTATCAACATATAAAATAACAAATATCATCCTCACTTGTCCGCCTTCTTGTTCCTTTGATAACATGACCACGGTTCTTGAATCCGTCTCCCAAATCATTCTCCAAAAATCAGCAAATGTAGTTGACAAAGGTGCTTGAGTTGCAATGAACGCACTCTTGTTACCGTATCCATCAATGTGACTAGCGTTGATGTAATCAGAACCAGGTACTCCATCTATCTGTGAAAGCTTCACTCTCGTTGCATCGAAAGGGTATACATTCATATCCCGATTTTTCGCCTGATTAACTGCCTTGTTCGCCTCATAGAAAGTGAATTGAGAATCAGTACGAGCAAGTGCAATAAACTCATCCATGATGCCAGTGTTTCCTAAGGCCAAAATGAAAACCCGAGTAATGACAAAGTATGCTGATTTAAAAGAAGGAATAACAGTTATTCTTAGCAGCTTATGTTATTCTATAATGAAATTAAAATAGACGAAAACAAATGGAAGAAGACAAGGAAAGTAAAAAAAGGTCCGTGTCATGTGTCTGATAAAGATTTAGCAGAAGCAGCCCATTCTCTTAACATTATGTAAGAAGATAATTTTGGCTTTGACATTGTGCAAATTTGTGCAATTTCAAGACACTTTGTAACAAAATAATACAAAAAAATCTGTCGTGCTAGCTAAGAATCTCGGAAAATGCATCTATAATACCCTTGATCGCCATATTTTCATTGGCGTTTTCATAATGCCCCACTTATAGCCTTTCTTGAATTAAGTCCCGCACATTCAAGTACTAGTGTTCTTTCGAAGTGGCAAAGTTAAGAGTATAGCATCTTGAAGAAGGAACTCCAAAGAAGTGCTGCAGTTATGCTTACATTAAGATGAATGTACACAGCTAAGTATAAGGTCCTTTCTGGCTGGTTGACTATTGACATTAAGTGTTTTTTTTTTATCACATAAAATCCTAAAACTACAACTAATCAATGCAAATATTCTATGGCTGCCATATCTGGAAATGACATGATGTCAGCGAGTTCCAACTACGACAGCCACTTATAATAATTTCAAAATATATGTACAAATAATTTACTAACAAAGCAGGAAAAACAACTGGAACGGGCATCTCAGAAAGAAGACCTCCACCACCTCACTGGATATGGTCACCACCTTACCGGAAATGGCACCCATAAAAATATATCATGGAAAAAACGCCTTGGAACAAAACGGCGCGCACCAGGCAACGAAATTAATCACCCAGCACGCACCGCCCCGCCGAAAGGGCGTACGGTAATGAGCATTAAGTGTTTCAAAAGACATTGCAAACTTTTGCCTGTGACTAGGGGTTACCAATGAGAAATATAGTTCATTTTCGCGTGATGTACTTGAACTACAGATTAATGTTTGGGGGTGGTTTCTAGGAGCTTGTACATTTTGCAAAATTCTTACCTGTCTCTAGATCAATGTCTCTCTTCCTGTTAATGTAATCCCTTAACTCTTGCGCTTTGACTTCTGTATCGCCAACTTTGATACATTCAAGCAGCGCAAAATGAAGGTAGATATACTGCTCCTCTGTCTGCACCATCAAATATCGGGAATCCCTGGTGTAATAAACTTGATTGCTTACAAGACAATGTCAAATGCCATCAGAGCTTTCAATAGAAGGCAACTAGTGGCGATTTGTCGCCGGCTGCTTCTGCCTAGACTGCTGTCTACTTTGACTTACACTGACGTAAAAAGTACACATACTTGAATAAAATGGAGGCTAAGACTCCATTAATTACCGATGAAAGACATATGATAACATCAGGGACATTGATTACGCTGATTATGAGGACTCAGACTATGATGGAAGTGACAATGATAGTGATTAAGCTAATTCTTATAGTTATTCAGCACTTAATTCGTTGAAAAATTCTGCACTGACACTGTAAGTGATAATCATGATCATGAATAAGATTAATCATCAAGACAAAAAAGAAACAAAAACACACAAACAAACGCAGACAAAAATTGCTTGAAATCTTTTTCCAAGCTCTACCTTTTTTAGGGAAGGCACTTTATTTTGTATAATAACTTGTATTGACACCGTGATAATGATAGAAAGTATTGAGATAAACATATTATTAAAGGTAGATTTTGGTAAATTTTCTATTTTGTAACTGGTAATACTCAGCTCTGATGCTAGTCAATAATACAAAATATACATTATACAGATTTATGGGTGATCTTACTATAGCTATGAAATTGTTTTAATGCGCTGATGTTCTAAAAACATGCTTTACTTTTCAAATTACAGCTCAATATGCAAAACATGCACTATCATATAGATCATATACACCCGCAATAAAGATATTTAGAGTATTTATCATCTTACTGACTGTAGCATAACCATAAAAAGTTACATACCTTAGCGATAACACGTTTCCATAGATATCGATATTATGTCCATTCTGTAATCTCTTCATTTGTGTATCCAGTACAATATATATGCCAGTCCTCCCAATGCCGCTACTGCAGTGTACAATCTAAAGCAACAATTTCAAATTAGCTTTTTAAGATGCTCTACTACACTGAATATCATATTGATTGTAAGAATTATTGAAATACAGGCGTGACTGATGATGGTTATATGAGCTTTCGAAGTGGAGGCAAAATATTGTACAATATTGTACTTTTTACAAGCATCACTTTCCACCATTGTGTGACTGAGTACACAAATCAGTAGATTTTCGATTTAGAGTTCTTTCAAAACTCGCGTAACGGAAGATTGGATTTTCATCCTCTCCTCCCCATAGCTCCCAATGTCGAAGCGCTGCCATGCGCATTAGTTGAGTAACTTGTAACAGTATTGCACCATTGTACTGTTATGTAGCTGAAGTTGTCTAAAACCCAAACTATTTCGATATACTTCATTCCAACTTTATACAAAATAGGTGCATACTCCCAACACTCTCATGTTACGTAGTTGTTGAGCGGAACCCTTACAGGCACAGAATGACATCACAAGTAAATCTAAGCCAATCTCGGGTATAAATATAAAACTGGATAGCTCTCTTATCAAGCGAAAGCCGTAATATCTTCTATAAAGTTGATATAATAAAACACCAACTCCTTACCAAAGGTGCTGTGCTTTGATTCCTTGTCCGCCACCGGTTTACATTCTTGATAAGTGAAAATAAAGCTGTAGGATCACTTGGAACTCGGTTATCTGGCCAGTTGGTGTACTGGAATTGCTTTACTGTGCGTTCAAGGGTTTGACTAACTTTGCTAACATGGAATGTTCGCACAACATGTTCAGGGAACTCTTGTAGCTCCTTTGAAGTCACGGTTATATCATTGAATGTCAGTGACCCTTGCGTGGGCCAGTATTGAGCGCACTTCCGATGCCCATTTTCAATACAATTGGTAAGCTAGAACAAACTGATTATTAACAAAAACATGCCAATTGAAAACAAACAAGATGGAAAACTTCTGAAACATGCACTTTCCAACAGCAAACATATAATGGGTGAATATGCATAAGGATGAATCTGATTTGATGACTGCTGTAGCTCTGGGCGTGGAATAACCACATGTACTTATAAAACTATAATGGTCATAAGGTTTTTGCCACTTCCTATTTTTTGCTTTCATTAAACTGTACTTATCATATATCTGTTCTATACAGCTCCCGCATAATTTTAGGTATATCAAAACTTAGGACTAAACTTCAATTAATATATCCTCACCATAACAATGGCTGAGCAGTTTTGCTCCCACACCATCTTCCAAAAATCTGACATTGTTTCTGGTAAAGGACCTTGTGTTGCAATGTATTCCTTTTCACCGTTGAATCCACCAATGTAGTTGGCATTGATGTAATCGCTGCCAGGACTGGAATCCTTTTCAAGAATTACTCGTGAATGATCATAAGGGAGGATGTTTGCGTATCTGTTCTTTAGCGAGTTTACGGTGCTCAAGCTCTGAGTATATGGGTGGGTTAGTTTCGGTTCAAACTTTCCAAACTCCTGTGAAAATCCACAGTTATTGTTCGCCTGGAGGTTTCGGACATGTTTCTCAAAGGCATCCACTGATTTCAGCTCTATTGGATCAGCTAAAATTGAAAAAGAGCTAAAATACATGGAATATCAAAGAGCGATTGATATATGAATAATATCCATGCATTTACCACTAACAACATTTATGGTAAATAACGCCAAGAAATATTAAAAGAGATGGGAACTACCGCCGTAAGCTTAGAAGTGTTATGAGGCCAGACGTAAATGAAAAACACACGGCCCTGATGAGGTCATTACTAAATGTCAAAGCTGTTGCAATTATAAGATATTTATGTCAGGGTCAAGTGTAAAATGTCTGTGGCACATACCTCTTGCACTGTATTATGCGACTGAACCAGTCGAATTTTATAATTTAGGTTGAGCAAAACTGAATAAAATCTTCTATGCTATGCCAACCGCAATAACTAAGAGGTATTATGCATAGCAAAAACAGATTACTTTACACTAGGTGACAATAGTGCATGATCATACGTGTGTGAGAATACTGTAACTCTTCGTCTACTTTAGAGCGAGCTTATTACAAAATGTACATACAAAATGTACAAGAGCGAACTTATCGCAAAATGTACAAAACTTGAAAAACAAAAGATAAACAGATAAAAAGCAGACTAATCTGCTAAATAATATCTTCCAAAAAACCAGCTTCAAAAGATAAATACTGAAATGAATTCGAGGATAATAGTCACGACGAGTTCACATGAAATATAAATTAGAAAAAGACAGCCATTTGTAGATCTTTCATTTCATTTCATTTCATCGACACATCCAAAGCAAACCAGTTTTAAGACTTTATCAATTTTTGCGACTAATCCATTACGACATATTCAAGTACGTTTCGGGACGAGCTTTTCCCATCCTCAGCTATAGAGTGGGAAAAAACTTGGGGATATTTATATAAAACAGCTCCAGTTGAAAACAAATAGACTAAAGTTAAACAAGCGGAAAATACCTAAATAAGGAGATAACAGGGAGGCAAATAAGGATATAGCAAATAAATAAATATGTAAATAAGTTCATTTCTCGTGACATGAATTCCTCTCAACACAATTATTTCCCATTATCAAGCAAACAACGAGGAAGCAAACGTACACCAAAAACTTTCTCCTGTCTCATTCGAAGCGAGGAAGCAAGCCTATAATAATAATGGGTATAAACTATACGTTAAAAGTGCCAAGATACAAACTGCTTCGAAGGCGCATTAACTAGATATTCACCTGGTACCGTCTTCGTAGAACTGAACCTTGCTTCAAAAAAGGATGATTTAAATGGTTTCTCGGTGTCACTAGTAACTATGTATTCACTCTCCTTTTCGTTACGTCTCTTCATATAATATATGATAATAGCTGCAAGAAGTATGAAGAGAATAAAACCGAAGCAGATGCCTGCAATTTCGCCTGAACTTAATCCAGTGCTCCCCTTTTTTGTTGTCTTGAAGCTGAACCAATCTGTTGATGAGAATTTGTTTTCATCTATGAAGCCTCTGAAAAAGGCTTGGTATTGTGTATTTTCCTCCAATGGTTGATTGTAATAACCTATAGACAAGAGAGAATGATTCTGTAGCTAGAAAAATGCTGCATTGTTTTGGAAAGGTAAAACATCATTGTACAAAGTTTATCGAAAGCTATCTCATTTGATTCTCTCTATAAAAATTAAATTTCATCATAATGATCGAAGTTTTGGCACGACATCGTTAACGATGAAAGGAAGCAAGAATATTATTTTGTTGCAATAGGCAATCGCTACCGCGATGATCTAACCACTCAAAGGAAGTAAGAAGCAAGGTAGTTCCTTGTGAAATTGAGCATGATCCTGGTTTATAATTGTCATCTCGGTCATTATCTTGACAGTTTGTACTTTGAAGAGTGTCTGACGAACAAGCTTTCAGGACGTCCTTCTTAATGCCAGTTGCTGATACTCAATGGAAATCATTGCTGTTATGACTCAAGTTACTTAAGTTTATAAAGTAATCATGAAGTTAAGCGACTTACATATGGCATAAGCTGGAGAGCTTATCAAACATAAAGAAGAAATTAGTAAAAGGTCTCTAAAAGATAATTTTTCATTATCATGGTGGATATAAAGCCAAGAAAATAGAATTTCTAAATCCCCATGATCAGATCCGTATCACAAAGATAATTCTAGACGTTCTTAAACGACTTACATGATTTACGGAAGCACGCCTTTCAAGATGTTAAATGTTTCAACTTAAACTGTCAGGTGTGAAATCAACTATGATCCATCATCAAACACGAAGAAGAAAGTAGTAGATAAGTTCATATTAACAATCACTACGAAAAGAAAACGAAAACAAATAAAAAGTCTAAATCATAATCCGTAAGTTGTTTCGGACCGTTATTAGTCTAAAAGTTTGTGTAATGTCCGTCATATAAAGTAAGAGCCAGTTCAATCTTTCATGCAGCGTCTTAATTATAGTTTATGTTAACATGAATATGAAGTGCAACACTATACAGAGTGCATGTCATCTGTATACTGAGCATAAGATTCGTAGTCAAGTTGCAATTCCTAGTTTAAAACTCATTTTTCCTACAATGAAGTATGACAACACAGTTTTCCAGTCAAATTTTAGAGAATGACCAACCTTGTTGTACAGCTCTTCGCACGCGCCGTTTTGTTATGTTTCTACTCGTCAAAACCTTATTTCCAATGATAAAATCAATCTCATCAGCATTGCCAAAGTAGCTAGCATCGAATTCAGCCGTGATGTAAGGTATGTTGACATTGCTATATCCCTTCAAATCTGTGTAGGAATTGGGAGATTGGACAGACGAGTGTGATTTGACGACAACGACTTGGTAAAACCTGAAATTTTATAAAATACATCAGGGAAGGAAATTTATTACTGGAACCATAAAGTAAAATTATATACACTTATCTTTCTATATTATACCAATACATGTATATAATTACATATTGTTATATGGAATATATATATAGATATATGTATAAATATATAAATATACAAAAAATAAATAAATACATATACATATATGTAAGCCATCTAGGCATAGGGTCTTTTACTTTTATTAAGTTTTTAATTTTGAAAGAAGAAAATGCTAATTCAATCTGAAGATTATTGCAATACCTTTTGATCAATCTTCGCAATTTATGCTGGGCAAAGTTGACAAAACGAAGATATGGCAGATTATGTAAAAGCTGCAATTGCTATCAGGTAATACTGAGACATTGTTAGGACTGCGAATATTATCAAGATACGTTTTACACCCTGTTTACTAAATGTTCAGGAAATTAATTCTTTTAAATATATACATGCCAAGCCTTATAACATCCTGATGAATTTAAGAAGAGAACTATTAATTTTGTAGGCTTTATCCACTATAGTTCGGATAAGTCCAACTTTGCAAGGGCAAGAACTAAAACTGAAAAACTTTTTATTTAACTACAACATATGCCCTAAGTTTTACCTATATAGAAAACGGACGTATGAACAATGAAAATACGAGTCTTTTTCTGACAGACTGTCATCATTTACTTCGTTAAAACAGACAAATGCCACTTACGTGACTATTCCAAAAGTATTTGGGAACTTTATCAGTCTTAGTGTAACTGAATCATGTCCTAAAGACGGTGAACTGAGTGTCTTATTCGGCAAAGGTGGAGCTGAAACAAAAACGTGGATTGCATCATTCATAAATGCTTTACCCTTGAAGGACATGACTTCTTATAATATAATATTTCATTATGCCTACGTATAATACATGAAGCGAGGCTTATTCAGGGAGAATAACGTCGAACACAATTGTGGGCCAAATGCTCAGCTGTTTCTTTAACATGATACTGTTACCAATGGCCGATAATTACAACCTCATCTAAAGCAAGATCCAAAGATTACAGCTCCATTACACTTTTGGCCGTACCTGAATCTACTTGTTGAAATGTATTTATACCCATGTATGGGTTTCTTGCGACCACTGGTTCCGTCTACAATATCAATACTATTACCGAGGAACGAATAACGGAGCAAAGAAGTCTAATATACGTTGTACGTGGATAACTTGTAAGTTGACAGGCACAACTTATATTATATTCCATACTATATGCAGAACGTATATTAATGAATATGCAATAATTCTGACGCCATACCTTCAGAATCAGTCTTGTTCAGTATTGTTATTAGTCCGCCAAAGCCCATTTTATTACGCGCAGTTAAATCAAAAGTATAATCTTTGAATGGTTGTAATCCTGTGACATTCTCCATTAAAATAGTGAAATTCTGTTTAGTATACACAGTATTTCCTTTGTGTTTCACAAGCAGCTTGTAATCTAGAATTGGACTGTTGCCGTTGAAGATTGGCTTTCGCCATGTTACTGAGATCCATCTTGAGCCAATGCCATTTACTTCGAAGCCCTGAGGTTCATCTGGAGGTTCTGTAATAAATAACAATTTCGTATGCTAATACAAACATACCCAGAACAGACCAGCTGAAGTACCATTAATCGAAGTATCATTGATGCACAAACATGGAAACGATGCAGAGAGCTTTTAGAAGCTTTTGAACGTATTAAGAAAAAGAGGATTTTTACAGTAGAGCACGAAACTTAGAACGAGAGATATTGCAGCTAGTGCTCTTGAGTAAATTCATCTAGGTGCTGTCAGCAAAGCATTTGGGTTATTCCTTATGCCCACAAAAGAAAACCATAATAAAATTCTACCTTGAACGGTGATGAACATAACAACTTCTTTGCTTCCCTCAAAATTCTGGGCGGCGCAAGCATACTCTCCTGTCGAGCTCCGTTTCAATGTTAAATTGTGAGAAAAGCTTCCAAAACTCGAGCGAAAAGGAGATCTGTCGTGCTTGAGGGTAATGTGAGATATTGGTTCACTTGCCACATTGCATACCAGTGTTATCGTAGTATTAATGGGAATGTAAGTTGAATTGGTTGATATGGTGAAATCTACAAGCGGCTTATCTGCAAAAAGAAACAATGAAAGGATGCTCTTGCATGAACCGATGCATACCGTAAATGACGAAATTAGCGCCCGGGGCGCTTATTTAAAAATCAACTTTTACTGGGGGCGGTTATTCGGCAGGGGCGGTTAATTTAGCAGGGGCACTTATTAATGTTTGCTCATACCATGTAAGGGAGAAAATTTATTTCTAGTGTTCTCCAGTATTGTCGAATTTCTTTCTGATCTTTCAATCATGCGAAATTTGTAAAAGAAACGAGGAAAAAAGAATGTCACGAACAACCATCGTCAACTTCGACATGATGTACAAAATTGATTTTACGTGTGGCATAAAAGGACATCATGTTTATAAAACCAACTGGACTCCCGTGCTCAACGAGAAGCTGGATTGCAAAAAAGACAACCGAGAAGAACCCTTAGGTCATAATAAGCATTCAATCGGAGTTTATAGAAAAGATGGATCCCTTGTTGGTCATGTCCTTATTGAACTCTCTCGTCTCATTGATTATTTTGTGAAGAGCAGAGAAGGAAACTTTGTTGCAGCTGTGGCTGCCGGACCGAGGAAACGCGAAGTTGGACTTGTCGTTCCTGCAAATTTTTCAGCTTTTACTGACAATTTTAGGGTTGCCACTGTTCTCTCGGTAGAAATTTTGAAGATTAAAAAGAAATATTCTCATTTTGAGTTGGCTTATACGGAGGCCAAGATCATTAAACGACCAATTATAAAGTGATTTCTTGTTTTTAAGTATATTGAAATACATGTTGACAATAAAATTTGTTGTTTTTGCTAAATTCAAATAAGCACCCCGTTTGATCATTTGTATTTAAATTAGCGCCCCATTTGCTTAGGGGCGCTTATTCAAACAGGGGGCGGTTATTGCAAAATTTGTCTCTATCCCGGGGCGCTTATTCGGCAGGGGCGGTTATTTGGCAGGGGGCGCTAATTTCGTCATTTACGGTAATAAAAGGCAATTATAATAATGTAGTGAAGAGATTTGCCATTCATGCTAACCTTGAAAAGGCCCAGTACTGGAGCTCATACCTCTCTGAGGGGAATATGGGTGCAGTTAATGGGGAAATAAAGCAAGAACGCCAATAACGATATGACTCGAATTTGTGGATGAGATAACTCATCATGGGAGAAATGACATGGTAGGAACCTGTGAGACCAGAAATGAGCTGAAAATGAAATTATATTAAGGAATAACAACTAGACTGCAATGCAACAAATTATGCTATTCCAGCAGCATACACTGACCTACACACTAGAAAACCATTGTATTTTGTTATCTAATGTTTATGTTGAAGGCAATGAAAGCTCATTGGGCGAAAGAGATGTCGTCCATTTGTTTCTTTCCCTTCACAAAGCATGTCTAAAGACCCATCTATTGCTCGGAAGGATGAACTGGGTCAAATGTTCATGGTACTAATTAAAATAACAATCGTAAAGGCAGAAAACTCTGTCTAGTCGGTTACAGTGTATCAAAAAATTGCATCAACATATGGAATACTGTGCGCATGATATGAAATCTACGAAATATACTGTACACTAAGTAGCAAGCGACTTACAAGTTACATTCACGGATACATTGATCTGTTTTACTCCAACGACATTTTCAGCTCTACATTGGTGTACACCAGCATCGGAAGTCAAAATACTCTGAAAGTATAGCATGCTTTTGTTCGCTTTTGGCTTCTGATGTCTACGCCAAACAATTGTTGGGGGTGGATAACCATCTGCTGAACAATTTAGAGACGCTTCTGTACCATTTGTGTAATATGGTTTTTGAACAACCACTGGCGCATCAAGATCTAGAAAGTAATAAAGTGGTGTAAGATAGAATCATGCCATAGATAGATCATTGTTGAGTTCTACGATTTTCAAACTTTAATAAGAGTAGAGCATTCTGTAGATAAGATAGACTTGCCGATCACTGTACCTGTACTAAGTTTATATACCAAAGTTTGAAATAATCAAATAGGTATTAAAAATAGAAATATATAAGATCTTAGTTAGAATTTTAAAAATGCAATAAAATTTATAGGACCCGTGGTAAGTTTTACTTTCACTTTGAAACCCGTTAGAAATCATGAAACTGGACCTAAGATTATTGTTATCTTGTAAGAATATTGTTAAGAATATTGTTATCCTTGTACGCTCATAGTATAACAACACTAGAATAGCATGCAGTCTTACGATTAATAAGCTAGTAGTGTTGATACTGTCAAAGAGTTTCCCAACCTATAAATAACTTCCAACCCATGAATGTAACAAAAGAGAAAAATAGTGACTGAAAGTAAGCAAATATTAGGCTGTAGCTAGAGCTCGCTAAAACAGGAGCATCGACACTGGTAAATTTACATCTAACTTTGAAGCCAAGCAAAAATCACGATACTGCGTAAATATATTTTAATCTCACAGGGGAAAATAATGGAATAGTTCTTGGATAAGGAGGAGAGCGATGTGTATCAAAGCACATCCCCTGTTAATATTTGATCAAAGCAAGCAAAATCTCCAACTTCAAGTTCAGCAACTGGTCAAATTCAAAATATGATAACACAATTTCAGTTGCCAAACGCGTCATGGAGAAAACCAAATGGCTTTCTGGCTTTAGCACTGTATTAACCACAGGACACACTTGGAATTGAGCCTGAGATCTTAAAAAATTTGAAGGGGCCTAGAAATCTTTGAAACATAGCTCTATATCTGGGTCTAGAAAAGCAATGTTTTAGAAAGGTGTTTGAAAAATGACCGAAATTCATATTTTGTATAAATCATATATTAATTTTGTGAAAGCAGTAGAAAGTGTTCATCACATTGAAGTTAATTTACAATCCAGTGCTCATCGCAGAATAAAACGTTGGGTTCATATTTGTACGGTGACACAAGTAAAAGCGGATACAAATGCCTGTGATTGGAGGGAAATTACATCTGATTGGCTACTAGGATTGCCCAATAGGCTGTCTGGAACTCATTTTCCTCTGGAACATCTACAGCGACATTTGCATTACATCTGTACTTTACATATATTGTCAGAACTCCTGCTAGAGTATAGCTGCACGAAAGCTACAATATAAAATCTCTTCTTTACAAATCTATTCATGTATGCTGATTGGCCATTTACAAGGTTACTTCTTCTAGCTAAAGATTTTAGCAAAGAAGTGTGTATTCTAGACTCAGGGCTCCAAGAGCCTTTATTGATATAACTCTGCCTAGTAAAGGCCTATGAATACTGTTGCTAACAAAAAACGAAAAATAGTTGATATAAGAATAGGTATGAAAGTAGTTGATCAAATATTCTAATACAGTGAAAACAAATGAACTGCTTTCAGTATGACTTCTGAGTCTTGATCTGGAACGGTAGGTAAGAATGCAAAAGAAAAGATCTCAATAAAGACGGAAGAAATTGCAAAACCATAGAAAATCAAGAAATTATTGAGGATATGAGGAACATGAGGAGGGGCAGCCGGGGGTCCCTTCGTGTTTGTTTAACATAGAGAAAAGCTTAAAATTTAAGATCAATGAACATCAAGGATGTGATATGGTTCTGACGTCATTTTGTAGAAAGCAGCTTGCTGGTTAGTTGAAGCTGAAAGTTTTGTGATGTAAGGGATTTAATACACGATTTTTCTACGTAAAGTGTTATAACGCGCAATCAAGCTATAATCAGTGGATGTTTTCAAATATCAATACTTAGGTATATTGTGAGTGGGTTGAACAGACATACTGCAGCCCTTAGGAATTGAAATTGCTTCACTAATACAAAGCAATTGTTACAACAAAAACTCCAAACTTATACCAGATATTAATATATAACAAGAAATAGCCAATTCTGATCAAAGTCAAACTTAAAATTTAATGATATAATCACAAGTATTAAAACGATTCAACTCACAATGCACCACAACTGTCATAGTTGATCTCTGATCCAATCCTGCGGAATTATTTGCTATACAAGTATACTTTTTAGCATCACTTCTTTGTATATTGTCAAAAACCAGATTACGGGTATTAGAAATGATTTGTCCATATGAAGTAACCCATCTGTATCCAGCATTTGGATTGCTTGTTGCATTGCATACAACAGAAAGATATCTGCTTTCTGTAACTGTTGTACTTATCTGTGAGGATGTGTTGAATGTCGGCAGATCAAGATCTGAAATTAACAAGTCATACAAATTACCTGTGCTTCACTACTGCCATGAAATCATACCTAAGATCATCAGAATATGCAATTCATCAGTGGGAAATGTGCATACAGAATATTTTGTAGCAAATCATGCAAGCTAGAGATCCAAAATAATAAGGACAATCAACAGAGATCTCAAGTTCAAAAACCGAATATAAATCAAACATTTTACGGGCCGTTCTATTACTCGGAATTTTGTTGCTTACTTCTGCTAAATCATAGTGGGTCAAAAAGTATTTCCTTGTATTTTCATATAACAACATAGCCAAGCTTCTGGACAGTAATCGGTGGTCAAAGCTACAGACCCAGTGAAGACAGCTCAAGTGAAAATCACACGATTTACTGAAAATTCTTTAGACACATACAGTAGCAACAAATGACATCCAGCCGAGAAAACTGTTGGCTATAGCTACTTATTTCTGCCAGAAGAACATACATTCTCATTTTCATTTCTTGTTAGCAAATGTTAAGGCTGAGTGAGAAGTTTCTCTTATTGTGAGCGAGAGTAAATACTAACTCAGTGAGTTATATTTGAGATCATTGATATGAATACCTATGTAAGGCTAGACTGTCTCCAACTTCACTTCATTATACACCATCTTAGTTTGAGGAATGCTACTAACAATATTTTGAAGCTACTTTTGGCAAATGCCTTGATGAGACATAAGAAATAACATGGCTGACAGATGCATAAACTTTCAACTCACATTGGACATCTACCATTAAAGAGGACATAGTTTCTAAACCAGCTGCATTAACTGCAATACACGTATATGCTTTAGCATCACTTCTCTTTATAGCTTGAAACACCAGGCTTCGAGTACCAGAAATGATTTGCCCCGATGAATTAGTCCATCTGTATTCTGCATTTGGATTGCTTGTTGCATTGCATACAACTGAGAGATATCTGCCTTCTACAATTGATATACTCTTCTGTGATGATGTGTTAAATGTTGGTTGATCAAGATCTGAAAATAACGAGTCACACAAATTAATTTGTATGCTAAGACCCTTATCAAGTGATATCAATCCTGTAGTATGTAACATAACTTACTACATGTTTAGAGAAAATTGTTCTGTAATATTTGCACACAGTAAAGAGTCACAGCAACACGAGCATACTAATTCTGGAGTCTCTCTTGTAAATGAGAATGCCGTAAACTGACTTGCATACTAGAATACAACAGAGAAGTAGCGATAATATTTTAAAGTGCGGAAGTAATATTTCAAGGTGTTTGCATGACTTTCGGAAAGTGATTGGGCTGTTAATTTGACATTGGACTAGTCAGTGGGGCAGCTTCGAATTTTAATAGTAGCTTTCTATACAGCTTTATTTTTAACTTTTCTTTTCAAACGTTGTTAACGCTAGATCCTGGTGTACTTTTGCTGAACTAAATGAAGATCTTTCCAGCGTCTTCTACTCATAGGCGCTTTTACCAATTTTAAGCATCTTAGCCAAGGTCACTGCAGATTGCTATAGCATACTTTATAACTTCCTCTCTACACATGATTTTATACTGTTGCTCTTTGAAATACACTATATACCTTCTTTCATTAAACGTACGAGCGGGACTCTAAGAGATGGTGGGATTAGTTTTTTGAAGCATAGATAAGGGGAGGGAATATTAAAGGCAGAAATGTTAGAGAGGGCAGGGTTATTTGAAGGACATGACATTTACGCAAAAGTTTTTCTGATTTCAATTCTCCATACATCTTCTGACATCAAACAATACTAGCTGTTAAAATCTATTCATTGTTAAATACCATGAAGTATTTCTCCACAAAAACACTCAACTCACATTGTACATCTATCATTAAAGAGGACATCGTCTCTAGACCAGCTGAATTATTTGCAATACAAGTGTATGTCTTAGTATCACTTCTCTGTATAGCCTGAAACACCAAGGTACCAGTAGTAGAAACGACTTCTCCTGATATTGTAGTCCATCTGTATTCTACATTTGGATTGCTTGTTGTATTGCATACAACAGATAAATATCTTCCCTCTATAACTGATACACTACCCTTTGATGATGTGTTGAATGTTGGCAGATCAAGATCTGAAATTAAAAATTACCTAGTGCTTCATTACTGTCATGACATCATACCTAATATCATGAGGATATTCAGTTCATCAGTAGAGGCTGTGCACACAAACTATTTATAGCAATCATGCAAGCTAGAGATCCAAAATAATAAGGACAATCAACAGAGATCTCAAGTTCAAAAACCGAATATAAATCAAACACTTCTCGGGCCGTTCTATTACTCTGAATGTTGTTGCTTACTTCTGCTAAATCATAGTAGGTCAAAAAGAATTCCCTTCTATTTTCATATGTCAACATAGCCAAACTACAGACTAGATGAAAACTTGAGAAGTGAAGTTCATACGATTTAATGAAACTTCTGCAAGTACATACAGTAGTAACAGATGGCAGGTAGCAGATAAATATATTGATCACAACAGTTGCAACAAGAGCAATGGATAAACTCTCAACTCACATTGGACATCTACCATTAAAGAGGACATAGTTTCTAAACCAGCTGAATTATTTGCAATACAAGTGTATGTCTTAGCATCACTTCTCTTTATAGCTTGAAACACCAGGCTTCGAGTACCAGAAATGATTTGCCCCGATGAATTAGTCCATCTGTATTCTGCATTTGGATTGCTTGTTGCATTGCATACAACTGAGAGATATCTGCCTTCTACAATTGATATACTCTTCTGTGATGATGTGTTAAATGTTGGCCGATCAAGATCTGAAAATAACGAGTCACACAAATTAATAAGACAATACTAATTCCGAAGTCTTGCATACGAGAATTCCGTATACTCACTTGAATACCAGAATACCACAGAGAGGTAGGGATAATATTTCAAAGTATGGAAGCAACATTTCATATTGTTTGAATAACTTCCGGAAAGTGTCTAGGGCATTTTACTTTGACAGTGGGCTAGTCAGTAGGGCAGCTTCGAATTTTAATAGCAGTT
This sequence comes from Mastigias papua, assembly GCA_964019165.1. Lineage (NCBI taxonomy): Eukaryota > Metazoa > Cnidaria > Scyphozoa > Rhizostomeae > Mastigiidae > Mastigias > Mastigias papua. The sequence continues at coordinate 10,543,831 of OZ025279.1, read as the reverse complement.
TAATCTACAGTTTTAGTCGTAACTTTTCTTCCTGAATATAGTAACCGCTAAATCTTTTATACGTCTGCTAAGCTAAATGCTATTAGAAGGAGGAATATCAGAGAGAGCAGAAGTATTTGAGAGAATACTGCATATGCACAAAAGTCATTCTGATTTCAAACATCTGTACATCATCTGTATCAAAAATGCAAGTAGCTTTACAGTAGTCAATTCACTACTAAATTGAATGAAGGAATTTTAGACAAGTTGATAATCATTCAACTCACATTGTACATCTATCATCAAAGAAGACGTCATCTCTAAACCAGCTGAATTATTTGCAATACAAGTATATGTTTTGGAATCACTTCGCTGTATACTCGGAAACATCAGTGTACGGGTACTAGAAACGACTTCTCCTGATGACGTAGTCCATCTGTATTCTACACTGGGGTTGCTTGTTGTATTGCATACAACTGAGAGATATCTGCCTTCTACAACTGATATGCTTTTCTGTGATGATGTGTTAAATGTTGGCCGATCAACATCTAAGAATGAAATTTCAAAAAATCACTCTACATTTTATTACCGTCATCAAATCGTATCTAAGGTTACCAAAGCATGCAGTTCACAAGCAGAAAACGTGCATATAGACTAGTTTGCAGTAGTTATGCAAACCAAAGGTCCAAAAACTATAAGGAAACAGTACAACTGTCTAAATTTCAAATTCGTAATATAAACAAGAGTAAGCTGGTATCAGATTCAAATATTTGTCAAATAATATCTCTGCGCTACTCTAAATTTATTTGGGTTGGTATTGAGTTCCTTAGATTCGCTAAAAATGTAGTTCTTAACCTTGCATACATGGTACTACACGGTTCTTGACACCATCAATTGTTCTGAACTAGAGATTCGGTATAGTCATTGAAAAGTCCACCAGTACATGTAGCACTAAGAATTGTCATTGACATCAGGAAAGCGTTCAAAGAATTGTACCCAATGCTGCCAGACAACAAATATCCATGCTGTAAATGTTGCTACTAAAATATCAAGAATGGCTTGGGAGTTATACTATTGTGAGCTAAAGAGTGAACCGAGAGCTTTGAAATTAATGCCTAAGAAAGGTTTTCACTGATTTCAACCCAGTATGCATCAACCTATGTTGAAGAATACAAGGACCAATAGTTCAGATGGTTAATTCAAGGACAATTTTATGCGTTACATTAAAAAAAAACATTTACGAAGAAGAATGTAATAAACTTCAACTCACATTGCACATCTATCATTAAAGAGGACATCGTCTCTAAACCAGCTGAATTATTTGCAATACAAGTGTATGTCTTAGCATCACTTCTTTGTATAGTCGGCAACACCAAGATACGGGTATTAGAAATGATTTGCCCTGATGAATTAGTCCATCTGTATGCTGCATTTGGATTGCTTATTGCACTGCATACAACATAGAGATATCTGCCTTCTGCAATTGATGTACTTATCTGTGATGATGTGTTAAATGTTGGCTTATCAAGGTCTAAAAATAAAGATTTGGACACATTATTCAATACCATGCTATTATATTGATGCTGGAGTACAGATGATACTTTTACAAATATATGGATAAAACAGCTTGCTGTAATCCTACGACGAAAAGACTCCAGTTTGTAATGCCAAAGTAATGCATAACCCAAGCCAAGTTTCACTTGAAACTTCTCTACGTCATCTGATTCAGGTAATGCTACATTGAAGCGAGTGAACATATGACTTAATAGTGGAAATGGCTTTAGTATGAAGTATTACAAAAGACTTTTAAAGTTGCTTCCGCTGCAGTCAATAGTGATGACATCCCCATCAGCCAATCAAAATCAACATCTTGTCATTGTTAAAATGAATCTGTGTTTACATGGAAATCTCGTCTCGGGTTAAGAAAGCGAGTTGAACTCAAACCCTGCTCACTTCTATCATGTAAAGGGCACCTTAAGCCCTGCTTACACTGAGAAAACTAATCCAGGTTTAACCCGAGTTCAACCTGCTTTAGTAAAAGTCTGTGTAGTGTAAACGCAGCCAACCCAGGCTGAGTCGGGTTGAGACAGGCCAGCTCAAGAAGTGAGCTGAACCCGGGTTAATTTTGTGATACATGAGCACAAGCACAATTGAGTGGGGAAGTTGTGTCATGACTTCATTACTTTCTTTCTGTACTTTTTCATGCTTTGGATGTTTGTACTTTATTAGATGTGCAACTGGAACTAGTAGATCGATGCTCGTATTGGTCAGATGATAAAACTTTCCTTCTACTTCCTTCAAAAGGCTTTTCACAAAGTTCCTTACCTTCCCTCTCCTCTCCAACATACAATGTTGTGCCACTGTGACGTAATTGTTGTATTTCTTACAAGTCATTCGTTGTACGGTGTAGCAGTTTCCTATCTACAAAACTCTATAGTGTTTCTTCGGGGGAGGGGAGTTGGCTACTTCATTGTAGTATGAGACCAATAATACTTTCATAACCTTGCGATTCGTCCACAGTTTATGCAAATTTTCGCTTGCTTAACAGCACCTTAGACGCATGCGTGTACTTAAGTAACTCAGGCTCAACCCACGTACGGGTTTACAATAAAACTTCGGTTTTATTAGGTCCGTTCGCATTGCTCCGTTTTCATGTGAGAATAGCGAAAAACCTATCCGTTTTTGTCTTGCGCGCATATTGCATTGAAGTGAAAATATTGATGAATTTCCCGCCCGTAAAATACTTCGCACTGGATCAGTTCCATGTAGAAATTTGCCAAAGAGGTCTCATGATGACAACAAATGCAAAGGATTGCGGCCATTTCGTCTAGGGAAGGCCTTCAGTGAGAAGAACTACTATGCATCGTTTGCGAATCTAGCGCAAGCACGTTTGCGAATCCAGCAAATTTTCCACTCAGGACATTCTTATTTCAAACCCCAGCCTATTAATTTTCTTAAGTGAGATGTCATCACATATAATTTTCATAGAAGATATTTTGGCCTGCAAGTAAAAACAATCATAAGAAAAGCACACTGATAGCATGTGTTGACAATGTAATTAGATTGATATAAATTTGATATAATGTATCATTGATATAAATCTGTGGCAAGATAACCATTGCATCTCTATAAAAGTCTGTATCATTTTCCAAGCCCCCCATCTCTTCCAACCCCCACATTTATTTCAACCCCGTTTCTATTAGGCACTCAAGAGTACCTGTTTGAAATTCAACTGGCAATGACAAAAATTATCCTGGAAATTATAGCTATATTGGTATTATATAATAAACTACGATTATCTACTATCTATAATTCAGTGGTTTAGAGCTAAATTAATAGCTAGGGTGGCTCAGATAGAATACCAAGGTGGGAAATAGGTCAACCCTTGTTTTTGTCACTTTTGCTGATGCTTTACAAGCAGAAAAGAAATGGCAGCCTGTACAGTGAAAATGTAATCAGAATCTCTTATGTAAAAACATATTTCATTACCCTGTTTTCCTATTCCTCCTACTCTAGTTTTTAGAAAGATTGGGGAGGCTAAGCCCCTAAAACTATTGAAGCTATATCTAGGGGGCTGATCCCCCAAGCTTCAAGCTCTACACTACTGCTTCAATAGTATTATTAATAATGCTACCAGTGACTATCTACCTTGTCCATATCTATGATAATGCAAACTTAGAACTTTAATTTGTTTGACTTCTCTGATTCTTTATTTCTCTATAGAGTCTTCCTCAGTGACTTTTCCTTTTTTTCAAGTTTTGTTTGCTCTTGGTGCTTCTTCCAAATGTCTTTTCTGTGGGAAAAACCTCTTACACGCACATAACACTCAACTATCTTTTCCAAGCAGAGTTGATTGCACTCAGCATTGATCGGCTCTGTATGGTCCTTATAATGGAATTCCATACTGAGGTGATGGTTGAGTTTGCAAGGCAAGACTGTTTGATCTCATGGATAGGACTTGACCTAGAGGTGGAAACCACAAGCTTTCTAAAAATTCTTTCAACAATTTCAAATATGTGTGCTACCTTTACCGAAGCTGCCCATAGCCCACCTCTATCCCTGCTTGCTACAAAAGCATTTTCATGGCTGTCAGCACGCAATGTTTTACTGAAAAGAGACTTGATTTCCTCTTGCCAAGGACCATTTCTCTTATGAAATGCAGCCTTTCTGTAAAGCATTCTTAAGACCGAGCCAGCTACAAATGCCAAGGGGCCCCTTTCCTCTGTTTGCAGATCGGTATGTTCCACTTCATGCCTCCCCGAATTATGCTCAAGTTTCCTTTTGACGTTGTACAGAATTGTCTTTCCCAGCTGTAATAGAAAGAAATTTCCACTTCGACTCTAAAGTTGGGAAAGTATTCCAGTGCCTTACTGAACACTATAGAGTACTTTGTGTAAGATCGATCATAATCGTGCCTATGTTTCCCGACGAGAAGATCACTGCTGATTAAGTTATTAACGAAAGATTGAAGCTGAACTGGCACAAAGTGTGGAAATCTCTCAATGAAATCCACTGTGTACAACTTTTCTGTAGCAAGTCTTTCTCTTACTTCCTCAACGAAGCTTGTGAAGTCATCATTTGCGAAATAAGGTTCATTTGGTTGAGAAAAATGATCCACTTCATTGTGAGCATTTAGGCCATTCCTTGACCGAAAGACCCTCTGACAAAGGTTGCAGGGAAATTCTCGTCCTCCTGCGACTTCAAGAACATCCTCATCGGGAATAAATGTAAGCATAATACTCTCACCACCTAGAACCAACTCTGTAGACGCAATAAGGGAATCTGAAAAAGCATAATCATCTTCCAACAATTTGTTTACATCCACTTCTGTAGTGTCTGTCGCCATAATGTAGGATTCCCTTACCGGCTCCTCGTCACGTGACCAGAAATTCAACATCCCACAAAGCCTGCTTTTGTTCTACTGTTCACTTTCCTAACCAGCCCCTATTCTATTTACTATAATTCAATCTGGCAGAGCATATGCTTGGTGGTCAAATATGCTGGCATAAAGGGTTATAGAAGTAAAATGGAGAGAGGAGTTTAGGGTATAACGGCAGAGTTTTAATCTTTTATGCGCTAAACTGCGCCCTTTCCTCACAAAGAACAAATTTTCGGGTACCGTTGAGTGTTGAGCTTCAACTAGCCGTCACCCTTTATTATTTGTCAGACGAAGCACATTATCGAAAGGTTGCAATTGCATTTGGTATTGCTGGGTCCACAGTTTCGACCATAATCAGATGGAAAACTTTTGTAATCATACACATAGTAGGTGCAAAATGTACAATGGTACCAACAATGGTTGCAGATGTGCAACAAAAACACTGCTAAGTTTTACTCAGCCATTGGATTTCCTCAAAGCCTCCAAGCTGTCGCTGGCACTCATATCAATACAAATTAAGGCAACCCGGGGAAAATTCCATTGATTGCGGCAATCAAAAATCACAACACAGTTTAAATATTCACGCTATTACAGTTATTGCTTTACTTAGGTTTGTGTGCAATGGCAAGGCAGCAGTCATGATCCCACCTTGCCCGCGTGAAGTAGTACCTGGGGAAGATTCAGTGCCAGTATAAATTCTTGGAGATGTAGCTTATCAAATACTTCCGTAATTGACGAAAGGATTTGGCAGAGGAAGAAGCACCTGAGAGGAGCAATATTTTGGTATAATGCTCTCCAGATTTTGAATGGCAATAGAGTCTCCACATGGCAGGCTCAAAGGACGTATCCCAGTCCTTCGCAGGGCAATGGAAATAAACTTATATGATTTACCAACCGTTATCTGTGTATACTTTGCGCAATGTAATTTCTCTGAGCTGTGCAAAGATGTTATAAGCAATGACAAAAGTTTTTTGCTGCAATCAATGACAGGCCCTTAGACAGTAGGGAAGCAATGGGGTAGTACCCCAATTATTCGCTGAGGTTATATTTCCAGACTTTCCAAATGCGATTCTGCAGCTTTATCTGACAAAAAAAATACATAAAGCAGGTATATCCCTATGGCTTCATAGCTATTCCTCTATGGTTTCTTCATTGTAAATTGTTGCAACTGAGGTGCAGCTTGCGACATCCCCCTAGCCTGGAGGGTACATCTAGAAGATATAGAACTTTTTCGGTAAATCTAGATATTTAACTAATTATTCGGTAAATATGATCTGTCAAAATTTAACCTAGGAGATGGCTCTTAAGCCATTCTGGAAGCTATAATTTCAAAATATTTCTGTTGCGTCGGATTCAACCATGATGGGTCCTCCTATGTCACTATAACATATTTACCCAGGTGTAATCATTGATCCCTGTAAGAACATATGGTCTTGATTCATAGAGATCAATATCTAAGCAACTAGTAACATTGAAAGGTGGTTCTGTCCGTAAATCACCAACTTTGCAAATGGTTCTATCTTTAGACTGTTGCTGTACATCTGCAGTTATGGATGGCACGCTACACCTGTTCTCAGCATATATGGTTACAGAATTAATTACAGTCGAAAGCAGTCTTGATTCCAATAGATGTGCTTCTCCTGGCACAATTTTCTATTTGACCTCCATGCAGTGGCGGTGCTACGGGAGAGTTTGAGCTTTAAATGTTCCTACCTTTTTGAATATGTGTTAAGGTAGATTTTTCCACATATTTTATAAATGCTAAAGACGATTCTCACACAAACCTCATTAAGTTCATCAGCCGCTTCTATCTACAGTCGGGTGCATCTTTACGTTTACACAGGGTACCGACTCAATGCCGAAAGGGAGTGGTTCTGGATTTTTTCTGGGACTCTGCCCCCACACCCCCACGCTACAAGTGCTGGCACCACGTATGCATTCATGCTCCCCTCAAGTTCGATTAAAGCTACCAACCAATCTGAATTATGATAAGGAATTCTAAGCACCAAAGAGATTAACAGGCCAAGATCATATCCAAATGAAGTAGAAGGTAAGGAAATAAGAAGAGTGTTAGTTAAAGCTTTGGACCCATAAATAAACAAGACAAAGTAAACATAACACCAGGTAAACACATGAGGTGTCCCACAAAAATTATACTGATTTTATTATTATTACATTCTGCTATTATTAGGAAGTACAATAGCAAATTAAAAGGTTTCTTCTTGTTTCAAAAGACTGCTTCAAGCCTTCACTGCTTTTATAGAATGAACTTCCAGGCCTTTGAAAGCGTCAGCCATTAGATGTGAATCCTTAGTGTTTTATCCGGTAGAGTCCTTCTCCTGCTAACTCTGTCAGCAGAACCTGCATCAAGGGCACCAATGGACGTTGATGTTGATGAGGTGGATGAAAACACTTCCAGATATGGGTCAGAATCTTCGGAGTTACCTTTACTGAAAGAATTCTACTGGTCTCTACACAAAAATCATCCTGGTTAATATTTGATGAATCTATGCCATTTGGCAGCCGTTGCTGTTGCAAGTGAGCCCTCCCAGATTTTTTCATACTTTCAAAGTACAATGGAATAATTCAGTCACTCTGCCAAGCCCACATTTTCTTCCTAAATTTATTGCTGTTCTATACGTCAATCTGATTGCTTTCAGTTTTCCTGCTACTTTTTCCTTCGTGATTTCATCTGCTCTGCGAGGGTAATCTTTTTCTGTACCAACCATTTCTTGATGCTTTCTTAAATAACCAATTATCCTCCCAGCAATATCGCTGTATTTGGCTGGAACACTTTCCCGGCCAATACCTCCTAGCAGACTGGAACATTTGGTTACTGCGCATCCAAGGTTTTGTGCATTTTATATAGAAACATATAGCATATAGGCTAATGCGCGCCCAAGATATCGTGGATGTGCATCAAATTTTCCAGTCTGGCCTTCCGAGAGCTTTTGAGCCTTATAGTAGGTCGTTATGCTTGGAAGGAAACTTCTCCGTCAGCTGTCCATGTAAAAACAACCTCGTTTCATTTGGTTTATTGGGTAGCATATCTATTCTTGAGAGCAACGTTTTCTTAACTACTTGATGGAAAATTGAGAATGGCCTAAGGGCTGTTTCATATGCCGTGCCGCGCTTTGCCGTACCAGTTTAAATTTGGTTCGGTTCGACTGTGATTTAAAGGAGTACGCCTATGTTTCGCGTGTCGTGCCGTGACACATTCTCAAAGAGCATGCACAGTGTGTCAAACACCTTAACGAATCAACCTGGCTCACAATAGAAAATGTCTATCCTGTTGTACCAGATCGACCCAGATGAGAGGCTTTTGCCGTTTGGTACGGGACAGTCGTACCGTGTATGAAAGTGGTTTCATATGAGTCGCGCCGCACCAACTAAAGTCAGGAAAAATTTGACTGGTACGGCACTTTGCGGCACGACATATGAAACAGTACTGAGTTTCTTCGCGTTTGAAGTCTTTACACCAGTTTTGTGGTTGATATAAAAGGATTCGCTTTGAAAGGGAGATTGTGACTGTGTTTTCGCTGGAGCAATGTGAACGCCTATCGTTTTCATAGCTTTTTTATTTGGAAACTGAGTAATGTGAAGGGGCTGTGCTTTCATTTCCAAAAACAGATAGAAATGGAAACGGAGCAGTGTGAATTTAGCCATAGTGCAAACGTAACTGGGTTCACTCCGGTTTAGTTGAACTTAGGCTGAACCTGAGTCGAACCCTACCAGGAGTTTCCAGCGTAAACAGGACTTCATAAGTCTTGGTTGTGCTGCTAGGAACCACACCAAATCCAAGGAAACTACGCCAAACTTTTCAGCAAATCTTTGTTTCACACACCCCTCCCGTCGTCCTACTAGCAACATCTTCATATCTTCACGACGTCTCTATTTCAACATTTTATAAGCAATACAAAAGAGTTGTTGATAATCTTTAACAGTGTGCGTTATGACGAGTAAGGAAGTCCTCACATGAGAAACACAGAGTGATGTGTGTGTCAGGTCGGCTTGAAACTTGGTCGTGACTCCTTATTTGCTTCCCTTCACACGGGCCTTATCAGGCCGAGTTGAGTTCCCTTGACTTATTCTGCAAATGCACATTTTGAAATAAATAAATAAGCAGGTCTCCCGGCGGGGATTCTGATATTCAGTTCTCTTGCTTCATGTGAGCACTCCAGGAGCGGTTCTACTACAGATCTATATGAGTGCCAAGTCGACTTAAAAGTCAGAGAGGCTAGAGTTTGCTCATGTGAGCGTAGCCTAGGAATCGTAACGGTCAGCTATGTGAGGAAACTATATTGCTTTAGAAAGAGCAGTGAAAAGCATTTCGGCTAGTTAATATTGAGAAAGCGCTTTCTGTTATGATATTAACCCAGAATTATATCTAAGATTTCTTAAGTCTGTATAAATCAATTTAATCTAAACAAAGGTAATTAATGCATGCAAGAAACAACATAGCAAACAAGTAATACGAAAAATGGACGAAGGTCCAACTCACATTGCACATTTATCATTAATGAGGACTTCGTCTCTAAACCAGCTGAATTATTTGCAATACAAGTATATGTTGCAGCATCATCACGCTGTATAGTTGAAAACACCAAGATTCGAGTACTAGATACGATTTGCCCAGATGAATTAGTCCATCTGTATTTTGCACTTGGATTGCTTGTTGCATTGCATATAACAGAGAAATATCTGCCTTCTACAGCTGATGTATTACTCTGCGATGATGTGTTAAATGTTGGCGGATCAAGATCTAAAAATAAACATTTGCACAGTTATCAAAGGGTGTTCCAAGTATGCAAACTCGGAAGTTATATACATGTATATTTACACACAAACACAAACACACACACACACACACACACAAACACACACACACACACACACACACACACACACACACACACACACATGAATCGCATGAATCAAATTCCAAGCAATCACACCCACAGGATCATTCGTACAGAGAAATAAGCTGAATTTGTAATTTGGATGGATACTTGTTTTTCAAAATTGGAGAAATCTTTAACTGCAACTCACTCGAACATTTACACTTCAAAAGTGTGAACTTAACCACGATTCACAGTCTAATTGATTCACTCTAAAAAACACATGTATATAGAAGAAATGGATAAAAATGCAAACTTACATTCCACATTAATTACTAAGGAGGATCTCGTCTCTAACATATGCAGACCAACTTGTGTAATGCAAGTATATGTTCCAGCATCCTGTCTTTTTATACTTTGATACACTAGGGTGTTTGATACCAAAAAAGTAGATGGGGATGAAGACATGATAACGTAACGCGAAATCTGTGGGTTGCTTCTGGCATTGCACACAACAGAGAAATAGCTTCCTTCTTCGACTGATACACTGTTTTGTGATGATGTGTTAAATGTTGGAGTATCAAGGTCTGGAAAGTTAGGAAAGATTGTAAACAAAACAGCAAAGTAAACGTGTCAAATTTTTAATTTGTCAAATAATGTATATAAATTAACAAATACATCCATGAGCAGAAGCGTAGTTTGTATATGAATATATCAACAACAATTCTTGGAATAACCTTCATTCGTAGTTCTAGCTGCTTCATTCCTTATTCCAGGAGCACATAGCTTATACTGAAATTAGTTAATCACATAAGAGACAATCTGGACGAGGATAGGAACTTTCATATGATATATATTAAGAACCAAATAGGAAAGAAGATTCGAGAACCATACTAGACGGCATGAATCGATACACTAAATACCTTCATTCTATTCAAATGCATATTGATGAAAACTCTCATGCAAATTAAACCATTTCTATAGCAATTGCTGTTAGAAGATTGCTGTCACACTAAGCTTTGTGCGTGGGTCCTACCAAATAGTTAAAAAACTAACAGTTTATGTAATTCTCAAACTTACACGCCACAACAATATCAATTGGGTCAGATAGAGATGATCCAAAAATGTTTGCAGCAATACAATAGTATATGCCACTGTCCTGTCTCATGGTTGAGTTTATAAAGAGAACAGATGAGTTGGTTATGGTGGAATTTGAACCATTGATCCATTTTACGCCAGCTGCTGGAACAGAATTAGATGAACAGCTAATGTTCAGTGTGCCACCTTCTACTAGAGTCATACGGGTGGTGTTGGGAGTAATCTGTGGCTTTGCCAAATCTAGAAAAGAACAATAACGGTCTTCAAACATAAATCGTTCTTAATACAGCACTAATGCACATATCTCCATTAGTAAGTTTCGTTCCATACAATTATACGACTGCATGTTGAAGACGAACAACATTCACAAAGTAAAGCAAATGACCTGTTGCTCTAAATGGCAATCGCCAATTTCCCACACATTCATTTCGTATGTTAGACTTGAAACAGCTTCGCCTTGACAAGGCGGAAAATCATGCTTCTGCAGTCTAAAATTCGTCATTCTGCTGCAGTCTGCTATTCCTAATATAAACAATTATTTTTTGCCCATACGTTTGATAGCACTGCTTCAAAATATTGCAAATTTTTCTACGGAAAAACATCAATAGTGCTTCCCAGTTTCTACTACTTTGAAACTTGAATAACCGACTAATATCTTCAAGCCCAAAGAAAGACAGAATAGGCACTTACAGCGAAAAGCATTTGTTATGCACATTTTCTAGACCATGCCCTTAGCTGATGTTAGCAGCCATTTGTTGCAGGGTAGTGCAATACTTTTGAAGGTAAGTGTAGAACGGATCCAAGTGGATTCGTACAGAATCAGGACATCTGAAGTCACCAGAAAGAAGATCCACTGTGTAGTGGATGCTAAATGCATGGGAAGAGGTGTCTTTGCTTTACAACATTATAAATAATCTGACTTCGTCATATACCGTGGATCCAATCCCTTAACACATGATCAGTCAAACTACTCCCTTCGTAACCAGTATGCCATTGGGCGAATTTGGACAGGAACAGTACAAATTAAGTCCAGCTCCTATCCAAATTGCCTAGTTGAATGGCATGAGCTAGATGATGAAATTAGATTTGCACCATCGGTTGGTATCTTTAAGACAATGTTGATCTCCAAACACCCGTCACCCTGCTAAATCTACTTTTGGGATTTATGACCCAATAGGATTATCCTATCTCACCCAACTTAGAGTAGGGTTTAGCAAATTATGTTTTCACAAGTTCAATCATAATTTTATGGATTCTTTCAAACCAATGTGCGCTACTAACGATGCCAATGAATCACTACAAACGTTTGGATATACTAATCTCTCAAATAATGTATTTACACAACTATTACTACACGGTGACAAAGGCCTCCAAAATGACCTCAATAGAAATATTACTAATTGAGCTGACTTTATAATATATTCACACAATTGGTGGATTCCCGTAAATTCTCTGTAACGTAACCACAATCATGCCAATGTGTTGTAAAGTCCCTTGTCGTACAGTCACACTGTGCCCATTTCTCTATTACCCTATTTCCCATTTGACACTTGGTTTATATAGTGCCATTGCCTGCTCGTCTTGACACCATACCCGTCTTCAAAACATTGCCAATCTAACCACTTAGCTAACCGCAATCAGTTTGCGTTGTTCTTCAATAAGGATATCCTCTATGTGTGTATAGTGACGGGATGGATTGTTGTCGGTGCCGTTACTGTTCTCTCAGACAGGGCTCCTAGTTCTTCGCAATCTTAGGGGTACTTCAGTTTTTGTTTCGAGGCGGTGCCACGCTACGTTTCGTAGTGAAAGAGAGAAGCTTTCGGTAGGGGATAAGACTGTATACACGATCAATCTGGAATGGATAGCTATGTCGGAAATTTGATCATTCTAAACTCAATCGATGAGTTAAGAAATTTGAAAAAACTTCCTGTCTGACAGAGCAAGATAATCTCGTATGCTGTTAAAGAATACGGCCTAGACTCGAAGCTAGCCACCGAAGCTTTAGATGGATTGGTGAAAGCAAAGCGTATATTTTTAAAAAATACCTCAGCTGGACAAGAATTCTACTACATTTACAAAGAGGTAGATATTAGAAACACTGCAAAAGAAACATCTAACGAGACATCAGATGCGAATCCTAATTCAATCGATTCCACTGGAAGGCCAGAAAACACAAACATCGCCATTGCTACGGATGACTTACAGGAAAAACAGCCGAAAAGAGAGTCGATATCCATCGAAAATAACTTTGTTCGTATTTTCAACAATTTGGGGAAATCATAACAAATCTGAATCAGCAACTACGATATGCAAAAGCCAAGAAAGATCTTTGATGGAGGATAATTTCAATTTGAAAATAGAACTTGAAAAATTGGTACTTGATAACAGATATCTATCAGACCGAATAGCAAATACAGAAAAGCTTTTAGAATCCAGATCTGAGTCTAACATAAACACAGCAAGCTTATCACAAGTTATGGATTCCAGCATTAATGCTTCCGCTAACATTGTCATTCCCGAGAAGCATGAAGACGCACAATTATGTCATCTGAATTACAGCAAACAGGCTGCAAAACAAACCCTTGCAATTCAATTGAAGGAGGTTCAAGCAATAAAACATGAAGAATACCTAGTATACAAATCTAAAATATGCGCAAAGGAAGACCAAAACACCGCAAAGAATAATTGCCACTAAAAATCCAACAGAAAAACTCAAAGCAACAAGAAAAATCTAAAGCGAGAGACAGAAGTGAATAATCCTAACATCGTATTTGAAAGCATAGAAACGAGAACAAATAACTCAAAATCAAAAGTAGTTTATAAAAAGTCAAAGCCAAAGGCAAACATACAAATCTTAGAGAAAAACAACAGCAACGATAGCAGCAATAACACCAACTGTAACAACAGCGACAGCTGCAACAACAACAATAACAAGCTTAGAAACACTGGTAAGGGCGGCAATAACACTGACACTAATCCTGCTGGACAACATGGCAAGTGGAGGGAAAATTCAGTACTTATAACTGGAGATAGTATGCGATCAAACATCAATGAAAAGACACTCAGCAGCAGATATCCCATCAAAGTGAGGAGGAGCAATGCTGACAGTCAAAGCATAACCGGTGAAAGGAAGGCACATCCATGGCCAAAGGGGACCATATTAATTACAGGGATAGTATAATTAGCGGTATAGCGGAGAAAAATTTTACAGGACTCACCGAAGTCAAAGTGAGGAGCTTTCCAGGGGCAACAATTACAGATATGCGAGATCACATTAAACCCCTAGTTCGCAAAAAGCCAGCAAAAATAATCTTACATATAGCTACAAACGATGCTATAGATCTTAATGCTGACCAGGTCCTAGAGGAATTACTCGAACTCAAGAGCTACATTGAAATGACTTTGCCATCTTGTCATGTTATAATATCCATGCTCAACTTGCGATGTGATAACAGGAAAGCAAATAAAGTTATTCAAGACCTAAACGAGATGATTGCGAATCTTAGTATCGATTGTGTGGAAAACTAACACCAACGAAAACGATCTACTTGGTTCCGCTAAGTTGCATCTCAATACTAGAGGTAGTGAAAAGTCAGCAACTAATTTCGCCAATAAACTTTGCCTTTAGCAAACCAGAATTAGACGATAAGGTTAGTGCCGATTTACCCTACTATTACTTGCATAGTAACATGATTAGATCCTGGTGTCGTCAGCATTTGGGGTCCAAAAAAAGGCTTAGCCATGGCATCTCTCAACATCAATGGTCTTAGGAGCCATATCGATGAAATTAAATTACTACTTAACGACCTAAAAATCGACGTACTAGCATTAAATGAAACCAAATTAGATGATTCTATTAATCGTCAGATAACAAAAATTGCTGGATTTAAGCAAGTGCGACTTGACAGGTCTCGCCAAGGTGGGGGTGTATCTTTGTACGTTAGGGATAGTATACAATACATTCTACGCAATAACATCCCAAACAGCAATTTGGAACTTCTTTGTATTGAAGTTCAACCCTATAAAAGCAAGCCCTTCCTTTTAATTGCATGGTATAGGCCTCCAAATGATCCGGTTACCACATTCCAAAGAGTTGAAGTTGTTTTATCTTACCTGGACAGCGATGGTAAGGAAATGATACTTATGGGCGACACAAATTGTGATCTATCCAAAGATTCAATAGAAAGCCCTCTTAATAGTAACTCTAGGAGAATCCAAAGGTTATATGAGATGTTTAGCTTGCAACAAATCATTAAAGAACCAACTAGGGTCACCCTCACAACATCTACACTTATCGACCATATAGCAACATCTTGCATAGGCAGCATTCTTGAAGCAGGGGTTCATAAAATCACACTAAGCGACCACTATATAATATTTTGCATGCGTAAGTTAAATGCTTTCAATTCTAGTGGACATAAGACGATCAGAACAAGAAATATGAAAAAATTCAATGAAGAAGCATTCTTGGCCGATGTTGCAAAAGACCCTTGGGACAGGGCTGTTAGCGTAACTGATGATGTTGACTCAATGGTCGAAGCATGGTCATACCTGTTCTCTTTCTTCATAGAAAAGTACGCTCCTATTAGAGATATAAGAGTTTCAGATAGGAACTGTCCTTGGGTTAACTCTGAGCTCAAGGCTATGATGAAATCAAGAGACCGGCTGAAAAAGGCGGCTGTTAGCGCTAAATCGGAATCACTAATGCGCTCCTATAGAGAAGCTCGAAATAAAGTAAACAGCCTTAAAATTTCTCGTAAAAAGAATTACTATAAGGATAGAATATCCCAACATAGTGGAAATATGAAGGAAACTTGGAAGATAACAAATGATCTTCTGAATAAAAGAAGTAAATCCACGGATATTAACTCACTTAATGTTGGAAACATTGAAATTGTCGACAAACGGGTAATCTCAAATAGTATGAATTCATATTTCTGCTCTGTTGGTGAAGAATTAGCAAACAAAATAGAGGATTGTGCAAAGCCGTTGTTAACTGGAATGTATACAATGAATAAATGTAGCACTAAATTCCACTTTAATAATATTCAAGATCAGCATATAAGGGATGCCATGGCTAAGGTTAAAACCTCAAAAGGTTTTGGAAATGATAAAATCTCTAGTTATTTTCTAAATCTTGCTTTGCCAATCATTAGTAAGTCACTTACATGTCTATTCAACAGGTCTATCAGCCAGTGCAAATTCCCTGCTTCGTGGAAAATTGCACGAGTAACACCAATATTTAAAGATGGGGACAAGAGTGCTAAAGAAAACTATCGACCAATTTCAGTCCTACCTGTCATTTCCAGGCTTTTTGAGAAAATAATATACAACCAACTGTACAAGTACCTAAATAGCCATGGGTTTCTATCAAGCAATCAGTCGGGGTTTAGGGCCCTCCACTCAACGCTCACTGCATTGTTGAAAAACACTGATGATTGGTATAGCGGGATGGATCTCGGTAAATATGTAGGAACTGTATTTATTGACCTGAAAAAGGCATTTGACACTGTCGATCATGTTCTTTTGCAGAAACTTAACCATTATGGGGTTCAAGGGCTTGACTTAAAATGGTTCGAATCCTATCTGTCAAATCGTAAACAATTCACTAGAATTGACGGTATAGACTCTAGCATCTAAAAGATAAATATTGGAGTTCCCCAAGGCTCGTGCCATGGCCCTTTGCTATTCCTGGTCTACATAAATGATATACCTTATTCAGTCAAAAATGCAAAGGTCTCTATCTATGCTGATGACACCAGCTTAGTGCTTCAATTTGAAAGCATATCTCAGCTGACCACAGCACTCAATGATGACCTTAGGAATTTACATCTTTGGCTCAAGGGAAATAAATTATCTCTTAATGTAGCCAAAACCAAATCGTTGCTCATTTCCACTAAACATAGGCAAGCTGTTATGAAGGAAGAGGCAGTGACACTAGTTCTTGATATCTGCAATGCACCAGTAGAGGTTGCTGAAAACATCAAGTATTTAGGGGTATATTGATAAATCCTTAGACTAGAAGAGGCACATCCAAGAAATTTCAAAAAAGGTTTCGCGGTCCTTGGGAGTAATTAAGTATTGCAAGCGATTTTTACCATTCGACACATTGAAGTGTCTCTATAATAGCATTGTGGATCCACAGTTCCGATATTGTTGCCCAGGCCGGGGGGGGGGGGTAGCTGGGGCATCCGAAATAAATCATCTACAAAAATTACAAAATCGTGCTGCTAGAATAATTACTAGTAGCAGGTATGATGCTCCCAGTAAGATGTTCATCAAACAATTAGGATGAAGAACAATTGAAGAAATGATCCAATATGAATCATGAGTTATGGTTTATAAATCGGTTAATGGGCTTGCTCCACAATACCTCCAAGGTATATTTACTCGAAATTCTGACAATCCTTCCTACGAGCTTCGTAGCACTGCCACTGATCTTCATATCCCAAAACGAAATACGGCCAATGGTCAAAAAGGGTTCTCGTTCAGGGGAGCAAAATTGTGGAACAGCCTCTCAAATGAGATGAAGTCGGCACCACCCATAATAAACTTTAAAAACTTGAGCCCCAGTTGTCCTTGATGAAGATTGTATAGTTTGACTGAAGAACTGTTTTCTATTTTCTTACTTAAGTTTTAATTGTTCCTATTTATGTATTTAATTTGTCTCTTAACTTATCATTAGAGCAAAACTGCTCTTAGGTTTTTAGGATTTTTAATGGTATTTTTGTATTTAAACCGAAGGCCCCTTGAAAACAAGCTACCGCTGAAGGGATACCCTTCCTAACCACTTTTAATAATAATAATAAAAATAATTATAATTAGGGTACCTTCTTCGGGTGTCAAATGTGAAATGTGCTTAAAAATTAATTCGTATTGAATAGAGTTTATTTCTATTTAGTACTGTATCTCTTTCACTAGTTGCATTTAGATATATATTAAATCCCAGAGACTAGTAATACTAGGTTGCTCTCCCTGGGTTTCGCCCTTGTAGTATAGTTTAGTAGCTCGTACGTAGTGTTTTAAGTAAATTTCTTGTTGTACTTTCTAATGCATCTAATAGAAAAGCAGAAGTGTCTAAATAGCTCATTGCGCAATCTATGAACTGCTGTGCCGTACACTTATCAGCTGATTGTAGAGAGTATGGCCAAAGTGTTTCCTTTTTAACACAAGCGAGCTAATTGAAAATGATGCTGATGAATTGCAATCAAGCAATGAACTGTTGGTTGGAGAGGACATTAATCCATCTTTTGCTAACAACGATGATGTAGAGGACAGGAATGGTGATGGTAAGGAATGGACACATGTATTGATAATTCCTGAGAACGATATTTGCATTTTAATTAGATTTGAGAGCTATGTTTGTGTATACTAGCTATTGATGAGACAGTAACTGAGTTGAATGAAGAAGATTGTAAAAAGCGTCCACCCTCGCCGCAGTTCCTCTGCCTAAAATAGAGCCTGCTTAAAACCACCGAAAATTTAAAAGCACAAGAGCGAGTTTTAGAGGGAATATCACATACAGCAAAATATTGACATTTTTGGTCTGACAAATGCAGTTTTGAATACTTTTTAAATCATCAAGCAGTCAACCAATATGTTTGTGTGCGTTTCCCATTATGACCCACGTGTCATATCTCGAGTGCAATACTAGAATTGATCAAGTTGTGCACTTCCTTCTGCAATGCCTTCTCTTCATTCAGGTGCGCAATGATCTTCTCGGCCGGCTGCCATGAATTACAACTAGGTTTATGTAACATAGATATAAAGACCTCACTTACTGTTCTCCTTTACCGCAGACGAAAATTTAATTTAACTGGAAATCGAATGATATTAAAGATATTTTATAAAATTCATCATGGCCTGCAAATCTGCTCAGTTAGATCGCTATCAGGTTATTTTCTTCGTCTGCTTTGTTCTCTTTTATATTCTAATCTAGTTGCTGAATTGATGCTGTTAGCATTCTGTTAGCATTATAATTACCGACATTGTTATGCATGTGTTATGCATTACTTGTGACCAGAACAAGATGACGTTATGTATGTTCCTCCCATGGTCGTCTCATAATATTGCAATATCTACTTTTCTCCGTGTAGTGTTTGTTAATATTAGTTATGTACTAGCGAATTGTGCTGTGTATCTTTAGAAGAAGATTTTAACTATTGCCGTAAGGTCCGAGAACAGTGTGCTGACATAACATATACTAGGAATATACATAATCAAAAACTTTCATAGAAGTTAAAAGTTCCAATTTCATGCTGAACTGTACACTCGAACAACAAGAACCAACACCGATTGTGTATTTGTACTGTATAGCAAAAGTTTCTACATAGGATGCTCCTCTGACAGAGCCTATTTGTCAGATTGCGTTTTAGCATTGACTACTGTGAAAGCCGTGAGTGTAAGCTTTTCCTATATAAACTCATCTGGGAAATGTCATATATTAAATGAAACTAAAAGATGTTTCAAAAGTTATCACGCAGAAGCGTGACAAAATGAGTGACTTGACCGAGATTCATCGTCAAAATTCCCTTCAAGGGGTTGAATTGATACATTCATCTAATATCTAATGGCGGCTTCGACACATTGGCAAGGGAATAATTTGCTTGAACAATATACATAGATACACACACACACACACACACACACACAGACACACACACACACACACACACACACAGACACACACACACACACACACACACACACACACACACACACACACACACACACACACACACACACACACACACACACACATACACACACACACACACACACACATACACACACACACTGTATTCTAATACGAATGAACTCCTCAACTATAGTTCACAACATAGCCAGCCTTCAATAACATGAACAAAGTCTTGCCAATTATATAATAGGTGATGTAATAAGTTAGATTTTGCTGACAAAAACAAATACGCTATAAGCTCATAAGTCACATTATGCAAATTGCAGGCAATCACATCCAAAAGATCAATCGTACAGAGAAATAAGTTGAATTTCTAATTTGGATGGATACTTGTTTATCAAAATTGGAGAACTCTTTAACTGCAACTCACTCGAACATTTACACTCCATAAGTGTGAACTTTAGCACGATCCACAATCTAATTGATTCACTCTAAAAAACACATGTATATAGAAGAAATGGATAAAAATGCAAACTTACATTCCACATTAATTACTAAGGAGGATGACGTCTGTAACCTATGCAGGCCAACTTGTGTAATGCAAGTATATGTTCCAGCATCCTGTCTTTTTATACTCTGAAACACTAGGGTGTTTGATGTCGTAAAGCTATATGGGGATGAAGACCTGATAACGTAACGGGAAATCTGTGGGTTGCTTCTGGCATTGCACAAAACAGAAAAATAGCTTCCTTCTTCGACTGATACACTGTTTTGTGATGATGTGTTAAATGTTGGAGTATCAAGGTCTGGAAAGTTAGGAAAGATTGTAAACCAAACAGCAAAATAAGCGTGCAAAAATTCTTTATTTGTGGAATAATGTATATAAATTAACGCAAGCAACTATGAGTATAATCATATTTTGTATATGAATACATCAACAACAATTATTGAAATAATCTCCATTTATAGTTCTGATTGCTTCATGCATCATTCCATGAGCACATAGCTTATACTGAAGGTAGTTAATCAAATCGGAGACAATCTGGATGAGGATAGGAACTTTCATATGATACATATTAAGAACGAACTAGGAAAGAAGATTCTAGAACTATACTAGAAGGCATGAATCGATACACTAAATACTGTCATCCTATTCAAATGCATATTGATGAAATCTCTCATGCAAATTAAACCATGTCTATTCCAATTGCATTCACGACATTGCTGTCAAACTGAGCGTCTTACGGTTGCCCTACCTTATAATTAAGCAAATAGCAATTTATATAAGTCTCAAACTTACACACTACATCAACATCAATTGGGTCAGATGCAGATGACCCAAGTATACTTGTAGCAATACAATAGTATATGCCATCATCCTGTCTCATGGTTGAATTGATAAAGAGAACAGATGAGTTTGTAACGGTTGAATTTGAACCATTGATCCATTTTACGCCAGCTGCTGGAACAGAATTAGATGAACAGCTGATGTTCAGTGTTCCACCTTCTAATATAGTCGTGCGGTTGATGTTGGGAGTAATCTGTGGCTTTGCCAAATCTAGAAAAGAACAATAACGTTCTTCTAACATAAATCGTTCTTAATACAGCACTAATGCACATATCTCTATTAGTAAGTTGTAATCCATAAAATTATACTACTGCATGTTGAAGATGAACAACATTCACAAAGTAAAGCACAGAGAACAGGCTGCTGATTATGTTTAAGGTTGTAAGAATTGTTTGAACTGGAAAACCCTTTGGTCCAGTATTGAGACTTTCTTGGGTCTGTCATGATATATCAGCACTGAAGGTTCGTATGATTTACTTAGTTAGAATGTCTGAGATCGTCTAGCACTATGTTGGTACACAGAGGTAAAAGTAATGCACAAGTATAACACTTGAATAAGTAGATTAACATATAATATTCATAGAAATTAGCAAACGAGATGAAACACCCGTGTAAATATTGCAATTTCAATTACCATATTACCTCGACAGATAGTCCACCCTCGACAAAGCGTCCACACTCATTAAAGCGCCCACACTCATTAAAGCGCCCTACTCAAGAAAGCACCTCCAAGCCATCAAAATTAAGACAGTTTAAACCTTCAAACAAGGGCTCTCCCTGAAAAAGCGCTCAGCCCTCAAAAAAATACCATTGGAATATGCAAGAAGTACATACAAGATCTAGGCGTCAGTCAGAACAAACCAGTCAATGGCCATGTGTACACTACACTTACCTTTGAAAAGTATTGCACCACCCTGCTAAAAATGGCGGCTAACAGTGGCCAAGGGGCTGCTCTTGAGAATGTTAATAACATGATGTTTGCTATCCATAGCGTTCAGTTATTATATTTATCGTTAGAATATATTCTTCGCTTCCTCAACGTTAAAGGGGAACTAACTGTATACTGTAACTGAGATATTGTGTCAGAAATAGTAGGAATTGTGCTGAATGAGTGTCATCAAATGTTTTGGGCATTTACTAGTTGATGGTGGCATAACAGAAGAGTGTAGATACACTAATCTCCTGAAGAAAGAGTGTGATACGGTACTTCCTTGAATAGAAGCCGCGGCTTCTATTTTTGTCGAAGAAACAAATTGCGGCGTCTATTCAAGGGCGGCGTCTATTCAAGGGCGGCTTCTATTAAATTCGAGTGACAGAATTTTTCATTCATTTGTTGTCATATGAAGTAATTGCAATGCAAGGAAATGTATTCGAAAAAGAGATTTCAGAGCATAAGGCAAACATTTGTATGACTTGTGATATCAGTTGTGAATACGGAATGGAATGGACTTTTTTGTAAGGTGGTCAGACAGCAGTTAAAGATTTGGAATGGAAATAGCGTTATGTGTGTTGCAATAGATCCCCGCGGTCGGACACCACAGTTTCATGTAGACAAATGCCAGCTTCTTTTCAAGGGCGGCTTCTATTCAAGGGCAGCTTCTATTCAAGGGCGGCTTCTATTTATTTTCCAAAGAGACTTTTTGCGGCTTCTATTCGAGGGCGGCTTCTATTCAAGGGCGGCTTCTATTCAAGCGCAGCTTCTATTCAAGAAAATACGGTATTTCACTTTTTTAAAATGAGAATTTATCAGAACTCATGATACTAAACAGAGTTTTGCTTAATTGGTTGACTCTGTTCTCAATGATACTATTGTAGACCACTGGATAGTTTCAGGTGAGTGATATGTTGTTATGCCAGTGGGCATGTCATTTCAGCAAGCTCCTGTCTTGGCTTCTACAAGAACAAAGGCCATACATTTGATAGTAGTAACAATGCTTTTGCTATCAAACTGTATACACTTACCAGAAGGACTCTTTAGATAATCTTTATCTTTATGTTATTAAATGTCTAATTATTTCAATCGACATGCAGAATCTCCAAGATTAGCTCACAAGCAGCCGCTTTATGAGCAAATGACTTGCTGCTCTAAATGGCGATCGCCAATTTCCCACACATTCATTTCGTATGTTAGACTTGAAACATCTTCGCCTTGACAAGGCGGAAAGTCATGCTTCTGCAGTCTAAAATTCGTCATTCTGCTGCAGTCTGCTATCCCTAATATAAACAGTTATTTCTTGCCCATACGTTTGATAGCAGTGCTTTACAATATTGCAAATTTTTCTACGGAAAAACATCAATAGTGCTTCCCAGGATCTACTACTTCGAAACTTGAATAACTGACTAATCTCTTCAAGCCCAAAGAAAGACAGAATAGGCCCTTACAGCAAAAAGTATTTGTTATGCACATTTTCTAGACCATGCCCTTAGCTGATGTTAGCAGCCATATGTTGCAGGGTAGTGCAATACTTTTGAAGGTGAGTGTAGAACGGATCCAAGTGGATTCGTACAGAATCAGGACATCTGAAGTCACCAGAAAGAAGATCCACTGTGTAGTGGATGCTAAATGCATGGGAAGAGGTGTCTTTGCTTTACAACATTATAAATAATCTGACTTCGTCATATACCGTGGATCCAATCCCTTAACACATAATCAGTCAACTACTACTCCCTTCGCAACCAGTATGCCATTGGACGAATTTGGACAGGAACAGTACAAATTAAGTCCAGCTCCTATCCAAATTGCCTAGTTGAATGGCATGAAGTAAATGATGAAATTAGACTTGCACCATCGGTTGGTATCTTTAAGACAATGTTGATCTCCAAACACCCGTCATCCTACTAAATGTATGTTTTGTGATTCATGACCCAATAGGATTATCCTATCTCACCCAACTTAGAGTAGGGTTAAGCAAATTATGTTTTCACAAGTTCAATCATAACGTTAAGGATTCTTTCAAACCAATGTGCTCTTCTAACGATGCCAATGAATTACTAGAAACGTCTGGATATACTAATCTCTCAAATAAGGTATTGATACAACTATTACTATATGGTGACAGAGCCCCCCAACGACATCAATAGCAATATAACTAATTGAGCTGAATTTATAATATATTCATACAATAGGTGGATTCCTGTAAAGTCTCTGTAATGTAACCACAATCATGCCAATCTTTTGTAAAGTCCCTTGTCGAACGGTCCCACTGTGCCCATTTCTCTATTACCCCATTTCCCATTTGACACATGGTTTATATAGTGCCATTGGCTGGTCATCTTGACACCATACCCGTCTTCAAAACATTACCAATCTAACCACTTAGCTAACCGCAATCAGTTTGTGTTGTTGTTCAATAAGGATATCCTTTGTGTTTATATAGTGATGGGATGAATTGTTGTCGTTACTGTTCTCTTAGACAGGGCTCCTAGATCTTCTCAATCTTAGGGTACCTTCTTTGGGTGTCAAATGTGAAATGTGCTTAAAAATTTATTCGTATTGACTAGAGTTTATTTCCATGTAGTACTGAATCTCTTTCACTAGTTGCATTTAGATATATATTAAATCCCAGAGACTAGTAATACTAGGTTGCTCTCCCTGGGTTTCGCCCTTGTAGTATAGTTTAGTAGCTCGTACGTAGTGTTTTAAGTAAATTTCTTGTTGTACTTTATAATGCATCTAATAGAAAAACAGAAGTGCCTAAATAGCTAATTGCGCAATCTATGAACTGCTGTGCCGTACACTTATCAGCTGATTGTAGAGAGTATGGCCAAAGTGTTTCCTTTTTAACACAAGCGAGCTAATTGAAAATGATGCTGATGAATTGCAATCAAGCAATGAACTGTTGGTTGGAGAGGACATTAATCCATCTTTTGCTAACAACGATGATGTAGAGGACAGGAATGGTGATGGTAAGGAATGGACACATGTATTGACAATTCCTGAGAACGATATTTGCATTTTAATTAGATTTGAGAGCTATGTTTGTGTATACTAGCTATTGATGAGACAGTAACTGAGTTGAATGAAGAAGATTGTAAAAAGCGTCTGCCCTCGACGCAGTGCCTCTGCCTAAAATAGAGCCTGCTTAAAACCACCGAAAATTTAAAAGCACAAGAGCGAGTTTTAGAGGGAATATCACATACAGCAAAATATTGACATTTTTGGTCTGACAAATGCAGTTTTGAATACTTTTTAAATCATCAAGCAGTCAACCAATATGTTTGTGTGCGTTTCCCATTATGACCCACGTGTCATATCTCGAGTGCAATACTAGAATTGATCAAGTTGTGCACTTCCTTCTGCAATGCCTTCTCTTCATTCAGGTGCGCAATGATCTTCTCGGCCGGCTGCCATGAATTACAACTAGGTTTATGTAACATAGATATAAAGACCTCACTTACTGTTCTCCTTTACCGCAGACGAAAATTTAATTTAACTGGAAATCGAATGATATTAAAGATATTTTATAAAATTCATCATGGCAGCAAATCTGCTCAGTTAGATCACCATCAGGTTACTTTCTTCTTCTGTTTTGTTGTCCATTATGTTCTAATCTAGTTGCTGAATCGATGCTGTCTTCATTGCATTGAGCATTCTGTTAGCATTATAATTACCGACATAGTAATGCATTACTCGCGACCAGAACAAGATGACGTTATGTATATTCCTCCCATGGTCGTCTCATAATATTGCAATATCTACTTTTCTCCGTGTAGTGTTTGTTAATATTATTCATGTACTAGCGAAGTGTGTGGTGTATCTTTAGAAGAAGATTCTAACTATTGCCGTAAGGTCCGAGAACAGTGTGCTGACATAACACATACTAGGAATATATATAATCAACAACTTTCATAGAAGTTAAAAGTGCCAATTTCATGCTGAACTGTACACTCGAACAACAAGAACCAACACCGATTGTGTATTTGTACAGTATAGCAAAAATTTCTACATAGGATGCTCCTCTGACAGAGCCTATTTGTCAGATTGCGTTTTAGCATTGACTACTGTGAAAGCCATGAGTGTAAGCTTTTCCTATATAAACTCATCTGAGATATTTCATATATTAAATGAAACTAAAAGATGTTTCAAAAGTTATCACGCAGAAGCGTGACAACATGAGTGACTTGAACGAGATTCATCGTCAAAATCCCCTTCAAGGGGTTGAATTGATACATTCATCTAATATCTAAAGGTGGCCTCGACATGTTGGCCAGGGCAATAATTTGCTTGAACAATATACATAGATACACAGACACACACACACAGACACACACACAGACACACACACACAGACACACACACACACAAACACACACACACACACAGACACACACACACACACACACACACACACAAACACAGACACAGACACACACACACACACACACACACACACACACACACACACACACACACACACACACACACACACACACACACACACACACACACACACACAGACATAGACACACAGACACACAGACACACACATATACACACACAGACACATACAAACAAACACACACACATATACACACACACACAAACACACACACACACACACACACACACACACACACACACACACACACACACACACACACACAGACACACAGACATAGACACACAGATACACAGACACACAGACACACACACATACACACACAGACACACACAAACAAACACACACACACATACACACACACACACACACACACACACACACACACACACACACACACACACACACACACACACACACACACACACACACACACACACACACAGATACATGCATACCTATATATATACAAACATACATGCATACACGCATGCATGACCACAGATATACTACATCCTGATATGAATGAAATCTTCAAGTATAGTTCAAAACATAGCCAGCCTTCAAATAAAAATGGAAAAATTCTTGCCAATTATATAATAGGTGATGTAATAAGTTAGATTTTGCTGACAAAAACAAATACGCTATGAGCTCATAAGTCACATTATGCAAATTGCAGGCAATCACATCCAAAAGATCAACCGTACAGAGAAATAAGCTGAATGTGTAATTTGGATGGATACTTGTTGTTCAACATTGGAGAACTCTTTAACTGCAACTCACTCGAACATTTACACTCCATAAGTGTGAACTTTAGCACGATCCACAATCTAATTGATTCACTCTAAAAAACACATGTATATAGAAGAAATGGATAAAAATGCAAACTTACATTCCACATTAATTACTAAGGAGGATCTCGTCTCTAACATATGCAGACCAACTTGTGTAATGCAAGTATATGTTCCAGCATCCTGTCTTTTTATACTTTGATACACTAGGGTGTTTGATACCAAAAAAGTAGATGGGGATGAAGACATGATAACGTAACGCGAAATCTGTGGGTTGCTTCTGGCATTGCACACAACAGAGAAATAGCTTCCTTCTTCGACTGATACACTGTTTTGTGATGATGTGTTAAATGTTGGAGTATCAAGGTCTGGAAAGTTAGGAAAGATTGTAAACCAAACAGCAAAATAAGCGTGCAAAAATTCTTTATTTGTGGAATAATGTATATAAATTAACGCAAGCAACTATGAGTATAATCATATTTTGTATATGAATACATCAACAACAATTATTGAAATAATCTCCATTTATAGTTCTGATTGCTTCATGCATCATTCCAGGAGCACATAGCTTATACTGAAGGTAGTTAATCACATCGGAGACAATCTGGATGAGGATAGGAACTTTCATATGATACATATTAAGAACGAACTAGGAAAGAAGATTCTAGAACTATACTAGAAGGCATGAATCGATACACTAAATACCTTCATTCTATTCAAATGAATATTGATGAAATCTCTCATGCAAATTAAACCATGTCTATTCCAATTGCATTCACGACATTGCTGTCAAACTGAGCGTCTTACGGTTGCCCTACCTTATAATTAAGCAAATAGCAATTTATATAAGTCTCAAACTTACACACTACATCAACATCAATTGGGTCAGATGCAGATGACCCAAGTATACTTGTAGCAATACAATAGTATATGCCATCATCCTGTCTCATGGTTGAATTGATAAAGAGAACAGATGAGTTTGTAATGGTTGAATTTGAACCATTGATCCATTTTACGCCTGCTGCTGGAACAGAATTAGATGAACAGCTGATGTTCAGTGTTCCACCTTCTAATATAGTCGTGCGGTTGATGTTGGGAGTAATCTGTGGCTTTGCTAGATCTACAAAGAGACAAAAAATGTTCTGTGAAGGACAGCCTCCTATTCTTGACAGAACAATACAGAAATTTCGTGAAAAGTCTGCTGGAATATATGGCTTGATAACGGTCCTGCTTGTCCAATGATCCGAGAGTTATCGTACTTATATGTTTTGGCGCATTCTGGATTGGTAATAAGGTGTTGTCATATGGTCGAATCATGAGTCATTTTAGGATTATTGTTTTTGCAAATACAAGGTGGCTGTTCTCTTACTGTATTGCTTTTCTTTCTGATGCTCGTGGGTACATGTTGTTTTATTCTATCTGCTAGTCTCTGCGTAGTGCGTACTACGTACTGGGCTTCATCTCGGCACGAAAACTCATAGACTACACAACTTTTTTGAGTGGTAGGAACGTTGTCTCTTTTAGCAGATGACAGCATGACCATAGTATTATAAGCCGCACGGGCTCCACCACATAGAAACAGGAAGTAATGGGTTTATTAATTTGGTTTTCAAATTTTGATGAGACATTTCCAATCCTGGGCCATTTTAGGTAAACCGGAAACTGTTTTTCTGATGAAATGTTGGCTAGCTTTTACTTAATGTAAGAAATAAGGACATCTTTTGGATATCCACTGTCAATTAGCAGTTGTTTTATTGTGTCCAGCTCAGAATCTAATTTAGTGTCAGAGCAAATCATAAGTGCTCTATAAACTAAAGTTTTGATAAGGTTAATTTTCCTTGCTTTTGGGCTGAATGAATTCCAATGGATATAGTGACCAGTAAACGTTGGTTTCCTGTAAATGCTGGTGAGAAATCCAATGCCCCCTTTCTCTACTGAAATTTCTAGAAAACTCAAGGAGTTGTTTTGCTCCTTCTGCTGACATAAAGACTTAGAGCCCAGTCTTGTGTAAACAAAAAGAGTTCTTGTTCTCACTTGGACTCTTCAAGTAAAGAGTGGTGAACGGGTGCTAATTGGCCAATCATAGTGCCAAATAAACGTATTATTCATCATATCACGTGTAGCCACATCAGGCTATATATTTCAGTTTACTTTTTGGTCATTATCCGACATTTCATGCTCTGACGTGTGTCTGACGAAAAAAGCTTACAATATCCTAAAAGAATGTCCCAGCCTTTCGTGCTATAGTGACAGTCAGAAATTGCTATTATTGAGGCACAAGTTATGTGACTTACTTAAAAACTGAAAAGGAAGTATGAAAGCCAGTAGGACAGCCCCCGGAAAGGGTGTATGCAAGACAGATTATTCTGTTATCTGTGCTTGAGAGGTGCCCCACAATCTTAGCAATTACTGTTTGGTGACCTAGGCTATTCA
Source organism: Mastigias papua (assembly GCA_964019165.1). Taxonomy (NCBI): domain Eukaryota; kingdom Metazoa; phylum Cnidaria; class Scyphozoa; order Rhizostomeae; family Mastigiidae; genus Mastigias; species Mastigias papua. The sequence goes on along the minus strand of OZ025279.1, from coordinate 10,514,488 downwards.
AAATGACATCACAACGTGTTTCATTTTTGTCCTATTTTTTTCTATGCTCCGTACAAGTTCTCACTCAGCCTGAATGCCTGAAATATGATGCAGATTTCTCACTTTTAGTGCATAAAGCTATAACATACCAGGGTAATTGAATTGTCAACAACTATCGCAAAAGTTTGAAAATCTCTGAAGAGCTGAATATCAATGACATGAAGTAGCTTCATGACTCGTGCAAGATTATCTGAATTAAATTCCTTGCCTTTCCATGAATTTTCTTTATAGTCGAAAATTTTCCAATACAATATTCCCAGACTATCCTATTGTAGTAAGAGATCCACGAAGTACCACATTACGATTGGAAGCAGAGATCAGTCCAGTTTATCATTGTTTAGATTTCATATATACATGACGATTAGCCATGTTAAGAAGACGACATACATACCTTAGTAAATTAACAAGTTAGACCATTCCGAAACTAAAAATGAATAGACATTAGAACGATCTGAGACGACACGTCCCATCTTCAACTAATTAAAGGGAAGAGAGAGGGAGATAATAGGCAAATGTTAATAGAATCTTGTATCCAAAATAGCTAAATAATTAGATATGAAAATGGATCAGAAATAATCCATTCTCAATAAACAGTATGAATTACCTAGGTATGAAAATGTATCGGAAATGATACATTCAAATAAACAGTGGAAAATACTCGAATAAGGAAACAGAATAGGTTAGTAAACAAAAAATCTAGGGCAATTAACAAAGAGCCAGAAGTGTAGAAGTCTGTTGATTAAGCGTGGCATGATCCCTAAAAAAGAACAAACTCTCATGTATATTTAAATGATTTTTTTTATTCTAGACAAAGTTTGTAATAAATTTGATTTACTTATACACGAGAGTCTGCCTATTTCTAGGGATCGTCCCAAGCTTAGTAAACATACTTCTATACTTCTGGCTCTTTCTTAGTCGCCCTGGATTTCTTGTTTACTAACCTATTGGGTTTCCATGTTTGAGTATTATCCACTATTTATCTGAATGCATCATTTAAGATCCATTTCCATATTAAGGTAGTTTTCATTGTTTATTGACTATGGGTCACTTCAAATCTATTTCTACATCTCCTTATTTAGCCATTTTCGGAACAAGATTCTATTAATGTTTACTCACTGTCTCCCTCTCTCTTCCCTTTAATTAGCTGAAGATGGAAGGTGTCGTTCTGAACCATACTAATTTCCAGGCATTGTCAATTTCGGAATGGACTAACTTGTTAATTTACTCGGGTATGTCTTCTTCTTAACATGGCTAATCGTCATGTACAAATGAAGTCTAAACAATGATACACACTGGACTGTTCGCTGCTTTCAATCCTAATGTGGCACGTCGCGGTTCTCTTTATTAAATTCATAATCAAAATGCCTTCCCTACAAATGTATCTATTCTATTTAGCACTGATGAAGCAGTCCTTCTATATTGTAGACTGGTCGATGGCTCTGCAATGCTTTTATATAAAGTGAAAAATACTGGAAATTCATTGAAAATAGAAAAGAAAGTGACAGGGTATTCGAAAGTTAAATGAAATAGTATAATCTAGAACATCTCAGACAGTTTCTTTTGTATCACTTGGATTTCTGTGGATGTAGCTAGCTGGGGAAACTTCCCAAGAAAACGAACAAAAATCCAAATTTGCGGACTTTTTCCTGCCTGCATTATAAGTAAAAATATCTGACTATTCACTGTGTTTCCTAAGCTTAGGCGAACTTATCTAATTTTGCAGGTTTTTGCAAACTTTGTAGGAACCCTGTGCAACAAGGCAGGCAAGGGCATGGTAATTACCAAAGTCAACCAAGGGCATGGTAATTACCAACTTCTATTGTTAGGGGCTATGGCCCCGGTTGCCCAACCTCCCGGCCCCCTGGATCCGCTATTGTATGTAGTCCTGTGTAGTGGCATGTAGGGTATAGTGGTGTAGTACAGTGTTTTCGTTGTAACGTGTTGAGTAAATGGTGCTATGTATTGTTTATGGTTAATTTAGAATACATATTGTAAGAGTCAACCGCAGTGGGGACTAGATAACAACGCGTCTTTTCCCGCTGTGGCTGACTCAGACTAGTAAGCACTTTGTGCAATCTTAGATCTTCCACCTGAAAGAAACACAGATCATTACTCAAATACAATGGGATGGGCCACAGATGCTTGTAACTAGTCTTCTGGAAATTCAAAAGACCTTAAAACCAATCCATATTTTGTCCCTACTTTTTTATAGTCAGGTATCTACCCTCATAGCTTGTCTCCAAAGCTACAAAGAAAAGATTGTTAGTATGATTTTTATGAAACTAGCACCCATGCAAAAAGAAACAATAATATCATTTATGAAAAATAGTATCATTAAGAAATGAATATAAACTACAACAAAAATGACAAAATAATTAGCAAGTTTTGTGAGCACTGCTACAAATAAGGCCTTGAAAAAACATATGTCCAGTTTCCCCGTAATTTTAAATATATCAAATATCAATTCACACTAAGTGGAAGCTGAGAATAAGGTATGAAGCATACATACACTGAACAGATAATACTGCTATAGGTGATATCGTAGATACTCCTGAATGAGAAATAATGCATGTATAATTTCCAGCATCATTCTCTGTCACACCTGAAATTGTCAGTGTTTTTCCACTGTTCGTGTAGCTGATCTCTGCTCTGTTCGCAATGACTTTGTTTTCCTTTCTCCATTGAAATGAAGGCACCGGGAATGCAGTAGCATTGCATGTAAACACTGTTGTTTCTCCTTTGATAACAGTTCTTGAGGTTGGATACTTTATAATTGAAAGCAGTTCTAAGAGACATAGATAAAAAGTTACTGTCAGCTAAGGCCATAACACATTGATATTGCCTCGTACATTTAGTATATGACTGTAGCTAATCAACTTCAACTACACTGGCGGAGTTAGCACCGGTCGTGCTGATCTTTCTAAGGACGAGTAAAAGTGCCAAGTACAATTAAATAAATCTTCCTTGTAAAATAATCTCTAAAACCCTTTTTCTCGAAATGGAACTACTTTACCCCTGTATCTGGCTGTACTCAAATAATAAGCACTCTTGTCGATTGTACTTCAGTACCACAGTTATGGGTCTATTACACTGGACACTCTGTGGATGGTCGTGCTGAAAATCTATAGCACGAACTTGCAGTTGCGATCGTTATGATATATGCAGTACTTTAAAAGCTTTAACGCCATTTGATTGGCTTATGTGTTTTAACTTGGAGCTAGCACGGACCTTTGGTCGTGCTCATTTGAAATAACAAGATTGCAACTGAAAGATATCTTGAGTCAAGATACTTCTTTCGTTGATTAAGTATCTAGGTGTCGAAGCTTAGCCATTACATCAGAGAATCGTGAATTTGGAAAACATTATCTATTGTCTACTGAAACCTTTTGTCCTCACAATATTAATTCAAGAGGGAGGTAATTATCCAAGTGCAACTAGACACAGGGTATTCGAAGATGATCGGTAGCTATGAAAGAGAAGATTGGTAAGAAGCAGTGATGGTAAAAAGCCTCTTTTTTCTCGCCTCGTTAACTTCTATGTCCTGGTCTTTGAACGAACCCTTGATTATACCAAGCATACCATCGTTCCCAAATTGCATTTTCTAGCATTTTACGACCGAAAGACAGTGAGGTACTCAATACCAAAGTAAAGGAAGTGAATAAGCTCCATAAAGAAGAGCTAGACCTACATGGATTTGATTTTATCGATAATACCAACGTATTACTTAGTACTATTGGAGAGGTCGGTATGCATGTCAATCCAGGAGGCATATATAAATTCGCAGTTAAAATTGCTAGTCATCTGCGTTATTTTTAGGGGCGTAAAGGCCTAAAAGTAGATCAAATAAAAACTAAAATTAAAAAAGGATGTAAAGGGCTTAGAATTGCGTCATATAATATAGTTTCCTTAGGAAAATATAAGAATGAATTGGAAACTGTATTAAATGAGAGTAAACTAGACGTAATAGACCTGAACGAAACGAGGCTAGAGAGTAGGGTGCCAGATTGGGTAATAAACATAGAGAATTATCAAATCTATCGAAAAGATAGGAATACTGCTGGTAGTGGGGTGGCTGTATATGTCAGGGAGATCCTGCCCCACTTTCAGCGACTCGATATTATAGATCTAGATCTTGAACTTATCGGCATTGAAATAACTCCAAAAATACTAAGAGCTTCGTCATTCTTAGCTGGTATACGCCCCCGACGGATAACCAAGATAGTAAGTCATTTACTAATCAGGAGGGGATTCTGCGCAAGTTTGATTCTGAAGATAAGTAAGTTATTCTTGTTGGGGACACGAATTGTGATCTCAAGCCGCACAGTGATTGGAATACAAAGAGGTTAAAATCTTTATATTCCTTCTTTCAATTTGAACAACACATAAAATAATATAGTCGTGTTCCCAGTAAGAGAAACAGTGGGGGCAAAACTATTATAACTAAAAGCCTCATCGGCCACTTTGCTACAAATAGAGAAAGACATATTCTTAAAAGTGAAGTTACTAAATTAGGTATGGCAGACCATTACTTTACAATTGGGACAAAGAAAATTAATGCATGGCGTACCCCACAAAAATGCTAAAAAATGGTAGAAATGCAGAGGCTTAAAAACTACAATAACGATGAATTTTTGTCTACCTTGCATTCTGTAGACTTCACAGCCCTGTTTTCTGAGTTATCATTGGACCCAAATCAGATGAAAGCAACTTTCCATGGGGTATTTGAATCCTTACTAAATTTACATGCCCCTTTGAGTAAACGAAAGGTATGAGTGGAATATGTCCCGTGGATAAACCCTTCGATCAGAACAATCATGCGCAAGCGCGACTCAACACAAAGATTGGCGATAAAAGATATAGCATTGTGGTCAAAATACAAGAAGCTCCGCAATCATGTGATATCTAGTATACACGAAGCGGTAAAGGATTACTTTTCTCAGAAGATTTCGGAAAATGAAGGCAACCTTTCAAAAATATGGAAAACTACAAATACCGTTCTTGGTATAACACCGAAACCCACGTTATACCAAGCAATGAAGAGGTTGTTGAGCTGAAATTCAAACCCGTTACTAAGCAGAATATGCTTACTGCACTAAGAGGACTAAAGGACTCTAAATCTCCCGGGCCAGATAGAATTCCGGCAAAGATACTAAGGGACGCAGCGGAATTAATCTGTGACCCCCTTATAGACAATTTTTAATGAGTCGCTGAAAGTTGAAATGTTTTCTGATATATGGAAAACCGCTAGGGTAGCACCTATTTTTTAAATCAGAACGGCAATCAGATTTAAATAATTATAGATATATTATTTAAATAATTATAGATATATTATTAATTATAATTATATGATTATATAATTCTAATCATATAATTATAATTTCAGTTCTTTCGGCTATTTCGAGAATATTTGAAAAGGAAGCGCGAGATCAACTTTTTGAATTTTTACACAAACTATATGCTATTCAAGAACCAATTTGCCTACCGCCAACTTCATTCAACAATAAAACATCACTGTTGAATGTAACTGAGTCTTGGTATAATAATGTTGATCGAAAGAATGTTAACATAAGCCCTTTCCTTGATTTACGAAAGGCATTTGACACTATTGATCATGACATTCTATTAGCCAAATTAAAAAGATATGGCGTCTGTAAGAAAGAGCTCGCATGGTTCGCTTCCTACCTAACAGAACGACAGCAGTATTGCTACCTTAATGGCCAGAATTCAGAGAAAAGACTGGTTAATAGTGGCATTCCTCAGGGATCATGTTTAGGGCCTCTTATATTTATTTTATATACCACTGATTTTCAGGAGTCTCTGGCAAAATTTACGCCAAATATGCATGCAGATGACACGAGCATTACTTTAGGTGGGGAGGATGCTTACCAACTTTTGGAAGATTTAAGAAATGAGCTGCCAGATAAAACAAGCTAAGCCTAAATGTAACGAAATCCGAATATATGTTGTTTGGCAGTAATAAGCAATTATAGGTGCTAAGGTGCGACATGAGATTCCAAACAACATATAAAATGTGGAATCTGTTGCACCTTTCAAAAAGCAGGCTAAAAACTACTTTTTGGGCCAATGAAACATAGAAGACCCCTTGAAACATGGCCTCCTGGAAGAACAGTGTAATTTTATTTAAATAGTCGTAAAACAAACTGGAGATAATCCAGTCACTATTTTTTGTACATTTGTAATTATTTTAGTTGAAGGAGTTTTATATATAAAGAAGTTCATAATGATAGTGATAATGAAAGTTGATCGTACCCCTGTTCAAGGAACCTTTCTTTCTTGAAGTCGGGAAAGACTTATTTGAGAAGAAAAATGGGCTAAGCGCACCTTCATTTTTGTGCAATATATCAATATATAGCTATATCGTAAATTATATAGAGGATCAGCAGCAACTTCACTCCAACAATTGAAAAATTTCCTGCGAAGTCAAGAAGACTCCATTTCCTCTACAAAGAAATAGCATAAGCAAACCTGGCAAGGGTCTTGCTGCATAAGGGATAATTTTCCATAATATAGCTAAGTAGTGATTTTCACTGCATTTTTTAATAAAGAAATAGCTCTTGCAAGTAATAGGCTCGGCTGGTAACGGAAAGTTCTAAGTTCACATCCTCTTGGAATACCCTGAAACTTTCAATTATCTAACTACACCACACAATACCAATATTCTGAAGCAAGAGTTGATGTCACATTGATGATTCAATTCATTCTGGCCTGTCTGAGTTAGGCTGTTTTGTGGAGAGTGATAATTGAACTCAGCTGTGTGTGAGCAACCCACTTTGGCCTCTAGCTAGTCAGCAAAAAATACTCAAAATGGAAATACTGGCATTTCGAGGCTATCACACTATATGAATCTATTAAAAATGCCAAGGCCATGCAGTAAGGCCTAATACATTATTAGAGAAAAGGGCTTGTTGTTGTTGCTGTTGTTGTTGTTGTTGTTGTTTACTTTACTTTTTGTAGGCAGTGACATATAGCATTCTCAGTTAATTTAGGCCTATTGTTCACGACGCATCCAGGCATGGGACCCCTAGTTTAACGGTCCTTTCGACGGATGGTGGAGCGAGTTGCTTTGGTCGTTTATCTCGAAAGTCGCCCACCCAGTTGATGACCTAGCACAGCCAAGGTTAACCTGAGTCAGCTAACGGTTGCTACCTGAGCTGTTTGCCCTCATCCAACATTTGGACAACAGTAAGTTCTATTTGTAGATGTATTTTCTTCTACTTGTCTTCTTTGTTATTCGGAGGAGACGACTGACTGCCTGGAACTCTGCACTTTACTTTTCTACCAGCTGTTGATTTACTATATCAGTGCAAGATTATCTCCTATATACAGAATACTGGAAATCTTGTGTAATTGATAAATACTGCATTGACAAATACACTTGCATTTGAGCCAAGGCCTAAAAAACAGTGGTCCTATCCACTACTGGTGCTCATGAAAATTCAAAATAGTGGTCTTGAAAATTAAAATTAGCGGCAGAACAATTGGTGGTATGGCAATTAAGAAATTTTCTTGCAAAAATAACAAGAGAATGAAAATATATTTTACAACAAAACGCTTTATGTAGGAAATAGATGTGGCCTTCGAGAATTTTTTTCCGGTTTTCACCCATAAACCCTTATTTTCTCTCAAATATTGGTCTTGTGCCATTTGCTTATTTTAGGCCCTGATTTGGGGACCCAGTAGGGACAAGTTGAACTGGGAAGATGTCTCAGGCGTAAGAAATTATAAATTCGAATAAAAACTCTTTCAATCATCCATCCCCCTCGAAAGTGACCTCCAGCTATATAACAGGTGCAGTGTAGCATTGAAGTCAATGGGGTTCCACCTTCAAGTATTTAATAATTAGCTCCAAACGTTATCCTAGATCTGTCTCTGAGAAACCGACAGCATTTTCATTGATTTTGCCATGTTTGTGCTACAAACTGGAGTTTTCATCAGAAGAGATAAGACTTCAGAGTATAAGGTTCCTTCCATAAATGCATGTTAAACATAGAAAAAATCTATTTTCTATACCTTAACACATCCGTACTTAAATTAGCACAATTTATCTTGGTCCATCCGAACTTGATTTGGCGCCATAGGCGGATCGAGAGTTTGGCTTAGTTATTTTCATTCCATGAGGTTTCCACATCTCATTCACCTTGCCTAATAGTATTTGTAAATCTTTTGTGTTCATTGTTATTGGAGGTGTGTCATCAGTATAAACGAATAAAAGTATGAAGTATCGTGAGATAGAACTAAAATTAGTACTCTAATAAGCGACGGAAGTGGATTTTTATTGCGTGGTTGTTGAGACCAATCGTCCATACTTTGCTATTAATCTAATAAAAGCGGACAATTAGGTGATAGGGTGATTTATGAAAATAGGACCGTATATTTCGGCCATAGGATACTGGAACTGCTAAAATAACTCCGAAGAAAGAGTTCTTCACCTTCCGACAGAGGACGTTAGCTCCAATGTAATTCTAAAGCCCCTAGCTCTCTCCTGATGCCATCCCTTGTAGCCATGGGAGTATGGGGGGGGGGGGCAATTGCACCCTACGTCTTGAAGGAAGGTCATTGTGACTCCTTAAAAGTTGAACAGAGGGATATTATTTAAAACTTTAAGTGAACTAGAGAAAGAGAACGATTATGCCACGGGAACAGAAAGATGGGGTAGAGAGGACAGATCGCCCTGGACCCGAAGTCCTCAGAAGAGCTACAGAGCTATGAAATTGTTATTTGGTGATAGCATCAACTTTGCAATCTATAATGACCTCATGAGGGGCCACATGTTTTCATTTGCCTCGGCCTCCAAAACAGCTCTCGAAGGCTTGGTAGGGGCTTCATGTACACTACCAAAAATCCTCATACTTTTCCTCTCTAATCAGCCCCCTGCTACCGCTTCAACGTATTACCATCCCTCCTCCATAAGTAGGTCCCTATAAAATCAGGCGAGGAATACCCTAACATCAACTGATACATATATTTATATAGTCCTAGTTTCATTTTGGAACAAATTCCTTAATTCTTTCATCTCATTCGCAATATAGCTCCTCAGAAAAAGCTAATTCGCAAAAATGCATAAATAATTGCTCGTTGTTTATAATAATTTAACTGCTGCGGAGTTTTGTATGTAGTGATACAGCGTAAATATGACGTAAACACACGGCGGAGACAACAGCCTGGGTGAGTGGTTTCATCCTTATAACTTAGCACCCGTGCACTACCATAAATTCTGAAATTATCCCCTTGGGGCTTATTTATTTTTGATGCTTTTTGGCCGGGGCTTATTCAAGGGGGGGCTTATTGGAGGGAGACTTATAAAGTATTTTGACGCATGCCGCATAAAAAGCTCACTATCAAAGTTCCTATTCTTCAACATATGAAAAGAACAGTTTAAATTCAAGAATTAGTCTTTATCAAAGTCTTCATTATCATCTGGGATGGGGGCCGATTCGTGGGGGGCTTATAAAAAATTTGAAGTTCTGGCGTGGGGCCTTATTCGAGGGGGCCAAATTGAGGATTTACAGTATGCCAAGAATTTTATCCCATATTTTTGACGTACATGACGAGAGCTTTCATATGGTATATAGTTTATATACAATTATGATTGCCAGGATTGTTAACATCCGACTAATATTGTTTAAAACCTCAAAATCTTTGCAATATGTCAACTAAGTAATATTTTACGTCTCAATAAATTAGGCAACGTACATCTGGCTGTCAGGCATTAACAAGAAACAGACACAAATCTATAATAATAAAAAATAATAATACAAAAACTAACGAATCTCTTATTTCCAATTTTTTTTTTTTGAAACTTCATATATATATAAATTCCAGTAATTAACATACAACAGTAAACCTCTCTATTTGAAGGTAGTTTACAGTTGGCTACTTGTGGTACAATACACTAAAATATCTATAATGTCAAAACATCTGGCGTATTCCAATCTTGATCTCTTCTGGAAAATATATAATACGTTGATCTGATAGCGATGGTGGATAGTTTTCTTAGGATGTAATTCTGATGTTTATCGGTTATGTTCAGTTCTTTAAGCATATTAACGAAATCGGTTGATAGTGAAGAAAATACTCCTAAAATGCTAATAGAAAGATTTATAAATGTAACTTTATTGAACTGATGTCGTAGTGTCATGATCAAGTCTTGATATTTCGTATCTTTACGTGTTATGTTATTAGCAAGGTTAGATTCATAGCCAACAGTAAGTTCAAGAACATATAGACACTTGTTATGGACATTTAAAAGCAGATCTGGTCTTAAGCTATCCCCGATAATAACTGAAGGACTTACAAAGCCTGGAAGATCAACGAACAAAGATGCTTCCTTAATGGATTGAAAGGTTGATGCAATGAAATGAAGTATTGAGTCATGGCGCCATGTGTAACGACCTTCGCTTAGGTAAACATTGCATCCGGCGACAACATGAAGGAGGGACTCTGGCATCAGGCAAAAACTACAATCAGAGGAGGAAGAGAGACGCCATTCTGAAAGATTTTTCCTAGTAGGAAGTGTATTATTCATATATCTGATTGTGAAGTTGAAAATATTTTTTGGCAAATTCGACTGAGCAGAAGACCAGATAGAGTTGAGCTTCGGTAAGGAATGTGATATGACAGCCGAAAAGAAGGAGCCCTGGGAGACTAGACGAGATGTTAATCTGTCTTCTTGATTGGAACGAAAAGCTTTCAGTACTTGCTTGGTGTCCTTATATTTATCGTACTGTAAGTTTGTGTGAGTGTTAGTTGATTTCCAAAGAGTCTGAATATCTTCGTTAGGTGAAGATTTTAGGACATTGCGAGCGATAGTCTGGCACTGGATAAATTTAGTTGACGGAGGGTAGATGTTCAACCCAAACTTAGTTTTAGTAAGGAAGACGTTGCTTAGGGTTCCACATACAGGAATTTCGAGCCATTTACGGATATAGGATGCAGCAATATTATCAAGGTTCTCTGACACCCATGTTTTCGAAAGGTCAGCTACAGTAAAGTGCCAAGAAAGTTTAGAAAGCAAATGACGACTGTACAATAAGAGTTTATACTTTGGATGCAGAGATAAGAGATCGATCTGAGTTAGGACTTTATTTAGCAGTTCATTTTGTGTAACTTTATGCATAGTATTAGTCATGCCAAAATCAAAGTATCTACCTAGGTATTTAAAAGACTCTCCAATCTTAACATGGGGTATCTTCTTATTGCTAATAAGAAGTTTAGGTTGATACTGGATTGACTTTGTTGCTGTTTTCTTTATGCCAAATGTGATGCATTTGTCTACTCGGATAATCATATCAGCCCATTGGCACCAAAGCGTGAAGCGATTTAAGAGGAGTTGGTTTTCACATTCTTGCCCACTAATTACCGCCGCATCGTCAGCAAACTGAAACCAATTGATCGGTCTGAGGGAAAATAGAGAGCCATTGACTATGCTTTTAGTAAAGAAACCACACTGGCGAAATTGGTCTGATTTGATATGTTGAATGAATGTGTTAAAGCAGAGGTTAAAAAGAAGGGGGCTCAGGCAATCACCTTGAAGGACACCGCGACCTACATTGATAAAAGGAGTATGAAAGTTACAGGTTAGTATGGATGTTTTGAAGTCAGTGTAAAGACTTTGAATGAGGCATTTGATGTGTTCAGGAATATGATGATAGGTTAGAACTTCTTGTATAAGATTATGGTGAACCTCACTAAAAGCGTTTTTGAGATCAAGGAGTGAAATTACTAAAGAGCGTTGTTTCAACCTTGCCTGATTTATGATATAAGCCATTTGTGCTGTATGCTCTAAAGTGTCTGAAAGTTTAGGGGAGAAACCTTTTTGAATATCGTGCTCGATCAAGTTATTTTCAGCGAGAAACTTAAAGATAGAATTCCTAAGACATGACGTGAATACTTTCAATGGTACGGATTCAAGAGTAATAGGACGTAAGTTAGATGGATATTCTGTGTCACCCTTCTTATGAACAAGTACCGTGCATGCTTTTTTCCAAGCTGACGGAACAGTACCAGATGACCAGACAGAGGAAATCAGTTGAGTTAGATAAGACCGTAAATAAGGACAACGCTTAAAAGAGATTATGCATACTTGATCTAGAGGACATGGAGATGCAGATGCCTTCATGCGACGAACTATCTTAGTGATTTGCTGATAAGAAGGTGGATCAAGAAGAAATGGAACTTGCGGAGCAGGAAGTGAAGGGATCCAAGAAGGGATGGGAAAACGCTTATTTGGAGATCTGGCTGAGAAGCATTTTGTAAAAAAGGATAAACAGTCAGTTTTACTAAAAGATGGAAAAGCAGTGGGCTCATATTTAATAACATTTTTGACATACCCCCAAAAGTTATTCTTAATGTAACTGTCGTGATTGTGACTTAATTTATCTGATTTATTGGCGAGAAGGTTACGCAACGTATGAGAAACAAATCTAGTCTCCCTAATATTACCACCGTTAAGCTTCAACTTCTTTAGTTCTCTCTTTAGGTCCCTAACAGTGCACGCTTTGTATTTGTTACGGAGATTAATGTCACCACCTCTATCCACTTCACCACAGATCGTGCTAAAGTATTCGAAAATGACGTCGTTCATTCTTTGGATATTTGAATTCAAATCCTCTTGTTTGATTGGATGATTTGAAAGAACCGCCTTAAAATGATCGTTAGCAAGCGACCAGTCCAAGCTTAATTTTGGTAGTCTAATCCCACGTTTTAACACAACATCTTTCTCATTTTCTTGCAAATCACCAGTTTGATTAGTTGAGTTATCATTCTCTGAATTTATTTCCGGGACCGTAGAACTCACTGAGATATCCTCTCGCAGCATAGTACGTAAATTGTCATCAAGGCCATTGAAAACTCTGCAGCTACGCTGATGCATCTTCAGGCCTTTCACTCCCTTGCAGCTTTTACCACAGCAACATATAATATCACCACAGTTAGCGACAATTAACCTTTTTTCGACAGGCAAATGACCACTTGTCTGTAGAATGTCCGAATCATTATTGTTTATGCGACTTTTGCAACGCCAAGAATGGCGGCCTAACGATACGAAGTCCTTTCCACAGAAGGAACAAATAACAAAAACGAACAAAATAGCTTGTAAACCAAAACGAATCATACTTCAAAGAAATTGCAGATGTTTATTCCACAAGATAGACTGTGTTTGTTGTAACCATACAAGTGAAAATAACAGCAATATAACAAAAATATGAAGCCATGCACAGATAGACGTCCATACGCTACTGCTCGATGACAATAATAAATAAATAATAATAAATAAAGATAACAATGACAATAATAAATAATAATAAGATGACAATAATAAAGATAATAATAATTCAAATGTTCATGCAGGTATTGCTCTTCAGAAAATGCATTTTCTATTGTTAATGTGCCACCTGAAGCCAAAGTAAAGGGTGTGTTCTAAAGAAAATGCCTCCAAAACTCCCTCAACCTCTTGTTCCCCTCGTCATTTACCCTTGTAACACTACGAGAAAAGTTGTGATTCAACATATCAATAATGGAATAAAAGTGCTAACACTCAAGACACATTGCAGCTTACCTATTATAGACAGAACTACTGATCGAGCATCGGTGGTGCCATTTGATAGCGCTTTACATGAGTATTTACCAGCATCAGTTGTTGTCGCATTGGCAATCGTCAATGTAGAGCCTCCAGTGTAATTGACAATCATATATTTTGATGAGCTTGATAAGACAGTTGTTGCTCTAAGCCATTGAATTTCAACGCTCTGTGACTGGTTATACGTGCAATTGAAGGTTACATCTTTGCGAGGTGCATACGAAGAGTTGTAAGTCAATTCTGTATTTGATGGGGCTTGCAGTATCAGACTTGATAAAGCTTAAAAGAGAAATATTCCTGAATTATTCCTAACTATAAAGATGGTATACTTTAAAACAGTGCTTAATTATACATGATGTTCCAACACCACTGTATTTGGAAAATGCCAAAAGTGAGGGTCTGGGGTTCATATGTGGAAAATATTTTGCAAACCGCGCCCTTCAATTTGCGGGAAAGTGATACGACGCTTAGTTATTATATTTGAACCAAACAAAATACTTAGCTTAAAGTTTTAAATTTCGCTGATTTTTATTCGTTTGATTAAATGCTCATTCCTCTTTATATATGGAATCTTCTTAACAGTATATTTCTCTTATAACGGGGAGCAACATGTCATAAACACCTTAATGATAATCAAACTCAACCCCAAAGGACTATCAACGTGTCTAGTTTTTCACCACTAGATTTTTTCCACTGTTTAAATTTCCAAGACCGCTCTAATTAAGACATTGCTCTGAAATCCAAAATCCCAAACAAGTATTACGTACTAATATTGATGTCAATGTATCTTTTATGAAGTTAGGGCCTGGCTACATGATCACCTTTCATCTTGGTAGTCGGGCTGTCTCAGTGCCCGGTATGTCTCACCTTATATCATGATCTCACTAAAACTGAGCTTTAATATGATATGAATACCTTACGGCAAGGCACCCGAACTGGCCCTTTACACCATGCAAAGCTGTCTGGAGTAACGTGTTGAATTGCATGCAGAATTATGCATGTAATATCTATTCACTGGAACCAACCCAACAGCCGGGGCGAAATTCTTTCGTGTAAACGCTCAGTAGCACAATACCAAACAGTGTTACTAAGATGGTCTGTCTGCCGGCGTGAAAAGTTCACGTTGACCTTCAAATGTACTACCAGCGTGCTAAGTGGTGCCAGCTACCGAGATACCCCGTCTGCCGTGATGAAGCGATTATTTTTACAAACTTGAGAAATGAGGGAGTGTTTACAACTGACCTTGACTACTTACAAAACCAACATGTTTATTAGATTGTTGGCTGGCACTACTTACTGGAAGGTGCTCCAAATAAAGCACTACTTGCATCGGTCAGAATAGGGATGGCCTGGCAGATTCATGGAGCCACGATCTGTAAGTTGGACGTACCCCATTATGTCAAAGTGAGCAACAAGAAAAAAATTAAATTTTAACATACCATGAGATATACCATAGAAATATACATAGAATTCAAATGGTTTGCCGTCAATTTTGGAAGCTAGCATCTCTGGGTTAGAACCCTTGAGCGTTTGGGCCCCTTAAATGTCTTGGCCCTTGGCTACGTCCGATGTGCTCGACCTATCTGACTGACCCTGGTCAGAACACAGCAAAACAGTATTACAACAAACGTCCAGTAGGCAAGTAACAAACATGCCAAGAAAGGTAAACAGCACATGGCTGTCTTGTAATCATAGAAAATAAAATATAGGCAGGGATATGTGCTTCCTCTTTAAACATGGGGGCTTAGACAATGAAAAGTGGATGTAATTCTCTGAAATATGACAAACTGCTCGCCATTCTTGAGTAGCATGATATCGATAGAAAGATACTGCGATAGATAAGAAATATATACTTGGAACAAACTGCTGCAGCTAGAATAGAAAATGAACTGAGTAACTAAATCAAAATCAAGAGTGGTGTCCGACAGGAGTGTATTGTATTACCCGATCTGTTTCCCTTGGACAGTGAAATAAGTTTGAGAGAAATCGAAGAGTTGTTCAAAGTGGTTATACGTATTGCTGTAATATAATTTACATCAGATATGCAGATGACACCGTTTTGATTGCTGAAGCAGAGGAAGTTCTCCAGCGTATCCTCAATAGAGCATTAGAAGTGAGAAAATAGATGGAACTATCTTTGAACTTGAAGAATAGAAACTGGAAGACAGTATCAAAGAGATATTAATAAACGTGTAGGCTTACTGCAAAATGAAAATAGATCAATGAAGTTGATAAGCTCATATACCTAAGAGGTAGTTTAACATCTATCCGTAAATCTGATTATTAAATAATTACATTTAATATGGAAGTATTCAACAAAAAGAAATCGATGTTAACAAGTAAAAAGATTAATTTGTAAATGAAGCAGAAAGTTCTGTGGTGTTAAATTTGGCCTGCTCTATTGCTATAAGGGAAACTACATAGTAAAAGAGCAAGAGGCAGAGAGAGAATTGTGTGTTTGAATAATATTAGAGAGTGAATAAATGCGGCGAATGGAAAGGACATCATCCTATTATGCTATGCTGGACCGTACATCTGAGCATATGAACTGATTCTTACATCAGAGTTTTTCTCCAGTGTCACCGGGACATCCATATGGAACATAGGAATTTCGAAGAATTCCCAACAACAATATATCAGAATTCCTTGATCTCTCCTGATGTTCAAATACTTGGAAAAACACCGATTATTCCAAGTTTTCCCTAACTTAAGCCTAAAAAAGGAAGGTATTTCAGATTTTTTCAGATCCTGTAAGAGCCTTGCACATCAAATGGATTTAGAAGAAGCTTTTCTAGATAAAAAATAAGACGAGCAAATCTATGTGGCTCAACCTAATTTCAATGGGCAAAAAGGAATTGAACGATGGCCGTGCAAGCTCAACAAAAGTTTATGAGGCTTGAAGCAGTCTTTAAGATATTGGCAGTGGATAAATTCTAAGAGAATCAGAATACGAGCAATATATACCTGACTTTTGTCTTGATGTGAAACAAATGGGAGAAGGATTGCTAATAAATGCATTTTAAATAGACAACGTGCTAGATGTTCCAAACAACAAGAACTAATTACGACCAAGAAAAGGACTCTCTAAAGACAAAGTTTTTTCATAAGCGATATGTGTGAAGCCTATTTTTGATTAGCAGGTCAAGCCCAGAAGGATAGAACAGACAAGAAAACGCTGCTGGCTCTGAACATTGGGACAGAGCGAAATGCATCCAAAGCTACATTAAAGGCAGACTAATCTGGAAATAGTATTCGGTGGGAGAAGGCCACTAGGTGTTCACATGAAAGAATTTGCAGATGTAGATGTGAGGAGCGACCCAAACGGCCACAAATTACATTCTGCTTATAGATTCATGCACTGTTGTGAAAAACTGTTTGGCTGAGTAAATTGCAAGGCACAGTTCCTCTTCTTCTGCAGAAGCTAAATATGTGACATTACATATAGCTACAGCAGAACTGACAGCTCACCAAGAAGGAAGGATGGTTTTTCAGAAAGACTATCGAAAGGTGCTTGCTATTTTAAGGAGACCGAGATGTCACGTCACAAGAAAACATGTTGATATCCTATGCCACTTCATTAGAGATAGAATCGGATGCACGGAAAGTATGATGAAATATGACCAAATCTAGGACATAAAAAAAAAATTTTGGTCCATGCCCGAAAGTTGCTTTCATATTGTAGAATCATAGTTTATTCGCTCTAGCCACGCCATTCTCACTGTAGGAATAGAGTCAAAAAAGATAAAGCACAAAGGCAGTCTACGAAGCAAGCGGTCTCTTTGTTCTTCTATCCAATGAGTTCATAAAGAATATTAACAAGTGCAGCGAATTGAATTAAAATATCTAAGTCACCATAGTAACAGATCGTGATGAACAGAGCAACAAAATAATTCGTAATCACTAGCAATTGCTGCTAATCTCTTAGGTTTTCTTGAATTCTATGTATCACGCATGCTCTAAAAGGGAGGTCAGATCAAAGGCTAGCAGTAACTGAACGTAACTCTGAAAGAAGCGCTTTGTTAGCAAAGGTTGTCGTAAAAGCGGAGATTAACTAGTATAGTTAAGCTTGTCTCTCGTTTTGCTGCTAATGAGGCTGATACTGAAATCGATGACAATAGTTATAATACGTTCTCAAGCCTTACCAATACAACACTCCGTTACTTTGAAATAGAAAAGGAGAAAGCAAGGCGAACTGTCTGCTCAAGTCACCATTTGAATATGCACAATGTGACGGGGGTCTCACTCCTAACACAAAAATGTGATTTAAATAAAATGAGCTCTTCAGTGCCTCGTTGCTCTTGTTTTTCTACAATTGAACTGGAACCTTTACTTTCCCGCATTGTTCCAAATAATATTTGATCACCTTGGGATTCTTTGTCGAAAATAACACGTTCGATTAGTTCTGGATGTATTATGCTTAAACAAAGGCAGTAATAGTCAAAAAAGAATCGGATGCAGCAGAGCATGCTATTTCAAAATAATTCAATCTGAGCATGGCTAACCATATTTCAAATTGGAACATTCGTTTCTTGCAATTAAACTCCTCACCATTCGACTTTTAAATACCCGCTGGCTTGATACAAGGGAGAGGTCATAAAGTAATTGCTAAATGGGATGGATCATTTTCTAAAATTTACCATATAAATTTATGGCCCATTCTAGATTTTTGTTTAATTTTTTGTCACCCAATATCAAACTTAGGATATTTTTTATGATACATCAAGCCCGTAGTCAGACCTGAGTTTCAGGGGTGGCAGAACTGTCTTGGTAAAACATGTGACACAAAACCTGCGAGCATATTTCAGACTTTATGTTATCACAATTGTCAGAATCAAATGGATAATTGTGTGGACAAGGAATAAACTGCATTGTAAGGGCCGAAGATCAATCAAACTTCGGGAAATATGTCCCTACTACAAAGCAATAATGAAAAACTGCAGAAAAATTTCCAGGGGTAGCAAACAGCTGGCAGCCGGTTGTCCAGGGGTGGCATTTGACACCCCCATGCAACCCCATAGCTACGGGCATGAACCCCATAAAACATTGTTAAATAAAATTTCTATGAAATATAGAATAGGTAACAAGAGATCACTGCTAAAAATATATCGATTGTAGATGTTGAAAATGTGAAAATACAGTCTCACTGTACTGCTCTTGTTTCTATGATGGAAATTTGACAGTTCTGGAGATGAAGATCGTAAAAGCTTTTTAAGAGAATGTATGAAGAAAGGGATACCAAGCAGAAGATCAGGAGAATACAAGAAACATAAATAGCAATAATTAAGGAATAGAAATAAATTTGAAAAACATATGAAACAGAATAGATAAGAAATAAGAATAAACTACAGAAGACAATTTTTGCTGCATTTGCAAGTTAGGGTGTACGTCAGTTTCAGAGAATATATCTTCCTCAAACTCAAGTTCAGACACTGAATGGAAATTGCGCAGATAACTCGTATTTATCTACTATTAGCAATTGAGACAGGAGTAGATTATGGTTGTGCTGTAATTTGTCTACCTTCTTTTTTATAAGAACCAGTAAAATTGAGGTTCAAGCTGGCTGTTCTTAATTTGTCAAAAACTTTGAGGTTAGGCAGTATACAAGACAACATTGTATGTTTATGAAACAGGTATTGTTGTCAATAGCATTAGCCAAAGATGAAAGATATACGTTCTTATAGATGTACAGCCCTTGCCAAATTTCCAGGTACATTTGCGGCTTTCTACACACTGATAGCTTAACTCCCCTGCTCCCACTTCAAGCAATGTCGACATTACATTTTATGATAGTGCTTCAGCCTCAGATTTTTCTTAATATGTCCTTAATTTCCAATCAGTTTTGAAGTTCGTGCTCATATCAAATCGTTCTTGTATAAAAAAGTTCAGCATTGCAATGAATCAGTTGAAATGATCAGTGTTGAGCTGAGGTTTGAAAAGATTACAACTCTGGACAGCGCAGTGGTACTGTAGCCTGTCTACCTCTGCAGGAGTCCCAATTGCTAGTACCAAGTGCAAATTAGCCATCCATGTATTTAATTTAGAAAATGACATTCTTTATTCAATTTTCCATGGCCCAATTGAAAGGACCTGACTGCTTTTGTAGCCCTAAAAAGGTATAGTAGAATTTTGCATGCCCCATCCAAATGGCATCCACCCCCTTGTAGCAGATACTTAATGACTACTCCCTAATGAATCCAAAACACCGTAACTGATCTTCCTGTTCCGTTTCTGAGAAAGTGAAAATCTATACTATACAAAACTTAAGTTATTTTGATCATGAATCCTTGGCATGTCATGTGAGACGAACAGTTGTTTTAATCTCTATGTTGAATTTGTCTCGGGGCAGTCATAGTCTTTTGCTCCTCGAGGTATCCCTCCAGTAGTATTGTATAGCTGTATAGTAATCTTGTAAAGTAGTGTAGATTGTAAATTCATATTGTAATCTTTTAGTGGGTATAAAAAATCGAGAATGGCCAGGAATGTTTTGCTGATAGAGGGTGAAGCTGAGGAATGAACTAGACCCAAAGTCAAAATCAATAAAAGCCTTTGAACAATTTATAAACAGCTTAAATAGCTCCAGAGTGCAAGGACACTCCTATTATCTCTAATAAATGTATCATCGGTTTAAACTACTTTTACATTTTTAGTATATTATTTATACTCTTCATTACTAATTATTGTACACTGTAAGGTTTCTCATTTGCATAGAATGGAAAATTACTGAGAACAATCGTTTTAGAACTATGACATTACCCTGTGTAAATAATTGAAAATAAAACTCGAAAATAAAAATTTAATGAATTTTGCTATCTGAATCATCACTGGAAAGCAAACGCTTGAAGAGTGCATGGACTGCAAAAGGATTAAACCGAATTTAGTTCGCTGCGTTCCTAGTATACTGTCTTAAATATTCCTACGATTCCTACGTCTTAAATATTCCTACGATCATGGTCTTGGTCACGATGCTCTTAAGCTCATTAAAAACTATTTAACAAAGAGAAAGCAACGAGTTAAAATTAATGGTTCATATAGTACATATAGAGATATCACAATAGGGGTACCGCAAGGGTCAGTTCTAGGGCCACTTTTGTTTAATATCTTTATTAACGACATTTTCTTATTTGTGCAAAATACTAGCGTTTGTAATTATGCCGATGACACCACTATCTACGCATGCAACTCAAACCTCGATACTATAATTAATAGATTGGAAACGGACAGTTCAATACTTGCGAAATGGTTCTCAGAGAATTACATGAAGCTGAACGAAGAGAAATGCCACTTTATGATATTTGGCAACAAAAATAAAGATTCAGTTGTTGCCATTGGTAAATCCACCATCAAAGAAAGTGAATATGAAAAGCTTCTGGGCGTCACTTTTGACAAAAAGCTAAGCTTCACAAAACATGTCCAAGATTTATGCAAAAAGGCACACCAAAAATTGCATGCGCTTGCCCGACTATCTAATTATATAGATCTTATTAAATTAAAACTACTAATGGATGCTTTCATTACATCACAGTTCAACTACTGTCCACTTGTTTGGATGTTCCACGACAGAAGGGCTAATGCCAAGATAAATAAGGTCACCGAGAGAGCTTTGCGAATTGCATGCAA
Source organism: Mastigias papua (assembly GCA_964019165.1). Lineage (NCBI taxonomy): Eukaryota > Metazoa > Cnidaria > Scyphozoa > Rhizostomeae > Mastigiidae > Mastigias > Mastigias papua. The sequence goes on along the minus strand of OZ025279.1, from coordinate 10,493,235 downwards.
TGATAGTGGAAATAATTCTATGAATAATTATTGTAATTATAATAAATCTCTGACTGTTCATCAACGCAATCTGCAGTTGCTTATGATAGAAATATTCAAGACAAAGAATAACCTTAATCCAACTTTTATGAAGGATATCTTTGTAGTAAAAATAGCTATTATAGCTTGCGAAATCCAAATCATTTTCAACTGCCGAATGTAAGAACAACAATATATGGCATAGAAAATATTCAATTTAGAGGCTGCTCCTTATGGTCCTCACTACCCAATAGTATGAAAAACAGTGAATCTCTGCAAGAATTTAAAAGAAGAATAAAACATTGGGATGAAATAAGTTGCAACTGCAGATTGTGTAAAGTTTTTATAAAGGATATAGGGTTTTTAAATTAGTTTGTATTTAACAATTACTGGTAATTAGATTATTCTTAGTTTTGTTTTTCTTTAATTTTAGTATTAGTTGGCCTTAATTAGCTTCTTTTAGCTATATATATAGCAAAGCCAACTGTAAATAAATTGATGATGATGATGATGATGATGATGATGATGATGATGATGATGATGATGATGATGATGATGATGATGATGATGATGATGATGATGATGATGATGATGATGATGATGATGATGATGATGATGATGATGATGATGATCTCTACCAAAAATCTTGGAACACTTACACCGTTTTATAGGCTAAATACATAGAATTCCCCTCTCCCCTTTAGAACAATGTTAATTTGTATAGGATTAGGATGCGCAATGTAAGTAAAGTTGGTTAGAAATAACTCTGTGAAAAGTAATCCTTCACTTCAACATTTTTTAAAATGGGGAGGGGATTTTAATCCTGGTCCATTCACCGGAATCATATTAGGCTATGTTTAAAGGTCGCATTTCTGCCGCGTCGAATTAAATAAAACAGCCTGAAAAAACTAAGTGTCAATTTCATGCGGCAGAAGCTCAACCTTTAAATCCATTGCCGCACTCAATAATTTAATTCGATAGTAGTTCACCAGGCTTGTCGTATTAAACGGCAGAAATGCGACTCGATTTAAAGGTCACGTTTGTGTCGCGTCGAATTAAATTGATCAAGGCAGCGAAGCTCATGTCTTTAAGTTCTGTCAAATTAATTGGAAAATTGCGAGAGAATAAGATAAGAAAAGACGAGAAAAGGAAACGCCACTTCATGATTTTGACGAAAGTTGCACAATTTTTGACGAATGTCGAACAAAAGCGCGCCAGAACATTATTGCTAAACACCATATTGCTAAAAGCGTATGCGTTCATTTGTTTGATGCCACTTTGGAATTTGATGCGACAGAATTAAATGCGACCTTTAAATCTGTTGTCGCATTTTGCCCCATTAAAGTCGAATTTAATTTTATTTAATTCGACGAGGCAGAAATGCGACCTTTAAAGTTTACTAATTGCCATCCATTAAGCATTGGGTGTTCCGAGGCCTTTTGGCTGAGATTGTACATTAGACATAGCCACTTATAACCAAACATCACATAGTATCTAATATCTATGTTCTATAGTATTGCTCATTCTGTGCTACAGGCGCAAATACACTGGTCAAATGTAAACATGAACTGCTCTCACGAAAAGGATGAGAAATCTGCTTCTGAAGTTTGCAAACAATAAACAGGGTATGAGACGCTTACTTGAACTCTGCGTTCGACTCAGCTCCTTTAACAAGCTTCAAATCTGAAAAAACTCTGAATCTAGAAACCCAATTTGCATGTCTATCAAAGAAACATAGGAAAATGAGTATTTTCTCTTGCATTCCACCGTGAATGATAGGAAGATTGAAAATCACTTTGACTAGCTTCCCAAAATACCAAGATTCGAGCTTGGTAATCTTATTCGCGACCTGATTGCTTCTGGTAGTCAATGTTTTAAGAATTACTCTTTAATTCGTCGACTTGAAGGCTGAACTATCTTGACAACAACTGCCAGTGGCACCACTTCCATTTCCCTTGTCTGTTATTAATTTTTTCTCTAAAAATTCAATGAGGCTGTTCCTCTCAAGATGTTAGTTCAAGTTTCCTATACCGTACATGATACGCCCATAGCGCAAGTTCGTGAGAATTTACTTTACACCCAATGTGAGACAAGATATAGTAAAATCTTAACTTTCAAAGAATTAACAAACTAGTACGAGTAGCAATTAATGGGAGCGGACCCCTATCTATGTTAAGCTAAAAGTAAACGAGCCTGTTACTTCTGCATATCAATTATTCTAATGGAAAATAAATTCTCAATTAATAATGCTTACCAGAGTCTATCACTACAAGTAAAGCGATAGCTAGTAGCATTTTGTTGATTTAAGGTGCACTCCTCGTCTTTCTTGAAGTAGAGCACGCAGATAGCACTCTACACCCAAAATTTCTCTCTTTTTGTGCCCTTCTGCATTCCATTCGTAAAAATTCGCTAATGATGTTTGTCATTTGATTGATACAAAGGGATGTCTGAAATCCTGTTGTCTTTATTTACAATGGGGTTTCAATAACATGGACGTCGGAATTTCTTAAACAGTTAATAAACGGGGGTTTGTCACAAGGGTGATCCGAATGAGGCCACGCCTATGGTCATGTTTGTCTATCGTCAGATGAATAATACATAAAGTCTGGATATTAACACTGTTGATAACGATATTCTCTAACATTTGGCTTGACATGTAGCGTCAAAATCACTGATCTCAAAAATGGATGGATTGACCTTTTACTGCTTAGAAAGTGCGCCAGTGAATCTCAGTGGCGGCCACAATGATATAGCTCTAAACGCGGTTGGCTTCTGCAGTATAAACAAGTATTACAAAGTAATAGCCAACCGAGATAGATTCAAAGGAAAGTAGAGCTTGTAGACAACCCCTTTGTTTCCTTCATAATACAGCAGAATGATTTTTCAAAGGTAGAGGAGGGTTTGAAAAAAACAAACAAATTAGATGACCCTATATACATTGTTGCAGATATTTACAAGTGCCACCGAAGAATAAGAGTCATATAGCAAAGGGCTACTGCCCACTTGAAATTTTCTTTCCAACACGTTTCTCAATAGCAGATATTGTGACAGAGGAACAACTAACAGATCGGCAGAATGCCAGTAAAAAATAGTGGCTGTACGGTCTGATTTGTTTGCGACAATGGTACAACGTTTTATCAATGCAATGAGAGCATAGATACAAGCAAGATTCCAGACTATTAAAGAAACATGATATTACATATCTCTTTAAGAATACTGATACTTTAAAAAGAGAATGGCAAGCATGTAACAGTCTCACTAGCTGTATCCAAAATCAATAAAAGAAGAACGTTTTTTCAAGTCAAATCGTCGACTACCTGGCAATCATCTTGTAGCTTTGCCCTTCCTTTGCAGTGCCATGTTGAGAACTTCTCGCTGGCAATTTTGCATTATTGGGACAATTTGGATATACAAATAGTCAAAACAATTCTCTAATGCATATATTTTATTGTATGATGATAGCAGTCTTTCCAACAAACTCAATAGAGAAATGCTCTTTTTGACTCTATAATTTTTTTCAAATGGCTGGTCGATTTGATTAGTAAATTCTTAATAATCCGTTATAAATCATATATCCACAACCACCATGAGACCATTTAGAAAAACCCGTCTTATTTTTTTGCTTGTGTAACGTCCTGCGTTGAACTCGTGTACAGTATAAGTTGTGTTACGTGTCAAATGCAGGATCGTGTGTGATTGCGAATGTGCTAAATGATTAATATTTGTATTGTGTCACCGTAGGGTTTATTATATTAGCAAATGAAGCCATGTAATCAGTCAGTTAGAGTACATACTGGAATTGAAAGCAGTCGTGTTTTTTTGTGCTTGTCTTAGCTTAGACCTCCGGGCCTAAGTGTGTCCCTCAACGCTATCAAGAGAGCCCCAATCGCAACACTTGCTCAAATTCCGTTCATATGGTGGTATTGGTTACCTGTTGCAGCTGAAACAGTAAAGATGCTCTCAACTCTGGCCAAATCTTTAAAGTCTACTGATAAGGTATATGCGGACTAAGAATTCATCCTCAATCACAGATAGGAGAAACGACAGTGTGTTTGAGAAGTAAACTAATTAAACGAATATTCACTACGATATCCAAAGGGTTACAGGTACAGCTAAAAGTTTTCAGGAAAGCCTGGCATTAAAGTGAACGTACGTCATTCAATTTACGATGCCAACATATAACGATAGATAGTTATCCAGTCTCAAACTATTTCGATCAATCATCCCATCCCCTATTTTCAGAACTTCTTCTTTTCACTCACTGTCACCCCGGGAGTGTAAAACATGCCGGAGAGCATGTTTTTGCATGCTATCATTTTTGATTGCCAGAATTCACTGACACCATCTAATTGGCCATGCTCGACTACGCCAAACAATAATGTGCTTTTGTAATGCAAATGTATGCAAACGAAAAGACCAAAGCGTTTGACGTCGTCACTGGCGTTATTTGAAGCGAATCTTGACTAGACCACATCATTGATGATCGCTTAGAACTTTACGATGATGCATCATTAATGAGACCATCAGCTAGATTGTTAAACGCTCAAAGAGGAGTAGAAACGGCTCCTTCTCGCCGTAAAATGTCCTTAAAATATCATTAACGAGTCTGGCTCTACTGCGCAAGCGCAGACAAATAACAATGCTTTTTGTCATAGGTGCAAAAAGTTGAAATACCTAATATGATTGGGGGGCTGAGTTCTAATCACAGCATATTCTCTGGGTCTAATATGAAAAAAATTGTAAGACGATATGTTTTTCAGGTAACTAGACTGGTTAGGAAGTCGAAAAGAGACTTGCTCTTGAATGGTTAAGAGGTCTAAAATAGCTAAGATTAGTCAAGCGATACCGTACAGCTTTTTATGCCGTGTACCAGCAAAATAGCTGATACAACTTCTTCTCCAAAATTTTTGTGCATATGCATTCCTGCAGAGCCGTTCTGACCACCGAAACAACGAGACCAAGCTTGGATTTGGCGCCATTTTCAATCAAAACAGTCACCATATTTAAATATGGGACTCTACCATTCTATACTTTTCCAGAAAGGATAAATAGTTGTAAATAGTTCCACATTCATACAATATCAAGCTCTTCAAAATTATTATCCTTTTGAAACGTCAAATTGGCTAGCTATATTGCTTGAGCTTGTTAGCTATTGTCGTAGATAAACCTGCAAAACCATGAAGCTTGACTACTTCTATTTAGTTGAGTATTCCTATTATGCAGGAAAGCCAATGGAATGTAAATCAGATAGCAAGGCATCGTGTAATTCAAGGGTCGACATCCTTTATAAACAGGGGGGCATAAATGAAATTTTAAATGAATACGAGGGCCGCAACTCAAAATACAGTTTAATATTAATATATACTAATTTTAACTAACTACTTATCTAATCAATAAAACTGTATTTATCGGTAAATGTACTGCAACTTTGAAGCAGTACGCAAATTCAAACATAGACCTAAAGTACATGTTCATTTGAGGAGCTGCATTCGTACGCACAACACAATTCCCTGGAAGATCAGCCCTAATCTTATTCTTTCCGTATTGATGTAACAGTGATTTCAGTCTTCTCTATAATTGGTTGTACGTTTTATCTAATTTGTAAAATAGCAGAAGGGATGATTTCGTGTATAAACAATAGTATAATAATCATGATCATAATAATAACGGTTCGGTGTTTTACTATATAAAGCTAATGCGCAACTTGGTGCTGCATGTCCTTGGCCAACTTCTAAGTGTTTGGCGAAATTTTTGTTGTTGACAGTCGCATGTTGTCTTCAAGCTGCTGATCAGTAATTCGAAATCGCAGTCTACTCTTCGCATACATCATCTTTGAGAGGAGACTTTCGCAAAGGTAAGTACTGCCAAACATGCATCACATCTTGGTATGCTGCACCAGACCTGGATAAGACCCATCATCCTTGATATACAGTTTATAAAACTGGATGATATCAGTTTCCTTGTATTTAGATTTCAATTCACTAGTACCCTGCAGCTCGATCAACTCCATTTGAAGATTTTCAGAGGTAGCTTCAATTTTGACTTCAAATGGTGAAGTTTTCCTGTTGGCATCGCGTATTTTAACATCGGTCACTAAATTGCATGTGAAGGTTTCAAATGAAAGATGCACACATGGACACATCGACAGGCTGCTGTTCCTGCAAAGTTGGAAAGTGAGCTAAGTTCCCTTGATCCAGCTTAGTATTCCAAAGACCTAGCTTAAGCTGGAATGTGACCACATGCTCATACATGCCATTCACAAATCGGCCACGGCCTTGAAGTGCTAAGCACACGACAAGTATCGCTGAGCTTACGAACGCTGCTCTTACTGGTAGCCTCAAAAAGCCGTTACATGATTTGTGCTTTAAGTTTAAAGCTTACTTAGTGTTGCACACTATTTGCACATTTCCTACCGAATTTGCCTCACTGTGATTCAGTCCCTTCTATGCTTACTTTCTGCTACTTTACTATTTCCAGAATGCATTCAGGTACTTCCGCTCGCCACAGATTCTAGCCAAAATTTTTCTAGAAAAGATTGCTCACCATTTGAGCTGGTAAAACATGGGCAAACCTGGCGTAGATGCTGATAAAAATCGCAATTCCTCGCCAAATTACAATTGGTGAGTTTCTATAAAGGTGCGTGCTCGCCACAGATCTGGCGCAAAAAGGGTGTATAGTCTGATACTACTTCACTCAACAGCATTAGACTGTAACAAGAAGCATGCACTGTGCTAAGGACAATTTAGAACATGATCAATTTAAACTTACAAAGCTCTAGCTTGATCTGTCCTTTGGTATTCCTGAAGTTAGTATTCCTTTGTCTTTTCAAAATCACTGGGTGACAAAAAGTGGGGGAGGGGGCTGAAGCCCCCTCAGCCTCCCGTGGTGCCGTGCTTGTCTTCCCAACCTAAGTTCTGTATCAATAATTTTCTATACAATTTCGTCACTCTTGTGTTCAATCTAAGGTATTCTCAGTAGTCGCTCACACACATAAATTCACAGCTTGTCACCCTTGTTTCAAATTACTTTTGAGTACCCATGATGTATGACTACCAATGATGAATGACTTAGATTTGACTGACTGTAGATTAGTATTTTTATACAATTAACGCGATCGCTTTCCGAACACTTTAAACGTGATCAATGGGCATAGTGCATTCTGGCTGTGCTTTCTGGTTTAGTATTATATTTTAGTGAACGTAAACATTGTACACTTAGGCCATTCTTACTCAATGTTAATTGTTCTTCTTTCATTCATTCGCATTCCCAACATCACACACCTGGGACATCACCTTGAGTCACTACTGGCATCGTAAAACTACTGGTCATTCCTCTTTTGTTGCTCTTCATGCAATACAAGTTATATAAGGGCGCTCCTAACTGAACGGCTTTCGGAGATTAGCCAATCAGAAAAAAGAAAGAATCGCAAAAGATGAAGTAACTTTAAACAGTTTTCATCTTATACTCAACTATTTACTACTCTTTAATATTATTAATGTTTCGAAAAAAGTGGAAGAATGTTAAGCACTTTTAGCGATATATCGTATTTCTTCGAGTATAAGCCGCCCTTAAAAATAAGCGTCACTAAATAGCGCTTAGAGGAAATGCAATCACTCCCTTATTATAAGCCACACCCACAAAACTGATAACTGAATTTTACTGAAAAACTATCGGTCATGTGCTGGTATGTGTTGGCGAACAAATAAAATCTGTTTACGCGTTCAGGCTAGGTAGGGAAAAGTGTCATGAAGAATGTAAACATGGTCTCAATACACCTGACTTTTCACGCGTATAGGAAATGGTTTGTCCTGAGTTTGCGTTTAAAATTGAAATGTTATGATGGTTTCATGGCTTGGATAAAAACATAAGCCGCCGTTGTTAATAAGTCGAAGAAAACATCCCTGGGATATAATGTAGGCCGCGGCAGATAGTCAAAGAAATACGGTAGGTCTCTAAAGCTTATGAACTGTAATTGCAAACCCCAGTAACAAGGGTAAATAGCTAGCTTTGCCACCCTGTGAAGACATAAGGCAATATTTAAACTACACTGGACTGAACCGTGATGTATACAAAGATATTTCTCAAATGGTCCACCAAACTGGATATTTACTTATATGTCATATACATTAGTTCTTTACTTTTCTAAGGGAATGAGGAATTTAAGCTCAAAATATCCATTGAGCATATTTGCCTCCAACCAAATTTTAAGAAAATAGGAAAAGATAAGATAAGATGTGACACTGAATCTCTTAAAGTTCAAAAGCAGAGAAGTAAGTCGCACAGTCGAGAAATGTACACATGATCATTTGAAAAATTAAGTTACACGCTGGGATATTGGTCTTCTTTGGTAATGATTCTCTGCTGCAGAGAAAGACAACTCACGCCGGAAGAAAGATGGTACCATCACATCGCCCCTATGGTAATGTCATTAGTATAGTCACAGTCCTGGATTCATAATTTCATCAGTATCAACATATGAGACATGTCGTCTTATCAGTATCTTTTCCTATTTTATCTACACTTTATAATGCTAACCTCAGTTACAACGTAAAGCTATAGTATTCATTTAAAATAGAAGGTAGAATTCACCTCGTAAGTTCTGGGCCCGCATAGGCAGAAAAATATAAGTTTTTATGGGGCCATTCATATCATTTCGAACAGAAACGTAAAAAGGAAGTTGTTACAGACATTCCCAAGAGTTGGCACTTACATCAAAGAAGGATTCTTGGCAAAGTTATAGATTACCGTGAACACAAATAACTGATAACAGATAGTTTTCTTGGGTAGCATCATTATTGAACATGCTGTAAGCAAATGTGTTCAAGTAAAACTGGGGATTCCTCCCCTCACTTGCGTGGACGGTTTCCTGCTGAGTCTAAGTCGGTATCCTCCCAGGGTGGTTTCAAAAAATCAATACAGGGTTGACTATTTCCCTATTTTTTTTTGGAGGGCCCCTTGAAAAACAACTTCCGTTGAAGGGCATCAAATATCAAATATCAAATATATCCTCTTTTGTGGGCAGTGTGAACACATAGTATGAAGACAATATGACATGGAGATTATAGCTAGAAATTGCCTTGAGGCTGCAAAGTGATAAGATAGTTTTATCATGTACTTAATTAATGATATGCATATCTGAAGTATACCAGCCACTGGTCAGCGGTCTTTATTAATTGATATTGAGAAAAAACAACAACGGAGAGAAGTATGTTCACTAACAGTAGTGAAGTAAGCCGGTAACTATTGTCTGAAAACAATGGGGAGTATGAAAACATAAATAGATAGCGTAGACAGGCTGGAAGAGCACTTAGGCTCAGGTCGAAGAGAACACTCGACAGGGCCATGCTATTCGTCTGGCGTTAAGCAAAATTGGATGGTGCACAATGACCGGAAGCATTCTGTATATCAAATAGACGTCTACGATTTTAGCAAATACTAGAAATGCCTGCCCACCCAAGGCAAGATTCAACATGAATACCTAACTATTCTTTATTTCAAAACAATCAGCCATTCGATTAATGAATTCAATTGGGTATGTTTATCGAATTATTCATAATTTCAAAACAATCATCCATCCAGTAAATCTAAGCGGGTCGAAATGAATACCTAATAGAACGTCATTTGGAAAAAACAATCCATATAATTGAATCTAGCCCATTAAATTGTGTTGGTGCAACATGGGCCGCAAATATTTTCACTTTTCACGATAACTCGAAAAAGCGGTAACATTCTTTTAGCATATTGAAGATCTTTCTTTTCGTCCAACATACTGATAAAAGCTTTTCAGTATACTTACAGAATGTTCCCGCTTTTTCCAGTTGTATGGTACCAACAGACTATTCATATATTTTCATTTGTACTTCATAAATTTTTATAACAGATTCAATCCCAAATAAGTTAAAATAAACCATCACCATTCCTCTCATTACAACTGAATGGATGCCAAAATAACAAAAATCTTATAGCTATTGTTTTCTTACTTCTTTATCAGTTTCACATGCAGTGTTTCCACTAATCCTATTTAGCCTCTTTTGAATACCAATGGCTTCTGAATTGCATAAGGGTACAAAATTTGAACCCTTTGACTCAATCATTCGCAGCAATGAACCTGATCAAAACCAATGTTATAGAATGGAATAATCCATAGAACTCTTATAGGTTTCACAGAGTTTGGCCGTGTTGAGGCCGGCCAGGTAATAATATGCAAGGACATTAACGTCCAAAGTTTTCTCAGTCCTCCAATATGGAGCTTTGGAATAGGTTTTACATGATTTTCCTCAGTTAAATCTTCTTTCATCAAAACAATTCAAAAATCTCCATTTGTCACCTTTTGAGAAAACTTCTCGCGATTGCATCAATCACATGCAGTGACAGAGCACGTCCTATTAAGTAAATGAACTGCATAATCTGTTGTAGCTTTTGGCATATTTTCTCTTTTGTACTTCAAACCTTTTTCTCCCATTTCCTACTGAAGTCATCCTCTCACTTGTTCCTTCTCGAGAAAGAAAGACATGGATGCATGGCATGAGTACCAATACTGTTTGGGCTTGAAATGCTTTCTGTGATTTGGAATATGGCTTCAAATATTATTTAACCTAGTGAATGGGTCAAGGAGACTATTCCATTCGTCTCCAAAATTCTTCCACCCCTGTACGGAGCATTCAAAATGACAGCTCCCTAATTGGTCGAAACGAGTACTCGTTATAACTGTTGCTGTACAGCTTTGCAGATTCTGCAGGTTATAATAGAGTGTCATTCAAAAATTATTCGATTACTTGAAGTACGGTTCTGCAAATTTTAATAATTTTTTACAAGGATGGGCAAACTCCTCTAGTATTAGAGAAGCAAGCAGTAGGGCTTAGAGCGGTAAACACCTGAAAACTTTTCTTGTTTCATTCAACAAAGTGATAATGAGCTACATGAACTTATAGGAACGTGAATTGTTGGGTCCTATAGACTGCAGATGTTCGTTCAGTGACATCCTTCGTTGATCCAAGTTGTTGCGTATCATTATTTAACGTGCAGAGAACACGGAGGCAGAGAGAGGAGACTGTGATGTTGACGGTACTCTGACTCTACTCTGACTGAACTTTACATTACAGATAACATGGATATATACATAAACATTGAACAACTCGAAATAAACATGAATTACGTACAGGAAGGGTTAGGTGCTTGTTAGTTGTTTACTGAATGGAATCGTGTGGTGATGTTTGCGTATGAAACAACAGAAGAGGAATGACCGGGTGTGTGATGACAGGAGTGACGTATGGTCATGTCCCAGGTGTGTGATGTTGTGAATGAGAATGAATGAAAAGAAGAAAATCGGTGTTGAGTAAGAAATGGCCTATGTGCACAATGTTTACGTGTCACTACAAACTTCTATGAAAACTTCCAGAGCTAATATTGTTGCAAAACAGGTTATTATGGTCACGTCATTTCGTTCTTATTTTTTTCTCAATCGTCTCTGGACATGATTTTCTGCTTCACCAACCTCTCCCGGCGCAAGAGAGATGGCTACATCCTTTATACTTTAGGGAGATATAATCAGTTTCTATACAGTCTTGGATTCATAACTTTATTATCACTAACACATGACATGCATCGTTTTATCATCAAATTTTCTGTTCTTTTCTAAATTTTACAATATAATATTAACCCCAGCTACAACTCAAAGTTAAAACATTGAGTTGCAACACAATGAAAAATTCATCTTGTTCTAGGCCACCAAATAAAGGAAAGCTTTAGTTTTGCAGTACAGTTCAGACTAATCCGCTCTAAAAAACAAAATTGGAAGTTTCCACATTTTCTCTAATGTTGGCACTTGCATCAATGAAGGTTTTAGATAATGTCGTGGAGTGTCGGGAATTCATATGATCGACAACAAGCATTGGTTGGATGGTTTCAATATTCAAAATGTCGGCAACATATTATGTTATCTAAAAATGAAGCTTCATCTCCACTGCAGTATTCCCTAAAGGCGTCGCAGTGTAAACGGATAAAATCCACAAAAAATGAATACTTGTTTTTTTATAAAAAATGTTTGTAAGAAAATGAGGTTCAAAGGTCAAAACGTTAAGAAAATGATGCTCAGGTTTTAAAGTTCAACGTCCTTACGTCCCATAATTCGATGATACCTCATTCTTTGCTAGATCCTTCACAAAGATCGAAACTTGTTTTTAAAAACCTTGCTTGACAAAGATCAAACTTTTCATAACAAATACAGTGAACCTCTTGTAGCCAGTTTACCCCAGTAAAAGTTAACAAATCCTTAAGAAAATCTACAATTTTGGGAAAACTAAGGAAATTAAGACTCAGGCCAAAAGAGGTTTTCACATAACAAAACATGTATTTTGTACCGTTTATAAATCATTTTATCAAATGATAATATCTACGTGATGTAGAAAGCAGGAAGATTTGATGAAAATTCCGTGATCTCTAGTGAATCTGAAATCAGCTCCCTAGAATTCCACAACCCTTGACGGTTATATTTCCAAGGCTAACTACTGACCAATTAGCGTCTTGCCCACAGTCTCTAACATTTATACGAGCATATATGTATAAGCAGATGATGGAGTATATGAACAGCTATTTATCAGATTCTTTACGTGATTTCCGACAACGACACAATGTACAGCATACCGTAACTCGTATTCTTAACAAGTGTAAAATACACTTAGACACTGGTGAGAAAGCTGCGGCTGTCATAATGGATCTTTCCAAAGCATCGACTGCATCAAGCAGGGTCTCTTAATTACCAAACTACATGCTTGTAGTGTTAACCATGCATGACGAGTTGAGCTTTCTGTATAGGTATTTAAATGATAGATTGCATTACAATGAATGTTACGTTTAGAGCTAACCAGATATTGAATTCGGGTGTTACACAGGGGTCGATTTTAGGTCTTCTGCTCTTTAACATCTAATTGATCGATTTGCTTCTTTCTAGTTGATATATACAATTATGCTGATGATACCAATCTTTGCACATATGACGAAAGTCTACAGAATGTAGCAGAAAAGCTGTAGAACGTCTCTGTCGCCGTAAGAAAGTGGTTCTCTGACAACTACCTCATGGTAAATGAAAATAAATGCCATTTCTAGTACTGGGTGCCTCTTGGGACGAACCTGTTACCATCAAAATCGGTAATGAATCTGCACAAAATAGAAACCAGGAAAAGTTGATAGGCGCTACTATAGACAATAATCTAACATATAATCCTCATGTTGCCGAGCTCTGCCAGAAGGCTAGGAACGAGTTATATGCTCTTTCACGTGTTGCCATTTGCCTGGATGACGGGAAATTAAGGCATTCAATTAGGGCTTTATAGACAGTCAGTTTCAATATGTTTCTTTGGTATGGACACTACAAACCTAATGCAAGACAAAAGAGAACTCTAAGACTTAGGTACCAGGACTATGAATCCAGTTATGAGGAGCTATGAACAGTGTACCAGAGAAACTTGCAGTTTCTCATCATCAAAATGTACAAGGCCAATACTCCCATAAAACCATAGTTTATGAGAGAGATATTTTGTGAACATATTAATCAATATCATTTGAGGAGCTCTGGTGATCATTCCCTTTATATCAGTACAACAGTTACATGTGGTTCGGGAAGCATTCGCTAGAGAAGCCCACAAGTCTGGATTACCATTCCACATTCCATTAAAGATTTAAAATCTCTTACTGAGTTTAAAAACAAAATCAAATTTCGGTCTGGCGAAACCAGTCACTGCCGAGTGTATTAGACTTTCAACCCAAATGTAGGCTTCTAACGTACTCATATTTTATTCAATGTATTCACTGTTGTAATAACCAGAAATGCAGAAGACAATACTGATCGACTGTGAGATGATTTTAAGGAAAGTACTGTCGTGACTGATCAAAAGTGGCCTAGACAACAATTGATCTAGATTTGGCAGTCCCATGAAGGATTCACATTTTATACTATGTCGTACTTTTGTAACTAACAAATATTGATAGTTATGTATGATAGTTTCTTTGTAGCTTTTAAACTAATAATTCTAATGACCACTAAGTATTTTGGACGTCCGAAGAAAGCTTTGAATCAAAATTGAACATTTTGAACAAGATACAAGCGATAAGCGCATGGGTAGTGCCATAAGTATTATATGCATTCGGAGTAGTACACCGGTCAATAACAGAAGTAACGGAAATAGATCAAAAGACTCAAAGCTAAGTGAAGAATCGTCATCTAACATACAACAAGTCCAACATAGAAAGGCTTTATATACAACTTCGTCTTGGTAGAAGAAAGCTACTAAGCATAGTAAAACAATACCAAAATAGACTATAAATTTGGTTCACTATCTTCCAAATAGAAATTTTTGATTCTATGAACTATTGCTAAAATGAGATGCACAAAGAAAAGCGAAGCCACTATAAAAAAGCAAAAGAATTTACAGCAGAGAAGAAAATCTACTATGATGGTGTACTGAGTAAAACAAAGGAATAGTGTAAAGCAAAAATAAAATGCGCGTTCACAGAAGAAAATATGAAACAACAGAGATAAATGCCACTTTAAGGAAAGCATAAAAGATTAATAGAAGAATATTTCGTAGATAAAGGTATATCTATTGAATTATTGACAGATTCTAGGCTAAGAGGCAAAACAGACAGTGTTGTATTTGCTATGCAATACCAGGCGATTAAAACAAGGTACATCGAGAAGAATATTTATCACACAAGAGCAGATGATACTTGTTGGCTGTGTAATGAATAAAAAGAAACAATACATTACGTTTGTAGTGGATGATCAAAATATGCAGATACGGTATATCTGTAATGACACAATAATGTAGTAAAAATACATTTACAATATGATATGCGAAGCAAACGGTCTGATATCAAACAATCAATGGTACGACGTCGAACCACAATCGGTTGTCGAAAATAGTGAGGTCGAACGTTTATGGGATTTTACAATTCAAATAGATAAAGAAATAGCGGAGATGAGACCCGAGACCTGACCGATATAGTATACAGAAACAAAACAGACAAACGTACTTTGTTATTAGACATTGCCATACCCAGAGATGACAACACTGTTCATAAGCGTATTGAGAAAGTATAAGAGTACCAAACTCTAGCTATAAAAATGACAGCATTGCGGCAACTCAAAGAAATGACAATAGTCTCTACCGTTGTTGGATGCACAGGTGTCGTTGATAAAATGTTCACGAAATGCATTAGAAAGTTACCTGGAAAGATCAATATTTTCGAGATACAAAAGATAACATTATGGGAACGTGCTATGAAGTAAGAAAATTCTTAATGAACTGAGGAATCATGGAATCAGTGTGGACTTGGACACGATACAAACACATAGTTATATCTTACTCCAGAAATAGAGCGGAAACACTTGTGTATATATAAGACTTACAAAATAATAATCACAATAATAATACTAAAAAATAACGAAATTTATACGTAGGAACTTAGGAAAAAGTAAACCAAGGTGAGCCTAAGGACATATTTCCTGGAGATTTTTTTATGCTCATAAAAATTACAAGTACATTCAACGATATAGAAACACATACAAGACAACACCACAGGGAGCATGGAAATACATAGCAACCCTGCAGCAATTTTAAATTTACTTAAAAATAAACTAAAATCACTTCACTAATGAACGTTCATGTACCATATACTCTCTAATGAGCGACCGGGAGCGCGCCGAAGCGCACGATTTAAATGTTTTTGTTCCTCGGAGAGGAACCACTCTTGAAAGGGGCACTCATCAGAGAGAAAACGGCATCAATCTATTCAAGGAATGAGGAAAGGAGGAGAGAAGATTCACGTTAGTCTGTTACCATTTATTCAAAGTGTTCTGTGGCCTTGATATATTCTAGTGTTGCGGTGAGAATGCTAGCATTGGATGTAAATGACAGGTGCTTATGGCCACAAAGAATAATATCTACTAGTTCATTATTTGAAGGATTTGCAAGACCGTGGGACAACAATATTCCATTCACACGACCGAGAAGATAACACCTCTGTGCATCATAAGTATGGTAGAACAGCATATAGTGCTCAGTGTCCTCAACACCATCGTTTGACGGACACAAGGGGTTCAATGTATCCTCAAAATTATGCCTAAACTTGTGAAAGTTCAGTTTACTGAGACCAACACGTAGCTGTGTCAACATGCATAGACCTTTTGGATCATAAATATTATAGACAGGTTTTGGGGGTGGACGGATAATGGACTACAGGTTACAGGTCCAGGATACAGGTTTCCTGGAAATCTTCAGTGCACAGCTTCAAGTTAAAGATAATTTGACGGAAAGTACCGGCGCAGTACTATACTGCAAGCAATTTTGGAAAAACTGTGAGGGGGCAACGATCGTCGAATTCACCAAAACTCAATGGAATTTTTGTGTAAAATTAATTCTTAACTAACGCCACTTTTATCAGCTCTCTTTCTGCTTATAATTCAAAAACCTTTATGTCCTACTCAAGACGCTTCTGGCGCAGAGAACTTGCACGATTTATGCTTGTAGCGAAGAAAATAGTGCGGACAAAATATCTTCAGCGCACGCAGAATGTCAGATTCACCCTGGAAGGTAACTATAAGGTTGGTGAAGATAAAATTAAAATTAATAAAAAAGAGAAACATCTGAGAACATCTATTGATGACAGTATTCCCTCGAATCAACAGATAATAAAGGGAATGTAGAAAGATGGCAATGGTGGATCTAGCATGGAGCATTGGGTAGCCACTTGGGCAAAATCAAATCTTGGCTCAAAATACCTTGGTCCCCGGCCCCCCACTGGATCCTCTACTGAAAGGCGATCTTTGGGCCTATCAGAAAACAAAGGTAAATGCTGCCTGCATCAAAAATTGTCATTTCACTGGAACTAACCTTCATAACTTTCAAAAACTAAATGAGCATATCTTCATAACTTTCAATCATTGTTATTATTGTTGAGCATCATTAGTCTGCCAAATAATGTCCCGCTTTTTCACACAATCGTAAAATTATATAGCACCAACAGACTATTCAAACTAATGCTATCCTGCCAGCAATAATAAAAAACACCAGCGGCAACAATAATGTGTAAAAAGTTATTGAGTTTTTACAAATAATGAGGGTGCATACGGTGTTTAGCAAAAAAGACCCCGAATCTCTAAATTACATAATTTCAATTATCACAACTACCATGAGACATTCTGAATGGACAAATATAGCAGCAAAAACCCATTTTGTTAAGTTCAGTTTTGTCTTATTTGCGCTGTGTTGTTATTTACCTCTAAACAGAAATCATGGCATAATTTTATTTGCAAGTTCTCTTCAACTTTAGTGAATAAGTAAATTAATTAGAAAATTTGCAAATGCCAATCAAAGTTGAGACTAGATGACCTAGAGCTTTTCATCACTATTAGTGGCATCGCATCTAATTAACATTACTTGTTGATTAGTAATTTAGATGTGAAAAAAGAATCCTTAGATATAAGCTAATAATGAGATCACAAGTTTCAAAATATGGCGGGAGGATAATCAATGACTTGATTTTGTCAAGACCTAGGACATATATAACAACAAAGAACTTATGGGTTTAGATGGGTAGATCAGTTCCTCAAAAGTATACTAGTAAAGCGTCAAGCGTTAAAATTAGTAAATACAACCAAAACGAAATGAAACATGGAAAACTCAAAATGAGCCACTTAGGGGGCGACTGCCGGATGTACTGCTAGAACTGCTGTGTAAGGCTGAAAATAAAGCTAGACACTTAATTTGTCGATGAAAAAATCGAATGTACCACAAATAGAAGAAATAGGTCATTAATGTTTGCATCAGGGCTGTTCATCAAATATCAAATAATCGTTATTCGATTATCCTATTTGATATTCGGCCAATGGTTTTTCTCTTTACTTATTTGGGTGTAGTCGAATAATGGATTATTCGAGAGGAGTCTAATAGTTGCATGTCAATGACTATTTGAATGGTTGCGGCAAATCGATTGGCTGTCATTGTTCGAATAGCTGTCACTATTCGTACGGTTGCCACTATTCTACTCTTCAGACAATGATAGCATTCGAATAGTTATCAATACTAGCAACGCTGGCAAAGACAGATAAAAACATAGTTTACATTATATGAAAACCACTTTTTGCTTGAGCTTTAATTTTCTCAATTTCTCTCAAAATTGAGAATGAGATTTTCTTGGGATTTTCTTAACTTATACTGTAGTATGAACTGTCTAAAACAAAGTCAGCATTATTTGTTATAAAAAGTTTGATATATGATAACCAAGATATTCAAAGAAAAGTCTCCACCTTTATAAAAGAGCTTGCAAAGAAAGAGCTAAAATCGATTTTTGGCACATATAAAAGATGAGGTTTGGAACTTCAGCCTTGTGAAATTTTCAATATTTTCTTAGGATCGACTCACACTACTTCATAGTGGCTCTTGCAATCAAAGGTACAAGAAACGTTGTGTTACATGCTGGAATGTAAGGGTGGATCTAAACAACACACCTGACCATTGCTCTGCAAATATTTATGGACAGTGGTGGGATTCAAATATTTTAGGAACAGGTTCTATCTTAACGTGTGGGGTGCATTGTAAATTTTTTTATCAAAGTGTCACGTTTTCCAACATTTTAGTAACCGGTTCGCAAACAGTGTGACTGTCTAGGAACCGGTTCACGCGAACCGGTGCGAACCAGCTGAATCCCACCACTGTTTATGGGCATGGCATACTGGGCATATTCTATTAAATTCTTATTGTGATGTCATCTAGTAGTAACAGTTGTATGTTTCTGTTTGAAAGGCAAAGTTGAAAAATATCTGAGATTGTTTCCAAGACAGATATGCAGGTTTCTTAATATCAATAATTATCATTCAATAGGTTTTGTGAATATTAGAGTTCTGAGTGAATTTTTCACCTTCAATGTATTATGCATAACCATGGATAAGTCATGCAAATAGTTCCATAAACTCCTGCAGATATACAAGTCATAGATACCTTGAGTACCAGGTATACTAAAACGACTTCTTATTCAAACAAGTTTATGAACATGGTATATTAGATGTCTTGCAGGGAGTCATCCAG
This sequence comes from Mastigias papua, assembly GCA_964019165.1. NCBI lineage: Eukaryota > Metazoa > Cnidaria > Scyphozoa > Rhizostomeae > Mastigiidae > Mastigias > Mastigias papua. The sequence goes on along the minus strand of OZ025279.1, from coordinate 10,474,135 downwards.
CAATAACTGTTGCACTCCAGTTGACCTAGCAGACTTTAATATGAATAAGGAAAGGTTTCAGGCTATAGAATCTTATTCAAAAATGTTACAGTTTAGTAAGATTTTCACCACATTGACAGTAGAGCAAACTTCTCATTTTCTGAAATGAAAGCAACTGCTTTTCCAACTAGTAGACAAAATATCATTTGCAAATGGAAAAGCAGCTTCAGTAGATAGTGTGACTTCTTCATCAAATGGGACAATAAAATAAACATGTTGTGAAGACAATTGTGGTTCATAAGTCTTGTCTCATGGATATTTTAATCGAAAATCAAACCACCATAAGAGCAAGCATTTGTTTTCTAAAATTTCATTGAATCAATCAAAAAGCTGTTTCCTACCTTTAGAGCTGAGATTATATTTGAAAGTCCTGCTTCCTCAATATAAGTAGCATCACTATTACTGATTGCAGCATTGGCACGCCTTTGGGATGAATTAAAGACACCTTGCAGTTAGTTTTTCACAAAAAATTGAAGACTTCAGTTTGATTGTAGGTACCTATTATACTGCCTTGTAAAATTTAATAATAAGCAGTTGATATGATTTCACTAGAGTAATTTTCATCAGGCCAGCAGAGGGCAACAGGTCATGTGTTCTTTCAATGATGTTATATTTCTGCAGGTAGCCAAAAGATGATGATTTACATGAGAAATCTGTATGCTCTAAGGCCACTATTCTGGTACCAGCCTTAGTAAGATTTTACAATTGGGCATAACAGATGAAGAATACCTATCATTCTCTGAATCCAATGGGATGTAGGACCTAAATGATAGCTGAAGCATATTGTCAAGGTCAAGCATGCATAACATATTGAAAACTGATAATATCCTGCCATCCTTCCATCTACCTCACCTAAAAAATCTTGAGCAACATCTGATAAACACATTGCCACTGCACTGCTGTCAACAAAGGCACAACCTAATGTTGCTCTTTAATAAATAGATCTTAAGACCAGGACAAGCTCCATGCCACAAGCCCCCAAAATAGACTGACAACTTGCCCCTACCAGAAATTGCAAACAAAGGTTGCATTATGGAAGCTATTGCCACTTGCTAAGACTCAATAGAAAAGTATAAGGAATCACTTGAGAAAGATAAATGGCAGAGATGGTGATCCAATGGCACAAGATGTTTGACATTTCCCACATGTGTGAGGGAAATCAATATTATAGAAAAGAAAAAGGTGCATTTAAGTCAAGATAACCATGATATGCCCAATGGGCAATGTTTGAAAAAGATTCTGTCAGATGAAGGAATGAAATAAAAAAATAAATTATTCACCTAGAGACCTAATAACTCACCACAGAACTGGACATATTTCAGGTATGCTTTGGAAATGAAACCTGACACTTTAAATGGCAAAAGAAAATGCATGTCATCGACGACAGGAGTTGATAAGGTGAACACATGAATGGTATGTTATTGATAGCATGATATATGTCAAAAGCTCTGACCTAAATATTTTATATATAGGTGTATAAATTCTACCATCCTGCGCTGAAGAAAATGCTTTCTAGTATCTATTTCATTAGCTGAGTAGAAGAAGTCTTGTGAAAGTAGGGGAGATCACTTGTACCACAGCAAAAAGTAACAATCAAACTATAAAAGGCCTCCAAAGTGCAATTTAAAGTACAGTAACTAGTTGGTCCAAAAGCCTGCAATTAGAACCTTTCACTCTTAATAGTACCAAATTATGGGCGTTTGCAAGCACAGACTTAGGGAAATTCCAACAAAAATAACTTGCTTCACCAGGACCATAATGGTAAATCCAATCAAAATATTTCAATAATATAATACATACGTTATAATCATGCAATTGACAGATCTCAGCATTTCTCTGTGAGATAACAGCAGGTCTTGTATGATATTGTGGACTGTGCTTCAATAAGAAACATTTAATGTATCTCCGATAAAACCATCCTATTTTTCGTGGACAATTTGGATCTCAGAAGATTTCTGACTGCAACAGTGTCTAGATTAGGATATGAAGAAGGCCCACTTTTCCGATTCGATAGAAGCTGCATTTGATAGGCCAACCTTTCATACGCGAAAGTTCATGGACTCCCTGTATTTCGCGCCAAAATTCCATGGCAACATAAAATCCTTGTGATTGGTTGAGGAGGACAATTTCAAAAATCTAATTAAAACACATGCTCTACATCAAGGTTATCCAACGAGTCGCACTCGGGCCCATTGTGACCCACCATATTGCCTGGCGTGGCCTGCGTTGAGATTAAAGATGGTAAAAAAACTCTTCATAATCTTTCCCATCTTCATAGTATGTATTATATAAGTGGCCCTCTGTCTATGACCTAAATCTGAAAAAGGCCCTCCGAAAAAAAGGTTGTACAACTCTGCTCTAAATTACCTGTTTTTGTGTAGTTCAGCAACTTATTTGACTCTGTGACCAAGTCGATCATAAGGGGGTCGTTTAGGAATTACACCATTTGGAAGAAAACTTCGTCTGCAAACTTGCTTTTTCTCGGCGACTCCTACGATTTTTGACTAAATGATGCAGCTTGTCGGCAAATATTGGAACTATTACAGATACTCCAATAGGTATCTACCATATTGTCTGCATTACTAGAAACATATTGAAGGCCATTTGATGCACTATTAGAAACCATGCCCACTACTAGGTTGCGACGCCCACATCGTCCACAAATTTCTATGTCTTACCCCCCCCCCCCATCCAGATGCATCATGTCAGCGGTATTGCATGTGACTCAGATATCTATCCTTCACTCAAAGAGAACGGTCACAGACAAGGAAGAGAGGTGTGTCTCATAGCCACATTGTGAATCTGACAGTTGCTGGAGCGAAGCTTGCAACTCCGTAGGTCATCCCTGCAATGAAAAAATTTTATCAAACTACAGTACATCAAGCTCATAAATTCTCCTCGAAGCAGTTTTTCTCAAAATTCTAATTTGTGGGTCAATTTCATCATATATATATATTTAATCACGAACTCCCATCAGCTTAAATTACAAAAATTAAAATATAAAAACAAATATTTATAACTTACTAATTAACGTTCATCTAAATAATCTATAACTTACTAATCAATTTACGAGAATGCCAGATTGCTGATCTTCCTGGGTGTCGTGCTTGGGGAAGGATTTTAATTCTGGAGAAATTCCTTCAGTCTTTTTTTAAAAGTGAAGACATTGGAACTTAATCTTATTTGCAATGGAATTTCGTTCCATGTCTGCACTTGTATAGAAAAAACTTGTTTTAGAGAACTCAAGATTGAGTCTTGGGATGTCTAAATCTTGCTGATTTCTTGTTTGATATTTTGAAATCTGGGATCTGGTGATGAGTTTCCCGTTCAAGCTCTCCGGGCACAGACCGTTAAGGATTTTATAGATCATTATTGCCCTATCAAATTTGATTAAGTTGGAAACTGAGAGCCAGTTACAAGTCCACCCATCTTTCAACCTGGAGCTCTCAATCAGCGTCCGTGCTCTGTTTTGAAGACACTGGAGATGATCAAGTTTTGTATTTGATAAACTGCCCTACAACTCATCACTGTATCGCAAATGACTCTCGAGCAGCGCCCTATACACTTGATCTAGTTTCGACTGCGAAAGTATGTTTCTTAATTTCTGCAGGGACGAGAGCGCACTTTTTATTTTACCTTTGAGCTTCTTATATTGATCATTCCATGTAAGGTTTTCGTCTACCATGGTTCCGAGATATTTTACTGTCTGGACCCGTTTAATTGGCTCCTCGTTTATTTTTATCTCAATAGGTTCAGAGATACTGTTGGTTTGACGTTTGTGACCAACTACCATGTACTCTGTTTTATCAGTGTTAAGACTTAGCTTATTTAGTCTTAACCATTCTGCTATATTGCCAACCTCTGTTTTTAAGTCGTTGCAGAGCTCAGTAAGATCTTCAGCAGAACATGTTACACTGGTATCATCCGCGTACATGTTTGCTGTGCATCTTTCGAGGCATTGCTCAAAGTCATTTACATACAGGGTGAATAAAAGAGGCCCCAAGCACGAGCCCTGTGGAATGCCGCAGAGAACATTTTTCAGGCTTTAAAACAGTTGGTCTTAGTTTCTGTGTGCTGCTCACAGCAAAATTGAAGCCTACATCCCACCTACATTGTCTAGGACTAAACTGGTATATAATTTCATTACTATTTTTAGTCAGTTTTCATACAAGTTCGCATCCACTGGACATACGCAGTATGCTACAAATATGATACTGAGTCAATATCATTTAGATATTTGAATTTGAATAAAGCAAAATGTACTTTTCTTGATTTTGTGGACATGATCCAAGCGGCATATTAAATACGTCTAAGCCTTTCATACTATTTCGAATATAGTGGATGGCTTGATTTTATAAAAGTGATCCAAACGGCATGTGTTTCACCCTCTTTCGCTTCCAGTTTGTAGTTGCGCTTTAAGGTTTTGCATTTAAAGTCGCGCCTTCTTTTATTCAATGAATTTGTATGTTTTTTCTTGGAAGAAGGCAATCTCTGGCCATTGAGAACCGAGAAACTGCTCAGGCAAACATTGACTCAATGGTTCTTCTGCCAACAACTATTTCCTTTGGGCAGTATGTTCAAAGCGCACTTTCTTACAGTTTGAAAGGCTTTTGAAAACAATTCATGAATTTTTTGTAAGATTCAAGTACCTTCTATGAGCTGAGATTGGATCCTACACTATTTCAGAGTGTGAATCTGGTTGGCTGTAACATTTTTAACAGTTACCACTGATAATCCTGATCAAAACCATACTTATATCGTGCCATTTTACAGAATAGCCGGATTTTAAAACCGCTCGAATTTACGTAAAAATCCAACTAATTTAATCCGACTTATTTAACCTGATTTACCCAAAGAAAACGTACAGTATTATACCATGCGGACCGGGAGCGCACATTTTCATCCAACTTGTGAAATATCTGACTTGGTCCAATTCGACTTACGCGAGTTTGACTATAGTTGTCATTGGAGGAAGCCACAGCTCAGGGTGGAAGGACGTAACTTGTTAGAGGAAGAGCTACCAACAAAATAGGAGAGGCTTGTATGAAAGAAAGTACCGAGGAAAATCTTCTCCAGGGTAAAATTTGATAAATCACTATCATTCTGTAGAACATGTCAACACTCTATGTAGAAAGCCTGGCCAAAAACTCCGTGCTTTTATCTGTATATCCGTCTACTTGGACACTAGGAAATGCTGTAGCTAATGAGAGGTTTTGTTCCGTCTTATTTTAGCTAATATCCGCTCGTTTTGTTGTTTCATGATAAGAGCTTTATACCATAGAATCAATAATTTTCATGAAAGGGCATTGCGCATTGCTCACAAAGATCAAAAAAGTGACATTGATATTCTCCTGGAACAGAATAATTCAGTGGCCATGCATGCTAGAAACCTGCAGTTGCTTATGACAAAAGTTTTTAAAACAATGTATGATCTGAATCCACATTTCATGATAGATATCTTTATTGAGTGAAGCATTAGATACAACCTAAAGCATGACAATCCCAAAGGTACGGAAAACGTCCTAATTGTAATTTAGTTGTAATTTAGTTACTTCCTCATTGTAATGATTGGGTTGAGAATGGATTGGAGATATGTACATGTCCAATCTCAGTAATGGTCGGTAGATATACATGCGTTAAAATTTTATCAGTAACTTTACAACTTAGGTCAGTAAGCCCACATTTAGCAGTGTTCGTCGAAAAGGTACAACTGATGTATTGAATGGACTAGCATTTCTTGGAAGGACATTCGTTAGTGATGCATAGGCTTCTGATACTGCGTAAGGCATCGCACTTCTAGGGGCTATGACTCTGTAAAAATTTCAGTCGCGTTGGATTCAGCCATGGTCGGTTCCTCCAACCTCATCAACCTTGTTATTATTAACACACTTTAACTACAGCAACCACAATGCAATGCGCAAATGTTGATTGTGACGTCTTAATAGGAAAGACCTATTTGGGGTTCCAGTCAGTAAATCACCAATTTTACTAAGGTCCCTGTCGATAAATTATTGCCTTGAGTCGTACCTCCGATAAGGAAGGCACGCTACTCCACTGTCAATATGGCTAGACAACCATGGGAAATCGTCGTACATAATGACCTCTCTTATTCCAGTTCATTCAAGGAGACAATTTCCAACCCTCCTCCCAAAGTTGCAATTGGCCTGCAGCTGTGGTTCTAGGACAAATCAAATAAAAAGTTAAACGGAGAGGACCCACTATACCGGGACATATTCCATACTGTATCCCTGCATCTAGCTCCTTTGCTGAAAGTCAGAGACTATATCCATTTCCTTGGTCAATAAGAAAGCTTGTACCAGGTATCAGATATTTGTTGCTCAAATCCTCAGAATGAAGGAAGGAGACAGATAATGGTTGGCCGTTGGGTTCCTGGGTGCAAATGTATGACTCATCCAAACATCAATACCAGCAAAAGTGTACATATTTAATCAAAAAATTTTTGATAAATGTCGAGCGTGTGCAGTAACCCCACATGGATTGGAGCACGTGGGTTAAATGCTAATAAAACTAACACTACAATGAATATATGTCGCTACATTTAACTACGAGTTTTAATCGAGACAACTGGTATGATACTTCACTGCTACGCTTACATTCAGTATTTACTTACAGTCAAACTATAGCTTTATCTCAGCCAAGGGTGAGAGACATGCCATTCTCTAAAAAATTTATTGGAATAGAGGAAGATATTGTAATTTGCATATAGTTTTCACTTCGGATGAAAGATGCAGTCAGTAGAGAAATGACAATTCTGTCGATCATATACTAATGCCAGTATAGCTGAAGTCTTGAAAAAAAGGAAAAGTTATCTCATATTTAGTGGAAATAAGCTGATTGACCAAAGTCACCTGAATCTTGAAACATAGAATAAAATATAGTGGCTGAGAGCTAGTTCGACTTTATGCTTAAAAGAGAAGGTCGATAAAGGTGAAGTCTCACATTGTGGTAAGGGAATACTGAAGTTCGTTAACCATCAAAAGGAGTGTAGTAATACTTAACTATACTATTAGCAAAGCAATAAGGGATCATACACTTATGACCCCCAAAGTGATTTTGCAATTTTTTAGTCCCTCTTATTCGGGCATAATTTTAAATCAATCAAACAATCAATCAAGCAATCAATCAAGCGAGCAATCAATCAATCACGTGAGCAGGCAAGCAATAAAAACTATCACTTGTCAGTAAGGCACACATATGGTAGGTAAATAAAGCGTATTGGGAATTGACATTTACGTATGTGAGTAACTAAAGTTAAAATAACTCTAGCCCTCAATCTCCTCAAATTCACCGCTTGTAGCATTTCAAAAAATGTTTACAAGTGGCTTCTCCTTCTGAACTTCAACTTTTTCTGCAATTTCGACTGGAATGTTTTGCATCCATTGGAATTCTATTGCTAAACTTTGCAAATAAAGTCAAAAAGAGAAAATGGCAGTTTAAATCTCAAAGGTCCGTACTCAGTGATGTGTGAAAACGTCTAAGGCCCAGGTCGCATGAATGCAACATTTCACCGAGCAGCGCACAGCATTTGCACACTGCTGCTCGGCATTGCTCAGCGCTGCTCGATGTGCAGTGGTCATACGGGCTAGACATTTTGGCCAACATTTCTTGATTGTTGTGGGTGTCTGCACGGCGCTCCATAAGAATTAAAGCTTTCGCGCCAAATTAAATGTAAACAGACTGCCTACTTTTGACTGAAGTGGTAAATTTCCTTTATGCAATGAAACGAAAAGCAGACCATGATTCAAATTCTTCATGGGTTCCTGCTTCTTTTTATTCCATCTCCTCTTCTACCTCTGAAGTTGTCTTTAATCTACTAGCCAATGTCCCTGACTTAAGCCTAGTATCGTCTTGACTACTCCCTTCCTTTAAAGCTAAAATCCTCTAAGTTTGAACGCAATATATTTTAGTTGGATATTTGTTTTTAAGAGCGAATACAAACAATGAACTTCAACAATTTGCAAAATGACAGGAGAAAAGTCAATGCCACGTGAAAACTGTGAATGCGGGAGTTCAATTACTTGCGCAACATTTTTGATCGGCACCAAACAGCGCAGAGTCGCACCGAGCACGGCCCAACGAGTGGTCAAACGAAAACAACATTTCATCGAGCAAGAATTTTTTGCGTTGCTCTGTGAAATGTTGCATTCGTTTGACCGGGGCTCAAGTTCAATGTACCCCCTCCTACCTCTTTTGACGTCATAAGTGTAGAGTGTTTAATCTACCTACTAACCTACAAGGATTATATTACATTAAGCAGCACGAGTATATAGATAAAACAGCAATACAGCATGAATGTATAAAATGAGATATTAGTCACGAAGCGATTAATGGTTAAATGACATCAAGTATTCTTGCAATGCATGATAGCAGAATTCATATTGATCCTGAAAAAGAGATGAAACTGTTACAACTTTTACGACCAAAATTTAATTCTTAGGTTATTTAGCAAAAGTAAACCAAGATTTCATAGCCTAAAAACACCAATTATACTTTCGACAAAGTTCAAGCTAGAAGGTAATTGCTGTCTTATTATACACTTAAATCAATCCACAAGTTAAGTTCTGAGAATCGATTTCAAGTGCCAGGCATCCTACATGAATCGATGGAAAAGCAATTTCGCTCCGCTATTCAGATGTCTGCACTTTAAATGAGTAGCTGTTTGACCTACATTGCGAATTAGATTTCTACAAAACTATATGCAAAGATGCTTCTCTAAAGGTACTCCGGTGTCATAACCCATAGCCTACCTTGGACTGGACCATAACAGGTCTTTGTTGACGCAGCTTCTTTATTGTTTTATACACGTCAACCACACCCTCAGCTTTTAGCCTCTCGATCAGATTTGTCAAAGCGATAAAAACGCCTGTTCTGCCAACTCCAGCACTAAAACACAAAAAATTGCCACAGTTTCAAAGCAGACTTAGCCAGCCTCTAATGATGGTGATACACACAGGATATCTGCTACTCTCAATACAAGAGGAGAAACACAGGTGTGAGCCTCCTGAAATAATGACGAAGATGTTACTAGTACAACAACAAAGCAAGAAGCTGAAGAAGACATGTTTTGTTTTCTCATAGTTAGTATTGGAGAAAGGTAGTTAGGATTGAAGCAAAGCCTCTACTAAAGGAAAGCTAAGGTATATAAGTTATATAAGGTAAATGTTGTTTGTTTTAGCTTTCAAACAAAGCAATTTGTAGGAAAAAGATGACTGTGCCATTAAATCGAAGAAGCTGTACATTATGAGCAACAGCTAAACATAAAGACAGCAGCATAGGATGACAAGGGAAAATAGTAAAGAAAAGTACCCATTCTCTGTGACTGTTATTTAAAAATGCTTGCCCTAAGTTCAAGAACTCCCTGAACTATATAAACATACATATAGAAATCTGATGAAGCTGTCAGCGAAAAGTCAAAAGGGTGTTTATATAGCTAATTATATATTTCTGACCATTAATTATATGGCTAAATATCACTTACCTATGCCATCCCTGGCCGAAGTTCAATATATGTATTTGCATTTATTGAAGAACTAACTATGAGGATCACAGATCACGTGCTCTTCATATCTCCTTCAGCAAAAATTTTCTTTAATTAGAATGAAAAGTCTTTTGGTACTATAGAACTTCACTATAGCACGAAAAAGGGGGAACATTCTTTTAGCTTACTGAAAGTTCTTTTTCGTCCGACACTCGTCAGAGTATGAAGCGTCGAATAACGATCGAAAGGTGAACTGAAATCTAGAGTAAGATGGGGCTACACTTGATATGATGAATCATGCATCTATTTGGCCCTATGATTGGCCATTTAGCACATATTCACTATTGTTTACTTGAAGAATCCAAGTGAGAAAATGACTTCTTTTTGATTACACAGGACTGGGTTTTTGAGTCTTAATGTAAAACTGATTCCAAAATATTTTAATGAAAGGACGATCTTGTTTGCCCTGTGATCCGAAGATTATCGTCTGTATATGTTTTGTCGCATTCTGGATTTGCAGTAGGTTGTCCTACAGCCAAATCACAAGTCATTTTTGAATAATTGTTTTTGCAAATACGAGGTAGCTGTTCTCTAAGAGTATTGCTTTTCTTGCTGATGCTCGTGAGAGCATCTTGTTTTATTTGGTTCGTTAGTCTCTGCGTCCTACGTACCGAGCTTTACATCGGCACGAAAATTAATAAACTGCACAACTGTTTTGAGGAACGCTAATTAGAATTAATGAGAATACTTTGCATCTAAATGTTTGGTTCTTGAACTTATATACCTGCAATGCACAGTAACAACTTTGTTTCCAGTAGATGCTCTCCATTTTGAAACCTGTCCAATGAGATCAATAATGCCAGATGGTGAACTTGGAGGCCTATTATCTGGCCATGCAGTGTACTGGTAATGATGTACAATACGGGATTGACCCTCCTGGAACATAGTGATGATAAAATAGATGAATAACAAAGGTCGTAATTGAACTGGTCACAAAGAAAAAGTGAGTGGTTTCTCCGTATGATAGCATATCTGCTCAAATCGCACTATTAAATTACACTATTTCCCATCGTGCAAAGTATTTAGAACTTAGTAGCTGATAAATAAATAAGTAAGAAGTAAACAAGTTCCATTCAGTATGTTCCATTAGAACAATAGTATGTACAATAAAAATAGTCCGGTTCTAAACAATAGAACAAGGATAGACAAATAAATGTTTCAAAATTAAAAAGTAAAAAGTAAGGCTACAGAGGATAAGAAACATCCATCAGTTCTAGGTTCCATCCATTCAAAATTTTGAATCCCATAAAGGTTTTCATGATGTTCACAGCTCCTGAGACCGATATAGTCTGTAATTTTCTTGCAATGCTTTTTACATCTTTCCTATTAAAGTTAAATTCTTTCGGGTGGTTTTTAATCCCTTAGGGACATAGCTCAGCACTGACTATTATAGGGATCAATTAAAATTGGTAGGTTTCGTAATAGGGCTGCAAGTAAGTAAGTCTCATTCTCGTCCGACACTCGTCAGAATATGAAACGTCGGATTACGACCGACAAGTGAACCAACATATACACCCAGATACGGATAAATTTTCGCAATATAATGAAAACTGAATTCCAGTTAGCCATATGGTAGACCAAAGGTTACCTGTACATCATTATTCAACTGCAGAGTACAATGAGAAAATGAACTGTTTTGCTTGCATAAGACCGGGTTTTAAGTTTTAATGTAAACTGATTGCAAACATTTAAATAAAGGGACAATCTGGTTTGCTCAATACTCCAGAAATTATTGTCTGCATCTGGCATATACTGGATTCTTTTGATTCAGTGAAATTTCAGTGGCTTACAGCCTGATTTGAAGTCATAAATGCAAATAATAGCATTGAATTAAGTAATTGTATTACCTCTGAATTTGTTAGCTTCAGCTCTCGTAAAGTGTACTCACTATAGATATTTGCACTCAAAATCTCAATGATCCAATTTGCAATTTTTGTGGTACCTTCCCTGGGCCAATAGCAGCTCATTTCAACCTTTGGAAATAAAGATATATTTATCATATATTACCTACTTATAAAATAGCATCATCGCTGAGAGTATTTTATAAATAAAACTATATTAAAAACATTTTGATATGTGCTAAGGAGTTATGCAGAAATGGCTGCAATGAGCCTACGACACAAAATGTTTTCATTAGTGCTTACATTTCAAATCACAACTCGACCATAAGGTCATCATTACATCATCAATATGATCAACACGGGTCACCATTGATATCATTAGTGTTGTCCCATCAAAAATGTCACCATAATTATCATCATGATCTCATCTTCATCAGCACCATCATCATCACTATCAACAGCACCATCATCATCACTATCAACAGCATCATCATCATCATCATCATCATCATCATTATCATCATCATTATCATCATCATCATCTTTATCATAATCATCATTTTCATCATCATCAACATCATAATCATCATCATTGTCGTCAACATCATAGTCGCCATCATCGACACAATCATCATCGCTATCGTGATCACAATCACCCTCACCATAATTATCGCAATCAAAACGTGCAGCTGTGAACAAAGCAGATGCACGCAAACGCCGTGATAGTCCACACAAATAGATAGGAAAATCTAGGCCAGAGCTTTGATTACGCTATCAATCGTATCAAGGGGAGATAAAATTAGGATCTTTTGAGAAAGTGACTCAGCTTGCAGCCTAGCAGACTTAATATAGCATTAGTTCCGAGATCATCATTATGTTGATATCAAAGTAATCATTATCATCCTCACATTTCCACATTCGTTTTCCTTTGATAGCATTACAATGGATCTTGAATCCGCTTCCCAAATCATTCTCCAAAAGTCAGTAACTGTAGTTGACAAAGGTGCTTGTGTTGCAATGAACGCACCCGCGTCAGCATATCCATCGATGTGACTAGCATTGATGTAATCCGAGCCAGGCACTCCTTGTATTTCTGACATCTTTACTCTGGTTGCATCGTAGGGGTATATGTTCATGTCACGATTTTTCGCCTGATTAACAGCTTTGCTTGCCTCATGGAAATTGGATTGAGAATCAGAGCGAACAAGTGCAATAAACTCATCCATGATACCAGTGTTTTCTATGGTGAAGACGAAGACGATCTGTAACTTATGAGCATCTTTCTCTAAGCCAACATTTACATTTTTAATTTCTCCATATCCATAATCAGAGTCTTAAGCTGACAGCTGGATATAGAGACTTGCCTTTTAAGCAATACAATGTGACAGTATGTACTCCCAATAAAAAGTTGCTATCTTGAAGAATTACCGTTGCAGTATATACATTTATGGATCTTGAACTTGTAGTTATCCATAAATGTATATAAACCTATACACATATAGATATAATAGGCTTTATGGTTGGATTGTTCCAAGTAGAATGCTCGTTACTATATGGTAGAGTAAAATCTTCACCGCATAATGCCCCTATCAGCCTGTTTTATGAAGCGCGAGGCTCACTCATCAGTAAAAAATTTATTTATGTATTTATTGTTAGTGTGAATAACTATTTTATTTATGTTTAATTTATTTAATTCATGTTCACTGTATCTCTTGTGTATTGGTGTATTAATAGTCTTTGTGTTTCTTGCTCTTTCTGCGTGCTATTGATTTCACGTGAGCTCCTCGTAGTTATAAAGGCGTTGGCACCCCTTTTTGGGCTGGTGTGGTTTTCATTCATTTTTTGTATGGACGAGGTATAGACGCAGTGGCAGTTTTCTTGCTTTAGGTGTCGCCAGTTTATTCGTTCTGTGTGAGGCCAACCTTTTACTGCAAAGTACTTTATGGCTACGAGGACATATAGATAATAAGTTATTAATGCATTGTTTATTCAGTTTGGTTGCAATTAATCGTATTTAGATTTGTTAGGTTATAGTTTAGTTATGATTTGATTCTTTATGCTTTTTGCAGGCATTCTAGGCCTGTTATTTTACTGTTACTTTGGGCTAGTTTCTTGGGTTTGCTATAATATCTTCCATAATTCTTGAGACTATTCTTTGTTACATATATAATAGACTAACTTCGCTGTCGTGTATTTAATGCTGTTATTTTGTCTTTAGCGAGCCACATTGATTGGGTACATAATTTCAGTTTCCATGTGGTAGTTTTGCAGTGATGTCCACTGCATGTATGTGTGGTGCGTTCGGTTTGAATAACGTAGCTAAATCCTGCGATTTGTGGATTACATTTATGCTGCAAATGACACCGCAAAGACAAAGAGTTGTCAATGACATATGTTTGGCTCTCATGCAATCAAATTTGGAGCATGCACTTAAAAATAAAACTCATCAGGGCATAAGCAGGTACATAGTTGCCAGGCATTTACAGGTTGGACGAAAATCTTACCTGTCTCTGGATCTATGTTACTCTTCCTTTTTATGTAATCTCTCAACTCTTGCACTTTGACTTCCGTATCCCCTACTTTGATAAATTCAAGCAGAGCAAAATGAAGGTACGCATATTGCTCTTCTGTTTGCACCATCAAGCACCGGGAATCCCTGGAAATGATAGCAGAAAATCTGATACCTCAACAAATAATTTCATATGACATTGCGATGTATACGAAAATAAAAACACAATATAGACATATGGTTCATACGTCTACAGTAAAGTTCTTCAGCAATTTAGATAATGCTCTGATGTCGTAAACCCATTGCTTTAAATTGTTACTAAGGGTCTCGCAAAAAATACTTTAGTGTAATCAAAATCCAAGCACATTAGGGGATAAATAGAGACTATCTTTTGTATGTTGTAACATAAAGATAATAAGTGATATACCTCAATGAAAGAACATTTTCATAGACAGAGATTCCATGTCCGTTTCGCAATCTGTTTATTTGTGTATCCAACGCAATGTATATGCCAGTCCTCCCGATGCCGCCACTGCAGTGTACTATCTAAAACGTAAATAAAGTCTGAAGATGTAATCCTACATTGGAAATCATTTGATTTGGAACAATGATTAAGCTACAGGCAAGGACGACGGCAGTTAAATACACTGAGGAAGTACAGGCAAAGTGACATTTTATTGCTTTGCAGTTATACCTCTTAATAAATTCACAATTATTTCCTCAAGAGAGTAGCACAAGATGATGATACATGATACATGATAATGTACCTCTAACACATGAGACACATATGTTAGAGGTGAATAACGAAATATTACCTAGGGGGCGGAGGATATCTTAACAGTTTTGGGACTGATGGATAGCTTACATCTCATCTTGTGTATTACATAAATAGACATACATTAAATAAACAATATGGATAAATCAAACTCAAGCGAAACATTCATTTGGCATTCCTTATTGGTACCAATTAAACGTAATAGTATTAAACGTAACACAATACACTGGACATCTAGACTACCCAGTTGGAGTGCACCCACATTTGTATAGCAAACAGCCTCACACCCACTAAGCAACTTAACTCTTACCAGAATATCCTCAAAGCTCTCACAAAGCTTGAAACAAGTAGTCATTCATCAAATTCCCTCTTATGATCCTCTGAAACACTGAACATAGAATGGAATCTCCTTCCTACTTTTCCAATACTATTAAATGCTGAATGGTATGCGGTGACCAATTGGATATTAGCTAACCCTTCTATCCTAGATCTTTCATTAGGGTAACTACAAGGTAGAGAGACTCCTTGCCATTCCCATGCGCCTACCCTATTTGCTCCGTTATATACGGTATATATATATATATATATATATATATATATATATATATATATATATATATATATATATATATATATATATATATATATATATATATATATATAAATATGAATATATATATATATATATATATATATATATATATATATATATATATATATATATATATATATATATATATTCATATTTATATATATGCTTGCCCAAAATTCCAACAATGATCACGTCACCCTAACATAAACACAAAAAACTGTGTAAACGATTGTCCGCAATATTAAACATTAAGATTGATAATAAACTTATTAGTGATAGATACGGGGTCGCATGCTCACTGATAAATATTGAGCAATCCAATCATAAATTAATAGATGCATCTGGCAACAAGATGGATATCATTACCAAGAAGCTTTAGACAGGTTACAATTACATAAACTTGCAATGGACAAATATTATTACCGCAGCAATGTTATAGCCACAATACACGCATTATTGATTATGAGGATGGGCATCATGTCTGGCTAAAGACCAAACTTTACAAAATTGGCAAAAATCGTAAGCTAGTGCCTCGACGACATGGTCCATGGACACTTACAGAGAAATTGCCTAACAGGGGTTAAGTTAAAACTCCACAACAAAAGGTAGTTTACCATTACTCTCTATCGCCTGTCGAATCATACTAGTACGAATCGTCATCAGAGCAGTAATATAATGTCTATTTTACTCAGGAAGCGGAATCTCGTAGCAGCGTTTCTTCGGACACAGATGGATTGTCGGAAAGTGATTTTGAAACCAATGAGAATGACAGTATTAATTACGAGTCTGACGAAGATCACATTCCTGTAAGGTATTACCCCCAGAAGAAATAGACAAGTGAGACATTTACCGGAAACCATGCCTTGGGCAGCCCATAATGCATAACAAACAGGTTTAAACTATATTTTTGTACATTTGCTATTCTCCTTTCTGATTCATGTGTCTACAGTTTTAGGATTATTGTTTTTGTTCTCTTACAGTATTGCTTTTTGTACTGATGCTTGTTGAAACACGTTTTATACTGTCTACTAGTCTCTGCGTAGTGCGTCCTACGTAACTAGCTTCACCATCAAAAGAAGTCTGATAAAAAATAAGCACAGGAAATCCTTTCATGTTTTCGAACGACAAAAATATAAGTCGAATTCCATTAAGGTGAAAAGCCTTTTTGGATAATAAAGAGGATTTGGGTTGGTCAAAATAGGCAATTATCGATAATTCATATATACCAAAAATATACTAAATGAATGACGCTTTATAAACACTACCACTGGGTGAATGAAAATACAAAACGATAGTTCTTCCATCAACAGATACAGACTGACTTCAATAGTACATTCAAGCTGATTAGAATCATATACTTGCATAAGGAAAATTCTCTTTTAACTTGCAACATTCATTATTTCTATCAATGCAATAAACAAAAATTCAAATTCCTTACCAAAGGAGCTGAACTTCCAGTCATTGACCGCCACCGGTTTACGTTCTTGATGATTGAAAACAAAGCTGTAGGATCATTTGGAACTCCATTTTCCGGCCAGTTCTTGTAGTGGAACTGTTTAACTGTGCGCTCAAGGGTTTGACCGAGTTTGGTAAGATGGAATGTCCTCACAACATGGTCAGGGAACTCTACCAAATCCATGGAAACTACGATTATGTCTTTGAATGTCAGTGACCCTTGCCATGGCCAGTATTCGGAGCATTTCCGATTACCATTTTCGATACATTTGGTGAGCTAAATAACAGAATTTATATCTACGTAAGAAGATGGAAGATGGTTTAGTATTCTAACTCGACAATTGAAAGCAAAGAGGATAAGTGATTTTATGAGACTTGCCAATAGGTAGTAGAAAAATAAATTGTAACAGAAACAGACAATACATGAATATGAATCCAAGTACAATTCAACTATGTTATGGATTATAGTCCTGGGCGTCAAACCACAACTTGCAGTTTTAATTTAAAACTATGCAATACAAAGGAGAAGATACTCATTGATAATATACGCAGGATTTTTCACATCTCCATTTACTATTTCATTTTAACTAAATTTAACAACAATAGTGATCTGTTCTGTTGAGTAACTGCATAACTTTAGGCATATCAACACTTGACATCAAACTTCAATTAACATCTATACCATGACAATAGCTGAGCAGTCCTGCTCCCAGACCATCTGCCAAAAGTCTGATATTGTCTCCGGTAAAGGACCTTGCGTTGCAATGTATTCCTTTTCACCGTTGAAACCACCAATGTAGTTTGCATTTATGTAGTCGCTGCTAGTTTTGGCTTCCTTTTCCAGTATTACACGTGAATGATCGTATGGGTGGATGTTAGCGTATCTGTTCTTTAGCGAGTTTGCAGAGCTCAAACTGTGCGTGTAGGAGTGACTTAACCTTTTTTCAAACTTTCCATACTCCTGTGAAAACCCATAGTTGCTGTTCTCCTTGAGGTCATTGACATGCTTTGTAAAGGCGTCCGTTGAAATCGGCTCCTTTGGGTCAGCTGAAATGACGCAAGAGTTAAAAAATCGAGGAACTGGTTGGTGTATAAAATTTACTCCTATATTTTCTGTATTTAATAATTAAAGTAATGATAGAAACCCAGAAGTACAGTATAGTGTACAGTATTTAATTCTATGTTGATAAAGCGATTTTGCCTAGAAACCTAGAAAAGATAGAAAAGAATTGACCCATGACCATCAGTAGCATTAAACTGCATAGCTACTGAGCCACAAAAAAGATTTTGCACAAGCAGCAAGAAAAAGCGCGCAGGATAGTGCGGTGGCAAGAAATCGCAAATGCCTATTGCAGTAGGTCTAGAAATACTCCCTGCAAAATGCCTCTTTCTTCAGCTTCTGTATGCCTTTCCTACTTCCAATCTGAAACTCTACAACATGTATTTTCCAGTTGCGAATTCCACCGTCATGATGGTAAATGAACTTGGCGTCGTAATTCCTTAATTTGTCATCTTGCGAAAACTCTCTCATCAGGGCTAATTGCTCATTGTATGTTATTGTTTATCGTTTACTATTCATTTGCCATCAAATATATTGCAGACTTGCCAATTACAGTTTGCTTTAGTATAGCTAGGTGCATGCTTGATTAGGTAAATATATTACCATACGTCCCTACGACCAAGATGAACTTCCCGCCAGAGCGTACACCAGTTGAGTTTGGAGGCTGTAATCGCGCGTACGCTCTACTTCAAGACAAGTGCGCAAAACATGATAAGCAACACGGAGGTAGGACACTGAAACCACTACTGCTTCTTTTGCTACTTAGAAGAAAGAATGAGTGCAAAGAACTGGAGAGTTATTTCCTGTTGAACATCCTTGGAAGAGAAAATTTTGGAGGAGACAAAGTGTTTTGCATGACAGCAGCAAAGTTTGAGGAACTACTAAATGACGTTGTTCCGCATAAGTAGAGTGATGAAGTGAGAAATGAGAAGGCTCCCATTTGTTGAGCCTGCAATTGTCTTGTTCGCAGTTTTAATGACTGTGGCGTTGCATATTAAATAAGGTTCCGCTGTCCTATCATTCTATTGAATGATTCCCTACGTACGATAAGCGGCCGCTCTAACATTTTGTGTTGGTTCTACTCTCAAAGCGTACAAATTACGAGCGTGACGGTCAGGGATATTTCGTTACACGGAGTTAATGAGCATGCGCAGATCTGGCCTTACCTTACGCGCGGTCAAGTGGAGGTCGGCTTTTGACAATGAGACAAATATGCATATCCAACTAGCTCCCCCCCCCAATCTATTGAAGCGATTAAGCAAACATTTATCTAGAATAGGCTCAAATTTCAGACTAAAGTTGCAAGTTGTGAGCTATTTCTAAGGCGCATTATCGACATATATTCACCTGGTACTGTCTTCATATAAATTCCCTCAAATGATGAGGCTCTATAGGATTTCTTCCTGTTGATATCAACTATCTCTTCTTCTCCCTCTTGGTTATGTCTCTTTACATAATAGCCAATGATAACTACAAGAGCCAAGAAGAGAATGAAACTGATTGAGATGCCAGCAGCAGCGCCTGAACTTAATCCAGTGCTTCCCTTTTCCGTTGTCTTGAAACTGAACCAATCTGTTGATGAGAATTTGTTTTCATCTATGAAGCCTCTGAAAAAGGCTTGGTATTGTGTATTTTCCTCCAATGGCTGATTGTAATACCCTATAGACAAGAGAAATTGGATCTTATTATTTTAAAGAAAGCAAGCATCACCGAAAGTTCACCTGCAGCTTTCCCTGTTAACGCATACTACAGATTATAAGGCATAAGCACAGTGATCGAAATGAGTGTACCAACTCGCATCATCATTTTAAGCTTGAAATTGTTAGCCATAGTTTTTGAATAGCCAATTGCTGCTGCCAATGAGCTACATATTTAGAGATTCCGAGTGTGAAAAAGGAGTCCGGTGTGAGAATATTGTGGCATGTTCAATATGATCACTATGCTGACGTTTCGTGTTCTGAAGAGTGTCCGACGAACAGTGTTCCAGGAAACCTTCGGCTAGGATCGATCACTTCATGTTTCTGTATAGTTTTTATAAGTAGTAGGCTTTAATTAGCTTATACATTAGCTATCCACTTACTTATGCACTCCTGCCTACTGTAAATAATTGAATTATTATTATTATTATTATTATTATTCAAAGCAATATTGTCAGTTTTGTAAAGCAAAGAGAAAGTTCCAACTAGCAAAAAATGAAGGTCTTTGCTCTTGCAGTGAATTAAAGTGACATTGTCCCTACAATGGAAAGTAACAATTCACAGTTTACTTTATAGATTTTGGAGGATGCCAAACCTTGCGAAGCAGCTCGTCGTACGCGTATTTTTGTAAGGTCTCTACTCGTGACACTCCCATCTCCAATAGCAAAGTCGATTTCATCATCATTGCCAAAGAAACTAGAGTGGAATTCTGCTGTGATGTAAGGTTCATCGGGATTTGTAAATCCTCTCAAATTTATATAGGAACTCGTTGATCGAAGAGACTGTTGCTTTCTGACAACAATGATACGGTAAAACCTGAAAATTATTAGAGTGCATCAAAGAGTGAGAAATCGATTATAGAAATCATAATTTGACATATAGAGGACTCTTTTATACCATGTACAAATGTATTTTCATGTATGTTTATGTATGTATGTAGTACTATGTATTTGTGTATATGTATGTTGCTTTATGCATGTAATTTTAAAGTGTGTGTTTGTATGTATGTAGTTGTATGTCTGTTGTTGAACATACGTTGTTGAATGTATGTTGTTGTGTGTATGTTGTTGTATGTATGTAAGTATGTATGCTTCTGTATGTAATTTTATGTATATGATTGCAGTACATATATGTATGTACCTTTATGTAGTTGTATGTATGTAGTTTTATGTATATTGTAGTATGTAGTTTTCTGTATATAATTGCAGTATATATATATATGTATGTATGTATGTATGTATGTATGTATGTATGTATGTATGTATGTATGTATGTATGTATGTATAAATGTATGTATGTATGTATGTATGTACAATAGTGGACAAAAGTCCTGGGACACTTTGCAATTTTTTACTCTGCGCTCATCTCTCATCCCCCTCCTCCCCTTAAACAATGTTGGTTTGTGGAAGGAGTATATACGATAGCGGAAAATTTTCACGTGTGCAATAGCGTCAAGTGTCCCCTCCATCAGCCAACATTGTTCCTGGGGGGAGGGGGTTGCCTATAAGGTGTAAAATTAAGGAAGTTCAGAGGAATATGGTTTTTTTTACTTTTTCCCTAAGTGTCCCAAGGACTTTTGTCCACTATTGTCTGCTATCAAATTTTCGCTATAGACACTACTGAGCTGCAATCAGGTCGGAACATGGGGTTTTCGGGGGCGCTGAGTGTGATGGTGTGAAGAGTTTTCCCATAGGTCTACCCCGTGACGTCATACCAATGTCATGGGGTAGGTTTTATGGTCCTTGCCTCCTTAAAGTGCAAATAAAAGGCATGTTTGCATATAGTAGTTCAAATTTAAGTCGTGTTTAGCAAACTACAAGAGTATACCCTCTATACGACGCAAAAACGAGGGGAGTTTGAATAATGTGGTGCACACAGCAAAGCACCAAGGGGGTAGCCTCGTAATCATGCAGTTCGCTGTGGCTTCTAAAGTGCTTTCATAATCGGTTGCCCCTGGCAGCAAAATTCGACTGTAACGGTTCTCAACGAGTGAGGTGTCATTGCGAAATACGGTAAGATAACAGATTACAAAAAAGCTTACGTTACCTTATTGCGACAAGAGGGTAAGTTGTCGCTTCGTCAGATTGCTACTCTATGTAACATCTCTAAGTCTAGCGTCGAGCGCATCTCTAAATTGGGTATGGAGTGCAAACTGCCTAAAAAACGGACTGGTAGACCTCCAATACTCAACAGAAGAGAGAAGGATCGCTTTCTCAGAAAGTTTAAATGTATGAGAGAACAAAATCCAAACTTGACGGTAGGGGCTATTGCAATGGAGTGTGAACTCCATCATGTTAGTAATAAGACGTTGTGTAGACTTCTCAACCAGTCTGGGTATAAGTATGTTCGGCCAAGGAGAAAAGGCATCCTCACGGCCAGTGACAAAAGGAAACGGGTTGCGTATGCAGTTAAGGCTGTAAAACATACGACTCCAGCTTTCTGGACAGAGGATGTTCTGCTGTACTTAGATGCAGTGTCGTTTGTCCACAAACGAAATCCCTATGAGGATGCATTGGCACCAGCCGCCAGGGTGTGGAGAACGCCTGGTGAAGGTCTGGAGCTAACAGCAAAAGGGAGAAAAGATCTCAGGGGTGGAAATATTTGTCACTATGTAGTAGGCATTTCTTTTGGGGGCGGAGCAGTACTGGTTGAGGAGTATACGACAATGAACGGAAAATACTTTTCGGAATTTATCGAAAAAAGTTTGCATAAAATACTTATTGATCGGGCTGCTGCAAAAGGAAAGGATAAATTGCTTTTTCTTCAAGACAATGACCCGAGCCAAAACAGTGCGAAAGCAAAAGAAGCACTAAACAATATAGGGGCAGAGGTCGTTAAAATTCCGGCAAGGTCCCCAGATTTAAACCCCATAGAGAATTTCTTTCATAACGTAAAAAGGAAGCTCAGGCAAGATGCCTTAGATAATAGGATAGTAAATGAAGATTTAATTGAATTTAAGCATAGAATTGTGCGCACAATTTCTAATTATGACATAGGTATCATAGATAAAACAATAAGTAGCATGTATAACCGATTAATTACAATGACTAAAAATAGAGGGTGCCGAACGAAATATTAACTATGTTCGTGCACTTGGATACTCTTATGTAAAACTGTACACAACTTATTTAGGACAGAGAAGATGCGTACAAATGTAAGTGCTGTAACACCTACATAATACTTAGGGACTCTAATGATAACACAAGGGACTCTAATGATAACACAAGGGACTCTGAGGGGCAGGGGGCCCGATACCCCCATGGCTAGTCGTTCTCATAAGTAGTATATAAGTAGAGTTCTTGTCGATACTAAACCTAATACTCCAGAGTTTTAAGTCTTTTCTAGGTTCCTTTCCAACGTGAACAATCATAGTACATTTGGAGAAGATGCCGAAACCTTGAATATTTCAAAGGAAACCGTGGACAAGCAACTGTCTGCTGAGCATACTAAATCACACGCTTGTACGTGCTCCCATAGAACTCATACTCAACAACAACAACTGGTAGTAGCAACGGTTTACACTCACAGTTTACACTTGAAAATCTACTGAAAAAGGCCATTTCACTTGAAATAAGGGGGAAACTGACTACTGTACCAGATGTACGCAATCGTTGTACATCTGGCAGTGATTTTTTATTATTTTTTTCATATACATATTTTGCAGTAAGGAAGGAAAACTGCACGGTTTACAAAATTTTTCTATCAAAAGTCACATGATCTGAGTCTTAAGTCTTCAGAAGTGTAAACCGTCGATAAATGTCGATTTTTCTGGTACTACAGCTTGTTCTACATGCTTTTAAGAGCTCCATCGGATGTACACAAACTGTGTACATCTGTTACATAGTTTACAAACGTTAAATACATATTGTAAGAAGAAATATAGAGCATTTTACAAGTGTAAACTGTGGGTGTAAACCGTGTAAACTGTAGCATAAATGAGAACAAGACACAGCGGGATATAGCCCGCAGTGTCTTATTGTCAAGGCGTATGTATACAATAGCACAGATTCCATAAAGACTGTGGGGGGCTATTATACCTATTGCTACCTATCATTCTACCACGTCGAGTATAAGGTGTGCAAAACAAGTGCCGCATGGTGTCACTGTCTTTTGAGAAGAAATGGGAATCTGATGGAAAAAGTGAAACTTTCTCCATCTGACATCCATCATTTCTGTCTCTCTCTCATCAATACTGGAGCCTTTGATGAAGACTATGGGAGACTTGGAGGTGGCAAAAACTGGAGTGTCGCTGGTAAACTCAATATCCCTAGCATAGGTGGTTTTAGGCGCAGCGAAATGGACGACGTGGCCTTCTAACAACAATAGCATGTCATTCCAAGGTAAGATAGCTGGAGTATACCGAAAGTCATTCAAAAAGATAACTTCTTTGTCTTCAACCCCTAGCCACGCATACGAACAAGTCGCAGGTGAAAGGAAAGTGTTATATATAACTCGTAAGGGGTCAAGAATGAATGTTTTGCCACAGTTCGCTGGACCCGTAATATATATATTACGGCCCTTCCCACGACCCATGGCGAGTAACGTAATAACGGCATCAGCAAATATACTTCGCTGAATGCCATTGTTACAGAGAATCTGCTTGGCACACTGCAACCACTCACCTTGACAGACACACGTATTATTGTAGGCCTGTTTGAGGAGATCAGTGCGGGACATTGACCTCCTGTCCAACGTTTGCTGCGCCCTTTCCATTGACCATACAGACTGTATGAGTTCGTTCACTCTTTTTTCACCTCTATTCAATACAAACTCATACAGCCTGCTGTCACCATTCGTTTTTCTCTTTTTTGCCAGAGCAAGGAGATGTAACTTGGAGTCAATGCTGTGCGAGACAATGATGTTGGAGACCTCCAAGTTACTAAGCCGTTTTTTCTGTGCACCTTTGCCTTTCTTATGTGACGACCGGTTCCGTATTGCCGAAGACGTCTTAGGGAAAGCAATTGCAGCTGGGTGATTCTCGCTTCTCAGAACCTGGGTATCCTGCTTTGTAACATACTGGTAAGCTGTATGATACCCAGAGTGACCTGAGAAGTTAACAACAATATTTCCATGCTCCTGGAGATATTTCTTAACTTTTTTCCACCTCTGAAGCTTGCTCAAAAGAAGACACATATGAAAATGGACACCCGCATCCATATGATGTTCCATGCAACATGCCCATTGAATGATGAGAGCTGTTGTTACAGCTTGGAAAGCAGTTGTTACAAGTTTTGCGAAGGACTCACGATTGAACCTTTCTGTATCTGCTTGACTATATGTTAGCAGATACACTTTTCTAACTTCATTGTTATTTAATTGAGCCATTATGATATTACTATCTCTGTGATTTTCTTGTCGTTCTCTGTACGCAAGTGCTACTTTTGCTATACGATGAATAATTGGACTATTATGTCTGTGAGTTTATTGTCGTTCTCTGTAGCCAACTGCTATGTTTGTGCCACGAGGAATAATTTGAATATTCCCGCCGTGTGCTTATTGTTTGAGAACGGAAGTTTTCCAAACACTTTAACGGTAATGGACATATGCAGTAGATATCGACCATTAAAATGGCGCTTTTGCGGTCAAAAAGCTTATCTCTCTCGTAAAAATACAGGTGAAAAACTACATGATGAGAAGCTATTTTCAGATTGTACATACTACCAAAGAGCCAAATTACTTGTGTAAAAATGTATAAATGAAAATCTGCATCTAGATAATGATGATTATTATTATTAACAGAGGATTGTGTGGTAGCCTCGTTTGCAATTTTTTACACACACATACCACAAGGGCATTACTCACGTATATAGAGAGCTAATTTGATCCAATTTTGTACATATTCTCAGGACATGTTCCACGATGCTTGATCTACCGATAAAATTGTGTTCCAGCAATAACCCTTTCGTCGTATTATCGCTTTAGGCAGGTACACTGCCACAGAGGCAAACCGATAGACCCCCACACGGTATGACGTCACAGAGGTGACTTACAACATTTTTATCATCGCCATCGTGTTCAGCACCATCGATTACCCCTTGACCGACCAATACATTGCAGGTATAACGTGTTTTGAAAAATTTTACCTCCAGACAATAGTGGACAAAAGTCCTGGGACACTTTGCAATTTTTTACTCTGCGCTCATCTCTCATCCCCCTCCTCCCCTTAAACAATGTTGGTTTGTGGAAGGAGTATATACGATAGCGGAAAATTTTCACGTGTGCAATAGCGTCAAGTGTCCCCTCCATCAGCCAACATTGTTCCTGGGGGGAGGGGGTTGCCTATAAGGTGTAAAATTAAGGAAGTTCAGAGGAATATGGTTTTTTTTACTTTTTCCCTAAGTGTCCCAAGGACTTTTGTCCACTATTGTATGTATGTATGTATGTATGTATGTATGTATGTATGTATGTATGTATGTATGTATGTATGTATGTATGTATGTATGTATGTATGTATGTATGTATGTATGTATGTATGTATGTATGTATGTATGTATGTATGTATGTATGTATGTATGTATGTATGTATGTATGTATGTATGTATGTATGTGTGTATGTATGTATGTATGTATGTATGTATGTATGTATGTATGTATGTATGTATGTATGTATGTATGTATGTATGTGTGTATGTATGTATGTATGTATGTATGTATGTATGTATGTATGTATGTATGTATGTATGTATGTATGTATGTATGTATGTATGTATGTATGTATGTATGTATGTATGTATGTATGTATGTATGTATGTATGTATGTATGTATGTATGTATGTATGTATGTATGTATGTATGTATGTATGTATGTATGTATGTATGTATGTATGTATGTATGTATGTATGTATGTATGTATGTATGTATGTACTTTTATCCGGTTGCATGTATGTAGTTTTATTAATGAAGCTAACAACTCTATGTTTTAAGACTGGGTAAAATTTTAAAATTATAGTTTAGACTAGGAAAAATGACCCCAGTGGTGAATGTGATGTTCGAGTTCATAGCTTATCAAGATCGGTTTCAGATATCATTATCACTCTTATTTTTTCGCAATATCTTGCATTGCTACGCTCTTTTCCGCATTCAATAAACGGACTTTGGTATGTATTCATGTATGAGCATGTATATGTGTGCTCGTTCAGTACTACAATTTATAGACGTTGATTGTCTGAATTGAAAAAACACCTTCGACAGTTTTTTACAATGCAACAATTTGAGCATGCGCCGTAGACATAAAAGTTATCGATTTCAAATAGATCTACATATCAGACAAACTACAACATAAGCTCTAGGTTTCACCTATACACCAGATAACTTACCAAAAGAATAGTGGATATAAGATTCTCCTTCTAACAAAACCGTAATATTCCTATAGTTACAATGAATGCAATGCCACTTACGAGATGATTCCGGAAGTAGATGGGAATTTTCTTAGCCTTACAACAACTGAGTCATGGCTTGAGGAGGCTGAACTAAGCGTCTTATTCGGTAAAGGCGGAGCTGAAATGACAACATAGTGGCTATCATTAAGAAAGATTTCACCTCTGAAAGGACAAGAATTTTCGCAGTAGAATGCATAATCTTATCTAAGAAAAGGCACCCAGAGAGGGTTCCTCAGGAAGAATAGCGTCAAACCTCAAGCATTACCACACGCATAGAAGCTTTGTCAGCACGACAATGTTACTACTTTTGACAATTACAAACCGATTCAGTCACAATCTAAATATAACAGTACTACAACGTCTGTACGTTTACCTGAATCTGATGTGCACTCTGGACGCTGTAAGATAGCTCCATATTTATTATTTATTATATGCTACATACCGGTGGCAATTGGCTACATGAAAGAATACCATGTACAAGTCAATTAATCGTATTCTCTAAGTATGCACCTGCAAAACAGTACCCTAGTATCATAAGTTGCACATTTGATTTCTCTATAGTCAATTTATCACAGAGAAGTTCCGACTCGATCCCCAATTATGACATTAATCATTTCATGCCAGCGTGGCAATGTTTCGTAAAGTAATAGGAAGCTGGTAACTGATTATTCATTGTCGATAGACTATTCATCTATGTAAAGCTGAGTATGCTTGTGTGCTTCAACTGAAAATGGCAAGAGTCCTTCTCGCTGTATGCACTACAGATATTGCCACACGCTGGCAAATTTTTCAACTGAAAGTTCATTCTGTGTGTAATGCAAGGGAGCTCTCAATCGTGGTTTGTAGTGAAGCAGAAGTTCTGGCTACCGTCGCAGGAATGGAAATTTATACTACAGCTTCCAAACTGTGAAACTTCTTTTAACGACCGAGAGCACCATCATAGTAATAGAGTTACTTTTACACTAAGACATGAACGGTGCGCAAGTCGAAATTGACGTCACAAAGGCGCAAGACAACAAGCATAAAACGTGAGAACACAGGGAAGGTCGTGACATAAAATGGATATATGTCACTATTACACTCATTAGAAAGAATCCGGCCCTGAGCTGAATAGATTGAATACCACTATGACGCAATGACGTAGCTTTAGGTCCTGCTGGTCATGCTGAGTAGGGCCAAGAAATTGCAGATAAATAATTTGTTGAAATCTAAAGCTCCTTTGTTGGCCTTATTATTTATCTATCTCAAGTGAACGCGACCGTAAATGTGGTAAAATTACTCGTTGTGGCGGTTTCAGTCCACTTTTGTGTGTTCCCCAGTACTCCCATCTTTTCTGGTAAAGTTATCATGACAATTGCGACGAGGTCATGCTTAATAATGATAGCAGGACTGACGTAATAAATCATCATAGCTCTGGTTTTTCTGACTGGTTTTTGGTAGATAAAACAAGTCCTGCTAACAAAGAATAGCAGGACCTCGTACTTATCATCATCATACGGTTGGCCTTTATGGTCTTTTTGATTTGAGTTTACTCTCGTGCGTGGTTTAAACTATTGTTGTTGTTGTTTACTTTATTTTGAGTAGGCTGTTATATCTAGCGTTTTTCAGCTAATTTAGGCCTACTGTGCATGCCGCACCCAGGCATGGGACCCCTAGTTTAACGTCCCTTCCGAAGGACGGCAGAGTGAGTTGCTTTGGTCGTTTATCTGGATAGTCGCCCATCCAGCTGCTGACCTAGCATAGCCAAGCTTAACTTCAGCTAGCTAACGGAAGCCAACTGAACCGCTTGGCCACTCACCCCGCCAAAGGTGCCGCGGGAAATTTTGGTCCCCTCCTAGATTTCTTTAACCATCTTCCCTGCATGAATTAATTACTGGTCACCAATAGAAAGAAAAGTCATCATCCTCCTCGCGACATATGGAAAAGTCCGCTACATTAAATGGGAGCAAGCTACGTCACTGTTATGACGAATATTGTCACCCTGGCCCCCTAGTCGGACGAGGTACAACACGCTGGATTATATAAAATATGATTATTTGTGTGGCCAGTTGTGCAGTCTACAATTTGAAAATTGTGATCGGGGCTCAAAAGTGTAACAAACATCTTTAATATCAATATTCATGCGTTGGTACAAGCAAACCAAATATGCTTTGCATGTAGATTATTTGTATGTTTAGCATCATAGCCTGTTCTATAATCCATATTGCATACTGTGTGTGTACTTATGAATGTGCAATAATATGGAAAAGGCATACCTTCAGAATTAGTCTTGTTCAGTATTGTAATTAGTCTGCCAAAGCCCAGTTTATTACGCGCAGTTAAATCAAAAGTGTAGTCTTTGAATGGCTGTAATCCTGTGACATTCTCCATCAAAATAGTGAAATTCTCTTTAGTATACACAGTACTTCCTTTGTGCTTCACAAGCAACTTGTAATCTAGAATTGGACTGTTGCCATCGAAGATTGGCTTTTGCCAATTTACTGAGATCCATCTGGAGCCAATTCCGATCACTTTGAAGCCTTGAGGTTCATCTGGAGGCTCTGCAATAAAAGGAGATTTGCATGTAAATAACAATGTACCAAAACCGCTCACTTAGATCAGATGTCACTTATGAAATAGCATTAAAGGCAACCAAGAGAACTTTTAGAAGCTGTTGCATTTATTGAGAGAAATGCAATCATCACGGTAAACAATGAAATGAAATGACAGGCCATTATAAGTGAAAGGGGTTGAACATATTCAGCTATCTTGGATAACTTACTTTTGGTGCAAAGAGATCAAACCTGTGGCAACTTCGTAGGTCTGAAAAGGGGAATTGTAATACAACTTTACCTTGAACAGTGATGTTAAGCGCAGCTTCGGAACGTCCCTCAAAATTTTGTGCAGCGCATGTATATCTTCCTGTGGAATTCCGCTCTAACATAAAATTACGAGAAAAACTTCCCAGGTTAGAATGAACAAGATCACTGTTCTGCTTGAGGGTGACTTGAGATATTGGTTCACTTGTCACATTGCAAACTAATGTAACCATGGTATTAATGGCAACGTAAGTTGAATTGATGGATGCAGAGAAAGATAGGAGCGGCCGATCTACAAGAAAGCAATGAGGCGAGAATCTAACACGAACTGATGTTCAATAAATATATTTTTTCAATATTTTTGGCATTAACTCAAAAATATGACACAATAGACCTCTGCTAATTCTGTCATTTTGTCTCTGAAACCTGCGTCGGCATAAGAAATACTGTGCATACAAGTGAAAACGAAGCAATTAAATGTACTTTAAATTAAGTAACAAGAGACTTACAAGTTACATTCACAGATACATTGATCAGCTTCACTCCTACTACATTTTCAGCTCTACACTGGTGTACACCAGCATCGGATGTAAAAACATTCATAAAGTGTAGCATGCTTTTATTTGCTTTTGGTCTCTGATGTCTAAGCCACACAAGTGATGGGGGCGGATAACCATCAGCAGAACAATTTAAAGAAGCTTCTGTGCCATTCGTATAATATGACTTCTGAACCACCACAGGTGCATCAAGGTCTAGAAAGCAAATTAATAATTAAATTAAAGACAGCAGGATTTCAAACTTTCCCACAATAGGCTAATGTGGAAATGAAGCCGAGTGAAGACTGGCAGCTACATGACTTAAACAAAAAGTAGGAAAAATTGCAAATGTTTCCCTAATGAGAGGTAGAAATAAGACAAGTAAATTGACAGGTTTTTCGGCAAAATTCAGTCTCACATTGAACCCACCTATGAAATTGCGTAAGAGTGCTCTACTTTCACAGGGCAAAATAATAGAATAACACAAAATAAGAAGTGAGATAATAATAATGACACGTGCAAGGAACTTCCCAAGTTGTGACATCATTTGCAATGTATACAGTGGGTCTTTGTCGTTTTCATTTGCAACATACAAGCAAACTCAGCTTCACATAAATGAATAGCCAGTATAGATATTAGTGATCTAGAAACTCTGGTGAAAATCTAGCTTTGAATAGTACATATTAGCAATATTAATACCATGTATATACTTTAGAGAATGAAAATACTATCTAGCAATGACTATTCACATTAAGCCTTGGTCAAATTCATCTAATATTTCATCCAACATTTACCCTCAAAATACCTAAGAGCTCATTTAGGCATGGTCAAATCCATCGACTATTCCATCAAATATTTCAGCAACAATTTTCATCATCCTATACTCTCTTAACAGCTGCACATTTAGGAAACCTTTACGAACTTTCTACACATGCCCAAAATCGAAATATTGGATGAAATATTGGATGAAATTTTGGGTGCGACAACATTTGTTTTTGATCTAGATTAAGTCTCATCCAATATCACTTGCACATGCTGGATGATCCACCATAGGCGGCCAAAAGCGTGAAACAACTCACTCAA
Organism: Mastigias papua; assembly: GCA_964019165.1. Taxonomy (NCBI): domain Eukaryota; kingdom Metazoa; phylum Cnidaria; class Scyphozoa; order Rhizostomeae; family Mastigiidae; genus Mastigias; species Mastigias papua. The sequence continues at coordinate 10,442,811 of OZ025279.1, read as the reverse complement.
CATCCTTCGAGGGTATTGGATGAAATATTGAATGCGTTCGAACGGCGCTTTACATTCAATTCACCAACATAACGAAAGCAAGAATAACGATTTAACGAAGTTAGATAGCTTTTTCCAGAGTGAATTTTCCAACATCTCTTTGATAATTTGAATTAAATATAACAAAATTAATCTCCAAGTGAATGCAAGCAAATAGTCTCCTATGAATTGAGTTAGAAGAAGGATAAAACAAGGAAGTTCATCTTTTCAATTGCAATAAGTGGCTAATGCTACCCAGGTCTTGACATTCACCTCATATTATGCTCCATAAACCTTCGGCTCCCATATGTCGACTGAGTAAAATTTCTCTCCAAGTAAGAAAATAGTGTTTCTTCTTCACGCAGCTAAGTGGTGGGCATTCTGGGTTCAAAGTCATTTCTGACCACTGCATTATGAGTACAACACGACCCCAGACCAGATTCAAATTCAAAAACAGATCAGAGATAACTCATGACAAGACAATGAAAGTTAACATGACGCAACACTGCGCCTTTTAGTCTCCGTATTGCTTTAGCGTTAGGGCACACTATGTAATTTCTCCGAGGCCATGTACACCTAATGAACCCCGCAAATCTAACGAGGCTAATTATTGAATGAATAAAAGCTGTCCAGGTGTGAAGTCTGTACCTGATCTAGAAAAGCAATATTATTGGAAAGGATGCATGACGCATGGGAAAATGTGCACAAAAACATTAGTTGGCAAGGTGCTTCGATATGACAGAACAGTACATACATATGGCGGTAACTGATCAAATTGATGTTTCAAACAAGATACTATGAGGTGCTTTGATCGAAATTAACAATAAAGTATAACATTCCGCTATGCAAGAGTAATAAAAGATACTTCACTAATATACACCAGTTGTTGTCCAACATATTTTCAATCTCTGTTGAACATAGGAACAACAAACACCTTACCAATAAGCAACTTTCACATGTCACATGACCATTACGTAATTGTACCTCTGATTGGCCAATCTCACTTGGAAGGCAAGAAAGGGGGAAGAAATTCATGGCCTACGAACATAAAGTGTATTTTTGTGAAATTCCTTGATAACAATGTTGAACATATTTGCTCTGTTTGCGGAGCAAGGGCTGAAACTGTTTGTGGTCTGCTTTAAGCAAATGATACCGTGATTCACTTAGTAATTTGGAGTCACTACCGGCATCATTACCTGCTGCTACTACTTCAATGAAGTCATTTAATATCTCTCACGTCGTGAAGTTGCTTAACATTCTTGCTTTTTCTGAATAGAAACAGCTTGATTTCAATGCAATAGAGTTGCTTTGCATTTGATTTTGCCTCGGTCCAGCCATAGTCAATAGCACAGACTTCATTAGGCCATATTTTTCTCCCGCTTCTTGCCCTCTAGTTGAGATCAACCAATCAGAAGCAGCATTGCGTAATGGTCATGTGACATGTGAAAGTTGCTTATTGAACATAGCAACACCAAATACCTTAACAAATTATGATCAATATCCAGGTTACATATTAAATGATGTCGTCAACAATAGTACAACAATTCCACTTACAATGAACTACCACTTTCAGACTCGATCTCTGATCCAATCCAGCTGAATTACGTGTTATACAAATATATGTTTTAGCATCACTTCTGTTTATTGCTTGAAACACCAGCGTACGATAACCAGACACGATTTGCCCGGAAGTAGTATTCCATCTGAATTGTGCGTTCGGATTGCTAATTGTGTTGCACACAACAGAAAGAGATCTGCCTTCCACAACTGATACGGTACTCTGTGATGATGTGTTAAATGTCGGCTTATCAAGAACTAAAAGTAGAGACTTACGCACATTATTCTACATGTTATTACTGTAATAATATAACACTTATACCAGATCATTCAATACATCCGTGAGAAATATGCAAACAAATATGTTGTATTATTCACACAGAGTAAAAATTCACAGGCATAATCGCAGTACAATGCTTAAATAGGGCTGTTGCCGATTTCAACCCTCCATGCATCATTTAACTTTGAGCAATATTTCAGATGGGTTGTATACATACAGCAAAATGGGAAAGAACATAGCCAACATTAAAAGAGAAAAATGGACAAACTTTCAACTCACATTGCACATCTATCATTAAAGAGGATCTCATCTCTAAACCAGCTGAATTATTTGCAATACAATTATATGTTTTAGAATCACTTCGCTGTATACTCTGAAACACCAGGGTACGAGTACTAGAAATGATTAGTCCAGATGAGTTAGTCCACATGTATTCCGCATTTGGATTGCTTGTTGCACTGCATACAACAGAGAGATAGCTGCCTTCTACAATGGATATACTTCTCTGTGAAGATGTGTTGAATGTTGGTTGATCAAGATCTGAGGATAAACACTCATGCAGATTACTTTACATTTAATACAAGAATATGGAAAAGCAAGATATTTCACTTGAAGACATGGTGACTATAATGCAGTGTCAGAAGCTTGATAACTATGCATGCACAGAGAAGACTAAACTTGCAGATCAGGATAATGGGCTGCTATTTCCTCCCATCGTAGATGCAGACTAGAGACCAGAAAACTGTGGTAACAAGTTAGCATCCAACGTCATAAACTGGCATCAACATAGGTGAGTACTCAATCGATTTAATGAAAGCACTGTCCAATTGCAATTCTAACCACAACACTCAAGTTGCTACGATAATAAAAGATAGAGCAAAATGCTGAACAAAGGTACTGCTCTAAATCCTAAACATTAAATGTTTCAATATCTCATTGGCAATTGGCAATAAAGAGAACAAATATATTTCCAACCAACAGAATTGCTGTTCTCTCACAGCTTAAGCAAGGAGAAAGAAACAAAGGAACAAAATTTAACAACGTTGGATATAACCCATAGATATTTAAATCCATCATATTTCATGCTCCTCACAACTAAGGCCCTAAAAAAGACCCAAATAGCAAACAAGGCATTCGAGATAGGGCCAGTCTCTCTTTCATATGGAAATAAACGTTGAGTTCCTGAGCTACAGTATTAGAGAAACTGCATAACATATCATGATATATCACTAAAATGCATCTGTTGGGGCAATGGTCATATATGGCAGCACAATAAGTATACATGACACCATTTCAATACGTATCCAAATACAATTTTTAAGCTATTTTAATTGAATTGAGTAGAAACATTCAGCATTCTGCAGCCTAGAACACTAAAAACATGCCTCACCAACTATATAGCAACGGAACAATATATCTTCAATCTGTGTTGAATATAGAAACGACTCGCAGTATCAAATTATGATCAATATTTAGGCTAAAATAAAAAGATCTCTTCATAAATACTGGAACGATTCCACTTACAATGCACTACCACTTTCAGACTCGATCTCTGATCCAATCCAGCTGAATTACGTGCTATACAAATATATGTTTTAGCATCACTTCTTTGTATTGCTTGAAACACCAGAGTACGAGAACCAGACACGGTTTTCCCGGAAGTAGTATTCCATCTGAATTGTGCGTTCGGATTGCTAATTGTGTTGCACACAACAGAAAGAGATCTGCCTTCCACAACTGATACGGTACTCTGTGATGATGTGTTAAATTTCGGCTTATCAAGAACTTAAAGTAAAGAAGTACAGACTTTTATACTACATGCTATTACTTTAGGAATGTAATTGATGTAAGGTAGACCAGTCAATTCATCATATGCAGGAAAACGCAAAAAACACATTTTGCAGCACACAATCTCTCATACATTATCTCTCTTTGAGTACTATAAGTAGCTATCTAAAGTAGCAATATTTCACATAGTTTATGTACGAATTATTTGCTGGTCAGGAATATAACTGACATATCAAATGACATATGGATAAATGTTCAACTCACATTGCACATCTATCAGTAAAGAGGACGTCATCTCTAAACCAGCTGAATTATTTGCGATACAAGTATATGTTTTAGCATCAATTCGCTGTATACTCTGAAACATCAGTGTACGGGTAATAGAAATGACTTCTCCTGATGAATTGGTCCATCTGTATTCTGCATTTGGATTGCTTGTTGCATTGCATACAACAGATAGATATCTGCCTTCTACAATTGATATACTCTTCTGTGATGATGTGTTAAATGTTGGCCGATCAAGATCTATGAATCAAGAATCACGCAAATCATTCTACACATTTTATTACTATAATCAAGTCAGAACTAAACCTAAGAAAAACGACAATGGATTTCAATTTGTAAAACATGTTTCGATTGCTTCGACAATCATCTTCAGTTACAGATTAAGCATATTACATAGTGCAAAAGATATAAAGACAAATGATGGCTCCCTAGGGGTATTACAACAAAAATATTCTTTTGAAAATAGAATTTGCCAGGTGCATAGAATGAGGGCTATAACATAATACGTGCTGGCTTAAATGCCAGGGGATGTGTATGGTGGTCCACCGATATAATTAATTTTGCGTAGACAGTTTTTGTTTTGAAATGTAGTAAATTATACTGTATTAGTACAAAATATCAATAATAAGGATGGCCCACCAGAGGTAAGGGACGATTAGAATGGGAGCAAATGAATAGGCAGCAGATTACATTGAGCAAGAACAGACGAACAAAGAAAACAACTAGAGGCTTAATGTTAAGGTGCAATGTGTTAGTTGGGAATTAAGACCAGGTTTGAGCCAGCTAATGTGTAGAGCTTCCATAATTTTAAGTTGATAACTGCTTATAGCAGTGTCTAGAATGGCAAAGAAGTCTTTGCTTCTAAGTTGCTTACAAACCTTTATCCCCTGATATAATATACTCACTAGATCGAGAAGAGACATGTAGGCATATCTCGCCAACGAAATTATATCCAGTACAACAGAATTTGTAAACTACACAAAAGCGCAGCGATTTAGGGATGGGATCGTTGCTAGAAAACAAGTTGCTTAGATTATAGGACGAGAAGAACAACCGCATATCTAAATTAGAGCAATAAGCTTTGATTGTAGATTAAATTTTTCTTTGGGAAAATTAGGAGATGTTTAAGTAGGGCAATTAAAAGTTTAAGGTAGAAGTATCTACAGATTCAGTAGACGATCCGGTATTATAATCTAATCATATCTACGGCTACCAGAGCATGCAATTCACCAGCAGCAAATATGCATATAGATTGTTTTAGAGTAGTTATGCAAACCAGAGATCCCAAACTGAAAGTAAACACTACAACCGTATCAATGCCAAATTCTAAATATGAAGAAGAGTAAGCTTGTATCCAATTCATATATGTGCTAAATAATTTCCCGGCACTACTCTAAATCTTTTGGGCCCGCCTTGAATTCCCTAGATTCGCTAGAACTTAAAATTAAACCTTGTATAATTGATGCTACACGGTTCTTGACACCATTAATTGCTCAAAGCTAGAGACTCGTTATAGTCATTGAAAAGTTCACCAGTACATGCAGCACTAAGAATTATCACTTAGCTCAGAACAGCTTTCATTGCATGTACCGAATTTTGCCAGAAAACGACTATTCCTGATTTTAATGTTTGTCTTCAAAATATAATGAATGGCTTGGGAGCTTTGTAATTGTGCACAAAGGAGCAAAGTGGCTCAATTGAATGAGAATCTTTCCCAATGCTTAAGACCTGAGAACATTGAAGCCAATGCGTAAGTAAGGCAATTCCCTGATGTCAACCCATTATGCACAAACCTAGTTTGAAAATACTAGGACCAATAGTTCAGGTGGCTAATTGAAGAAAAATTTAATGTGCTACAATATAAAAAACATTTAAGAGGAAAAATATATAAAACTACAACTCACATTCCACATCTATCACTAAAGATGATCTCGTCTCTAGACCAGCTGAGTTATTTGCAATACAGATATACGTTTTCGCGTCACTTCGCTGTATACTCTGAAACATCAGTGCATGGGTACTAGAAATTACTTCCCCTGATGGAGTAGTCCATCTGTATTCTGCATTGGGATTGCTTGTTGCATTGCATACAACAGAAAGAAATCTGCCCTCAACAACTGTGTCTTTTATCTGAGATGTTGTATTGAATGTTGGCTGATCAAGATCTGAGAAGAAAGATTCAAAGTACTTTACATTCAAATAATGTCATCGCATCAACTCTGAAGTAGAATATGTAAATTATCTTCATAACATATGCAGGCATATTTTGACAAAATCTACGACAACAAAGAATCTATTGGCAAAAGAAACATATTTTCTGCTTTCTCTTCTTTATTCTCTCCGATTTTAATGGCTATCACAGTCCTAACTCAGTAACACACTATCGTAATCCTACATTCCATGTCAAAAGTCTTGGAACAATCCATATGATATGCGTCGTGGACGAGTTGTAGCATACCATCCCCCATTAAACATTGTTGTATGAAGCAAACGTGAGCAACCTGAAGGCCAAACGTGATGCACTTGTAGAAAGCTAAAAGTGTTTGCTATCGAATCAACATTGTTTAAGGGGGAAGGAGTTTGCATTTTAATTGGTGTCACAAAGAAGCGGCAGGAGTCAGAAATTCACGTACATTTTTTTATTATAAGAATATAGCATATAAGAATATATAGACTCAAATTCTCTGAAATTTAAAAAATAATTTACGACTAATGCAAGGTCCAAGCTTTCTCAAGGTTTAACTTTCTGCTGATCTGAGCTTTTTTAGAAAAAACAAGAGCGAGCGTCAGTTAACCTGTCTGCAACTCGTTACATCACGATGCGATTCAGGAACTCTTCAGGAAATGTCAGCTTTCTTTTTATGTATTCATAGAAATCAAAATTAAACTAATTTAAATACATGATTAATGTAGTAACGTATTATAAAAGTAGGAAGTGGAAAAACGATCAGTTCTGGCTCTGTTTTGTGCATAGGCTTGAGGATTACGCAGATAATATGATATCTGTCGCTGAGGAGGAATTAGAGAAAAAAGATAGGCTGGGTACTGTGTCACCTTTAGTTTTAACAAATGGCATAGTCTTCTGTACCATCGTCTCTCATACAGAGATTCCCAACAAAGTTCATCGTAAAGCTTTTGCCTACTTGTACCTCTCCATGGCCCAGTTACAGCCAAAGATGCTGCATACTGCGTTTGTTCAAGATGCCTTGAAATAACTGATGACAGGTCAGGGTCATATTTGTGATAAACTATATCATCGTAATCTAAATGGGGGCGGACATACAGTTTGTACATTTGGTCAAGTACATCCCTTGATACGTATTGTGATAGGTGGCTTATTAACCCAATCCCGCGCATAGCTTTCAAAATAGCTCCATTCACATGACTTTTAAAACTCAGCTTGGAGTCAAGAATCATTCCAAGATGTTTGTGCTCTGTTTTACTTGTAATTTCTTCGTTTTCGAGTCTCAAAGGGGGGTGCAATGGGCGCTGCCTATTAACAGACAACAGTAACTCTTCAGTTTTGTCAGCATTGAATTACATTTTCCACTGCCATGCCCACAGGGAAATTTTTTCTAGATCACTATTCATAGTTTGGGCAGGAATGCTTTCATTTTCGACCAGAATGTCAGCTATATACATTTTGTTATATGAATATAGTCTATGCCAAAATTAAAGCTCAAAATCGCTGATATTTAAGAAAAATTTATCAATATTCTCAACCTCAAATTAAAATAACTTAAGAACATCGAGGCTCCGTGAAAATTAGGTATTCTTACTAAAACAGAGTTTGTACGAAGATCAATACAATGGCAACGCTGCGGAAATATTGAGAGTGGGGCTCATTGCAGCCATACAGAAACCCCTTAAACCCTCCTAACCTTCCTCACATGTAATCCCTGGAATCTGTTTCTTAATCGGCACCTTCGCCATGCTCACAAATGGGGACTCTGAATTTGCTACAGTTTGTAACTTCTTGTAGAATATGGTGATTACTTTCAACTTCCTAATACTGCAGTTGAAATAAATATGCTCATCCAACAATGCAATGATACTTTATGCATAAAACGTGTTCAGCCACAGATTGTTCGCGGTGAGGGCTGGGGTAGGTAGCATTGTTATACCCTCTGCGTTGTCGCTATCTATTGCTTTCTGTCTATCTTCCTACTTACACGATATTGTAGTTCGCTATATGTTTGAAGTTTAATATATGCATATATTTTATCATTGGGTGTTTTGGGACAGAATGCAAGCTTTCATTTAGTTCTGTTAACCATAGAGCGCGTTAATAGTTGCACTCTCCTAGGCTGTAAGTTTCCTTTACTGTTTCATTCATTTTAAGGATATCACTTCCCAGTGTAGGATTATGGCTTAAACAACATTGGTATCATACTTAACTTTTATCAATCGTATATTATTTGGTATATTAATTTGCTTCGTATTGTTTAAGTTTCTGTCAAAAGCCCACCAGGTTAGATTATTGCTCATTCTTGACTCCCTTTGAAAAACTCATCAAAAATTTTAAGAAAATCGACTCTAGGGATTCTAGGTTTTCACTTGATTATATTAAAGCTAGTCTTGAAAGTTTAGCTCGATCTGCATATTATAGTTTTGAATCTTTGTTGTATCCTTTGAATATAAGTAAATGCACCTAGAAACCTCAGAAAAAACAGGGCACTTATTACAATTCGCCCTGATAAGGCAATGAAATTGCAGTCTTTAATCGCTCTAACTAAGTTTGAAGACATGTCAAAGGATGCCTATAAGCTAAAAAACTCGATGAGGAGGCATCGAAGCTACGACAGAAAAGAGAGAACGAGCTCATTTGCTTTCTCAAGGATGCTTGTTAAAAATATATCTAGTTTCTCAAGACGTTTATCTTGATTTATTTACTTCTGGTAGTCTTCTGGGTCGTTTGATGGGACAGCACGTGCAACATGATACGGAGGAACCACAGATAAGGCTATTGAAAGAGGAATATGCAGTGGAGACTACTCAAACGAAATACGCAATAACTGATGAAGTCCTTAGTAACATTCTACAATGGACATCAAATGACAAACTGGGTAGAAGCGAAGAACAGGTATATGAATAAAACAGATTAACAGCTTACGAGTGCTATTCAAAGAGCAACTTACTATGATGCTTCAAGGTATAAAGGAACCCCCAGCATGGCTTCTAACATCCATGACAATTCTAACCCGTAAGAATGTTGAAACAGAACAACCAAGAAGCTTTCTCCCTATAGCACTACAAAACACATCGCAAAAAGTATATAATGAAATCATTGAAGAGTTTAAAATGGACAACTGAAAAATAATGTAGTCATAACACAGAAGTGGACACCAGGTAAAAGAGGTAGTGGATAAAATTGCTAGGACAAATGAATAAGTTTGAACTCACAATAAACATCAATCACCAACGTGGATGACCTCTGACTAATCGGGTCAAGAAATGCAGTGCATATATATGTGCTAGCATCGCTTTTCTGTATACTCTGAAACACTACGGTGTTTGTGCTTGATATCCGATTCTCGCCACCATACCTATCCTTCTTTACCCAATAGTATGGCAATCTGTTTGAAGAAGAGTTTGCACTGCACAAAACAGACAGATATCTCCCCTTAATAACTCCTATAGTGTTTTGTGATGATGTGTTAAACTTTGGCTTGTCAAGATCTAAAATCAAAACAATTAAAGCAAGATTATCCAATAAAGAACAAGGTTCTCTGTATGCCATGCTGACACTAATGAATACATTAATGATAGATGCTATCATTAACGCAATAACTACTCACAATCCTAGCTGTTTTAATCACTACTCAGAGAGCAGTACGCCTAACTTCAGAGCCCTAAATCCACAAACAGAAGATTTTGACTCGTTCGAACTCATACAGTTGACATGTTCGGGACACCAAACTGGGAAGAAGATGATGCAATAATGCTCAGATATCCATTGAAAAATAATCACATACAAGCGCAAGACTTCTTAAAGCCTTTATTTCAATAATTATGCGTTCGTATAGAATTACTGCAATTGGTGGTCTTCATCGATAGAAAGAGCAAGTAGTTTTATTACTTCTCAAACTCACAGGTCACAAAGACTGCAGTGATGTTAGAGGTGGATGAGCCAACTATATTTGTAGCAATGCAAGAGTATGAGCCAGCATCGTGTCTGCTGATTCCACTGATAGTGAGAGCAGACGAGCTTGTAATGGTATAATTTGAACCTTTAATCCATTTAAAGTCAGCTGTCGGATTTGAATCAGATGAGCAATTGATGTTTAGTGTTTGACCTTCATACATGAGCAGAGGGTTTCTATTGAACACAATCTGTGGCTTTGTGATGTCTATGGAAGAAGAATGATATTATTCAAATGAAGACTTTTCTCAATGAAAAATACTAAAATTGTCGCTATGATAGCTATCTTACTGATAAGGCTAGATTAGCAAATGAATAGAAGCAAAAAGTCACAAGCAGCAGCTATTTTCTCTGTAGTTGTGTGCAACGTAACGATATAACAGAGCAGTTGAACCTTAGAGTATAAATTGGAAGAGTCATTAATTTCTAAAAACCAAACAACTGCTACAGAAAACTCTAACAGAAATTTCTATGCATTAAGTTGAAATAGTATAAATATAAACAGGAAATCCATTACCACACATATGCTCACTTGACTAACCCAAAACGATTTCTTGCAATAATTTCCCCCTTTTTATTAATTCGAACTTTTCCCCACCCAGCCCGTGCATTAATAGGACCTTTTGTGGAATAATTTTGGAGGTTTGCTTTCTTTGCATACATGCAACACCACTTGTGGCTAAAAGGGTTGAGGATCAATTTTGATGAAAAATTCAATCAACATATTTCATATATTTTCTTTGGCTACTCAACATTGTTCGTTGAAAGCAAACAGAAACGGCCTACGCCCCCTTAATCGAAGTTCCAAACCCCAATCCCTTATATAGTATTTATGATTAAACAAACAAAACTACTGCTAATAAAAACTCGTGTTTCTATCAATTTGTCAGATTCCTTTGTCATTGGATCCGTTCGATCTGATCTTTGGATCCGATCGATTTGATCTTTGGACCTGTTCGATCCGATCTTTAAATCGGTTCGATCAGATCTTCGGATGCTAGAGCTACGATAAAATAAATAATGTACTTTCAAGTCACTACCGCTATGCTGTTCTCTTCCTAAAACAAATGCAACAGTCTTTTTCCAAAAAGATGTTATGTGAAGGTATCCAAATCTTCTGCCGAACGCTAACCCCTGGCGGAACCATAGTCTATGAATCATATATTAATTTTGAATTCGCAGGAAGGACTCAACAGTTAATAGCTCTGAAATGAAAGCTATCTGTTGAAAATTAACCTTGAGAAATGTATTATCCATCCACCTGGTCAACTAAAATATCAAAATATCTCTCTCGCCACCACACATGGTGGTATTGCAAAGAAGCATTGGTTTAAACAGATCACAGCGTCTTCATCACAACGAGCTTCGGAAGACTAACAAGTCATACTTCTGATTATGATGATTACTACAAATCGCTGAGTACGTTTTCCACTTTTCTGCGTTATCATATCTTCCTTCAACATTTCATCTACTGCTCAATAGGTCAAATAGCATCGCATTTGGGATGCTTGGGAGCAGGCAGTGATTACTAACGGTACTATCATTAGACCGCGAAACACTGACTGCAGGTTGATAGTTGAAGAATTATACCAATAATGTTTTCTCTCTTCTACATATACTCTATACTCTATATCAACACAAACGACGCTCCATTGACATACAATCACTATCAAAAGCCCTTGGAACACCCTTTTAATGCATCATGTTATATGACAATTATGAGATTCCGATGAAGCGGCATGGATTACGCCCCCTTCCCCCCAGAAAAGTGTTGAATTGACGCTTGTGTTAGCTGACGGTTGTGTGAGAGCAATTTGACTTATTTACTGTGTACAAAACCTGTATAGATCAACATTATTTTCAAGGGTAGAGGGGAACGCTCACCAGCAAGGCCAAAAATACTGTAAGTGTTCCAAGACGTTTGGCATTGATTTTATGACCACTGTCATTCGCAATTTGGACTACTCCTTGTTTTCAAACGTAGAAGCTGTAGAAATCTTACTGCGCAAGCCTGGTTTGTGTCCACATTATTATAATACATAGAACGACCGTACGAGTGTACATGTACTTATATGGTAGTTGTACTAGTAAACAACAGTGAACAAATGTAATAAGTTTGAAAATATAGTGCAGATTACAGTTGCTTTTAGCATTCGGACTTGAACATGTATGAGTTGTAGTAATGGAATTTACATTTATGAATGTTACAGTTCTAGCAGCAATTTCTTATCTTAACCTACGCCTTCATTGAGTATTGAATAAGGTGGTATCGATAGCGATATCGGTCCCAACACAATTGGAGGCATCACCTGGATGGAATGACGATGAGGGAAAGAGAATCATAAATGTTGCATGAACTGGCTGTTGGTATCGGAATGGAACTGAAAAAGCAACGGAAGGTGCGAGGGACACACAGAGCATACGCTACACGGACATTGTCAGCAGGTAGAGCGAGCGTTGACAAGTTTCGGACGGTTGGAAGCACAAGGATTTATTGCAATACAAGGAAATTTTAATGGATGAAAAGGACATGCTTCGGAGTCTGGATGAGAAAGTTTAGGACATAATAGAATGCAATGGGGAAGCATATATTAAAGAAGTTGAAGAGTCAGAATCGATGTTAATGGAAGTATCAGAGATACTGGCGAAAATCAAAGATAAATTTGGGACGGGTGCGGCCATGCTTCATCAAGCACCCATAAAAAGTGTGTCTTTATCAGGGAGCAGTTCAGCAAAGAAGGCTAAAGCCAAGCTACCCAAATTAGAACTGCAGAAGTTCAACGAAAAGCCCCAAGATTGGCCTGAATTTTGGTCGCTTCTAGCAGTATTATACACCACGACCAAGATCTCCCAGATGTGACAATGTTTTATTACTTGAGAAAATCATTGCTAGAACCATCCAGATTGGTTGTTTCTGAGTTTAAAATTACAGCATCAAACTACAGAACAGCAGTGGAGTTATTACAACAGCGCTATGCGAAACCCACTTTGATTAAACGAGCACACATAATGCAATTATGAATATCAAGTATGTATGGGACAACAGACAGATAGAAAAGATAAGAGCTCTGCAAGTCAAAGTAAAAACACATTACCGAGGATTGAAAGAATTGGAAGTAGATGAGGAGACATACGCCAGCATTGTTGTACCTGTTCTGCAATAAAGGATCCCTCACGGTGCTCGATGGAACATGATCAGAGCAGCAGTAGCAGATACAGATCATTTGGAATGGAACGTAGAGGAATTTCTGGAAAAGCTGAAGAGAAAGATGCAAGTATCGGATAGGCGCATCGATTGCTGCATTGGTCCCAACAAGGTGAAAAATGCCGAGTCTTTGTCTCTCTAGAGAAACAATATGAAAATTTTTGACACCAATACATACACATATGTTCAATGAAAGGCTAGAACACACCTCTATTCTGCCAAACTACATCAACACTCCCAATTTTGCCTCTATTTGTTGGTATCTTAGCACGCTATCATTTCATTGTATGGGTGAAGTTGAAAAAGAGGTAAACGATATGCTACAAATGTTCTTAGTGCAACGTGGTAGAGTTTATCCTGTAGTCCTGGATGAAAGACAGATAGGATTTATAGATTTTGCATAAGCAGTAGGAAACTTAACTTAGATACTAAAAAGGATGCCATCCCCTACCAGGAAACGATGCCTGCTCAATTACCCAAGTGGCAACTGTCTGTTTAGCAAATTAGATCGCCGTGGTGGGATTTGGCGGGTAAATATGTCACCAGATGAGGATGATCAACAAATGGCAGTGCAGAATCAGCCATTTATAGGGCAATGTACCACACTCGCAAAATTTGCGCTAGCTTTACTTTAGAGGTTATTCTGTCTTGTCTATCATATAAAACAAATTTATGCAATTTTGATAACGTTGTTGTTTTTCCCAATGTAATTGGTAATTTATAGATACAATTTTACAACGATTTCATGAAAACAGTCTACGAGTATGGGCTTCAAAATGTTTCCTTGTAGCAGATATTGTTATCTACTTTGAGCTGAGCTTTACTAAACTTCTTAGAATTTGGCAAAATGGAAGACACTTTGTCATAGACGTTCACAATTTACTCCAAACTCATACATGTGACGAATACTGCCTACATAGTCCTTCCTTCTCTCTCTACTCGTTTCAACGATGTAAAAAAGCATTAACGGAATTACGAACACAGCTGTGCAGACACTTGGATACATTACACTCTACGAAGATCATATTAGATCTTTTGTCTTTAATCTTTAATCTAGATGCAGCAAATTAGACTATTTTCGTTTCTATACATATATGCACAGTCGCTTTGCAGTACATATGCAGTTCCGTAATGTCTTCCATAATGCTCTATACCCTTACCTAAGAGATCTTTCTGAAAAGAAAGACAGGGAGGAAGTCCTGTAAGAAAAGCTAGGAAAGCTGTAAAAGACTCTAAATGCAAACATAGAACATCTTTATGATCCGAATAGAACAAAAGTAAATAAATAAATAAACAAGAAATATATATTTAAATATATATATATATATATATATATATATATATATATAAATTCGGCTAAGGCTTTATATATATATATATATATATATATATATATATATATATATATATATATATATATATATATATATATATATATATATATATATATATATATATATATATATATATATATATATATATATATATATATATATATATATATATATATATATATATATATATATATATATATATATATATATATATAGACCCTCAAGAAAAAATTCCAACTCTTAAAACGTTTCGGCACAAGCCTTCATCAGTTATAACATTCCAGGTACATACAGCGCATATATAAGAATAAAAACAAAGGAACAATATCTAATTAACTTACGACAATAGAACACTTTACACAATGAAACTGGACTTACAATGGATAGCATTTGAAATTGAATGGAAGGGAAATTATATTTAGCATAAGAGAAAAGGGTGTTGGAGAAGCTGATACCTACCGTCCCAGCGGGGTATAGAGAAAACCATGCGAGAACAAAGTGGGTGTGAAGTAACATAAAATGAAAAGGAAACCCAATATGACCTAGAAAGGACGATATTGAGAGGAGAGAGATATCGTAAGAAAAGGTGCGACATAAATAATTTAATAGACAAGAATAACTGAATAAAAGTAGAAACCATAACATAAAATTAAAAGAGCAGGATAAATAGTGAATACATATAGAATAAACCAGCCAACTCAAATAAATAATAATCCTATGTGTCTACTTCCTTAACATTAAGACCCCGGGGTGTGAAAGTGTCCAGCTTATGTTGCCAGAAACTTTCACGTGTCCTATCCCTCCCAATAAGTCTATCAATGGATAGGATTTACTTTTGACTGCAAAGAATAATTGCTAATAGGTAGGCTCCAACTTACGTAATACTCATAATCAACCCATTGTCATATAGGTAATTAAAGCAGGCCTGGGATCAATGTAAGATTAGTAATTATGAATACATTTATCGACACGTCTATATATATATATATATATATATATATATATATATATATATATATATATATATATATATATATATATATATATATATATATATATATATATATATATATATATATATATATATATATATATATATATATATATATATATATATATATATATATATATATATATATATATATATATATATATATATATATATATATATATATATATATATATATATATATATATATATATATATATATACATATATATATATATATATATATATATATATGTATATATATATATATATATATATATATATTTATATATATATATATATATACATATATATATATATATATATCTATATATATATATATATATATATATATATATATATATATATATATATATATATATATATATATTTATATATATATATATATAGACGTGTATATGTATATATATATATACACACGTCTATATATATATATGTATATATAAATATATATATATATATATATATATATATATATATATATATATATATATATATATATATATATATATATATATATATATATATATATATATATATATATATATATATATATATATATATATATATATATATATATATATATATACATACTCTGACGAGTGTCGGACGAAAAAAGTTTTCAGTATGCTAAAAGACTGTTTCCGCTTTTTCATGCTATATATATATATATATATATATATATATATATATATATATATATATATATGTATATATATATATTTATATATATATATATATATATATATATATATATATATATATATATATATATATATATATATATATATATATATATATATATATATATATATATATATATATATATATATTTATAAGCACACACTAAAATAGCTCCAATTACCAAGGAATATTTAAGGAAATAAATAGATATTCAAGAAAAAACTGCAACATTTTACTCGTTTCGGCACAAGTCTTCATCAGTTATCGTGAGTTTAAAAGTTGATTTTTTTTCTTGAGGATATATATATGTATAAAGGTTTTCTCATTGAGTCTTATATGCGCTAGAAGGCAAACTTCTTTGCAATCCTAATGCCACAGCTTCTTCTAAAGAAAGCTATAGTTTCGATTCAGCTAAACGCCCTGCTCCAGTTTACAAGTTAAAGGAATTTGAACTAGAAATTCCAGCATATTATGACCTGTTGGATCGCTACAACTCTAAATCATAGAAAAAGTCCCAGCTCTCTACTATGCACACTATCCAGGCAGAAGACGACAACATCACGACCAGATTAGGAATAGGTAATAGACGTAAATCCGCAGCAAGCAAAGAAGAATTTATCACTCTGAAAGACTACAAGCCTTACTTTAATAATTATAAATCACCATCCTGACTGATCAGCCCAACTCAACCTGAGATAGGATGAATAAGCAAGTAAGTCCTCGACCGCATGAATAAGAAAAAAATATCCATAATAAATATGAATTAATGGAGAAGCACTTAGTGGTTAATTGAACGGTTCCGAACGCTTGAAAACAAGCAGCAGCATTGCTTTATATCCTTTGATGTTATGAAAGTTTACCCATCCATCGGCCAGAACCTCCTACTCAAAGCTTTAAATATCGGCTCAAATTATGACTATATATCACAAGATGAGTAAAATATCCTCATGCATGCAAAAAATTCATTCTTATTCCTTAAGCAGCAACCTTGAGAAAAGAGAGGCCCATCAGCTTTCGACATAACGATGGTGCTGAAACGCAAACACAAGATAGGTCTTTAAAGAGACGATGGTCTTGTCATATCTAAATGTACAAATACACAAAATTGGACGAATAACAATTAAACGAAAAATTAATCTTAAACTTCTTCTTAGTTACGTGGGAATGGAAAATATCATTATTAGCCATAGATTTACACACTTGACATCTGGACTTCTTCCACCCCTTCTATCACAATTATTACTGGTAACTCTAGCCCTAGCAAGCAAATCCTTTCTACAACACACAAATGGAATGACTGAAGACTCAAGGAAAACTTCCCTATGCTTCTCTGAGTTAGATGGTATAGAGTGAAGATCCATTAATGTTTTCTCCTCACCGTTGAGAGCTGGACGATATGTAATAAACAATGGAATTCTGTCCCCATTCTCTGACCTATTTCTGTATCTGCATTGGCTAGAAGAGTACTTCTATCTACCCTACGCACCCTATCCATTTGCTAATTAACCTTTGACTCCACATAGCCTCTATCCTATAATCATCCAGCTAACCTGTGAATCTTTGGAGTAATTTATGTATTAAGTTGTAAAGTATGTGGTAAGCAGTACCTCAACGCCATTTAGAGTTAGATTTAATAACTGCAAATCATCCAGTTGGAAGTTTCCTGGCGGTATATCAGTTACGCACGTAGAGCTTTTCAAATATTTAACAGAGGCTTTCATAATGCGTAGTTAGAGTATGTCAGTTTTCAGACTATAGATGCAGTGCTTGGAGATTCTAGACCTAGGGACGGATTCTGGCAGTTTAAGTTCCATAGTTTTACTCCAAACAGACATAATGTAAGATTTGCTTTTATCCGTAGCTAAGATTTGTTTGTTTCTCTAGCATTTAGCGCTTTCAGTCTATTCCTGTCATTTTCTTTTCTCTATTCATTCTTCACCTTTAACATAACCTTAATTAGCTCTTCAGTTTGGAATTTCGCAGCCTCGACCCTCTCCTTGAATTGCTTTTGACTGCAAAGAATAATTGCTAATAGGTAGGCTCCAACTTACGTAATACTCATAATCAACCCATTGTCATATAGGTAATTAAAGCAGGCCTGGGATCAATGTAAGATTAGTAATTATGAATACATTTATCGACACGTCTATATATATATATATATATATATATATATATATATATATATATATATATATATATATATATATATATATATATATATATATATATATATATATATATATATATATATATATATATATATATATATATATATATATATATATATATATATATATATATATATATATATATATATATATATATATATATATATATATATATATATATATATATATATATATATACATATATATATATATATATATATATATATATACATATATATATATATATATATATATATGTATATATATATATATATATATATATATATTTATATATATATATATATATACATATATATATATATATATATCTATATATATATATATATATATATATATATATATATATATATATATATATATATATATATATATATATATATATTTATATATATATATATATAGACGTGTATATGTATATATATATATATACACACGTCTATATATATATATGTATATATAAATATATATATATATATATATATATATATATATATATATATATATATATATATATATATATATATATATATATATATATATATATATATATATATATATATATATATATATATATATATATATATATACATACTCTGACGAGTGTCGGACGAAAAAAGTTTTCAGTATGCTAAAAGACTGTTTCCGCTTTTTCATGCTATATATATATATATATATATATATATATATATATATATATATATATATGTATATATATATATTTATATATATATATATATATATATATATATATATATATATATATATATATATATATATATATATATATATATATATATATATATATATATATATTTATAAGCACACACTAAAATAGCTCCAATTACCAAGGAATATTTAAGGAAATAAATAGATATTCAAGAAAAAACTGCAACATTTTACTCGTTTCGGCACAAGTCTTCATCAGTTATCGTGAGTTTAAAAGTTGATTTTTTTTCTTGAGGATATATATATGTATAAAGGTTTTCTCATTGAGTCTTATATGCGCTAGAAGGCAAACTTCTTTGCAATCCTAATGCCACAGCTTCTTCTAAAGAAAGCTATAGTTTCGATTCAGCTAAACGCCCTGCTCCAGTTTACAAGTTAAAGGAATTTGAACTAGAAATTCCAGCATATTATGACCTGTTGGATCGCTACAACTCTAAATCATAGAAAAAGTCCCAGCTCTCTACTATGCACACTATCCAGGCAGAAGACGACAACATCACGACCAGATTAGGAATAGGTAATAGACGTAAATCCGCAGCAAGCAAAGAAGAATTTATCACTCTGAAAGACTACAAGCCTTACTTTAATAATTATAAATCACCATCCTGACTGATCAGCCCAACTCAACCTGAGATAGGATGAATAAGCAAGTAAGTCCTCGACCGCATGAATAAGAAAAAAATATCCATAATAAATATGAATTAATGGAGAAGCACTTAGTGGTTAATTGAACGGTTCCGAACGCTTGAAAACAAGCAGCAGCATTGCTTTATATCCTTTGATGTTATGAAAGTTTACCCATCCATCGGCCAGAACCTCCTACTCAAAGCTTTAAATATCGGCTCAAATTATGACTATATATCACAAGATGAGTAAAATATCCTCATGCATGCAAAAAATTCATTCTTATTCCTTAAGCAGCAACCTTGAGAAAAGAGAGGCCCATCAGCTTTCGACATAACGATGGTGCTGAAACGCAAACACAAGATAGGTCTTTAAAGAGACGATGGTCTTGTCATATCTAAATGTACAAATACACAAAATTGGACGAATAACAATTAAACGAAAAATTAATCTTAAACTTCTTCTTAGTTACGTGGGAATGGAAAATATCATTATTAGCCATAGATTTACACACTTGACATCTGGACTTCTTCCACCCCTTCTATCACAATTATTACTGGTAACTCTAGCCCTAGCAAGCAAATCCTTTCTACAACACACAAATGGAATGACTGAAGACTCAAGGAAAACTTCCCTATGCTTCTCTGAGTTAGATGGTATAGAGTGAAGATCCATTAATGTTTTCTCCTCACCGTTGAGAGCTGGACGATATGTAATAAACAATGGAATTCTGTCCCCATTCTCTGACCTATTTCTGTATCTGCATTGGCTAGAAGAGTACTTCTATCTACCCTACGCACCCTATCCATTTGCTAATTAACCTTTGACTCCACATAGCCTCTATCCTATAATCATCCAGCTAACCTGTGAATCTTTGGAGTAATTTATGTATTAAGTTGTAAAGTATGTGGTAAGCAGTACCTCAACGCCATTTAGAGTTAGATTTAATAACTGCAAATCATCCAGTTGGAAGTTTCCTGGCGGTATATCAGTTACGCACGTAGAGCTTTTCAAATATTTAACAGAGGCTTTCATAATGCGTAGTTAGAGTATGTCAGTTTTCAGACTATAGATGCAGTGCTTGGAGATTCTAGACCTAGGGACGGATTCTGGCAGTTTAAGTTCCATAGTTTTACTCCAAACAGACATAATGTAAGATTTGCTTTTATCCGTAGCTAAGATTTGTTTGTTTCTCTAGCATTTAGCGCTTTCAGTCTATTCCTGTCATTTTCTTTTCTCTATTCATTCTTCACCTTTAACATAACCTTAATTAGCTCTTCAGTTTGGAATTTCGCAGCCTCGACCCTCTCCTTGAATTGCTTTTGACTGCAAAGAATAATTGCTAATAGGTAGGCTCCAACTTACGTAATACTCATAATCAACCCATTGTCATATAGGTAATTAAAGCAGGCCTGGGATCAATGTAAGATTAGTAATTATGAATACATTTATCGACACGTCTATATATATATATATATATATATATATATATATATATATATATATATATATATATATATATATATATATATATATATATATATATATATATATATATATATATATATATATATATATATATATATATATATATATATATATATATATATATATATATATATATATATATATATATATATATATATATATATATATATATATACATATATATATATATATATATATATATATATACATATATATATATATATATATATATATATATGTATATATATATATATATATATATATATATATATATTTATATATATATATATATATACATATATATATATATATATATCTATATATATATATATATATATATATATATATATATATATATATATATATATATATATATATATATATATTTATATATATATATATATAGACGTGTATATGTATATATATATATATACACACGTCTATATATATATATGTATATATAAATATATATATATATATATATATATATATATATATATATATATATATATATATATATATATATATATATATATATATATATATATATATATATATATATATATATATATATATATATATATATATATATATATATATATATATATATATACATACTCTGACGAGTGTCGGACGAAAAAAGTTTTCAGTATGCTAAAAGACTGTTTCCGCTTTTTCATGCTATATATATATATATATATATATATATATATATATATATATATATATATATATGTATATATATATATTTATATATATATATATATATATATATATATATATATATATATATATATATATATATATATATATATATATATATATATATATATATATTTATAAGCACACACTAAAATAGCTCCAATTACCAAGGAATATTTAAGGAAATAAATAGATATTCAAGAAAAAACTGCAACATTTTACTCGTTTCGGCACAAGTCTTCATCAGTTATCGTGAGTTTAAAAGTTGATTTTTTTTCTTGAGGATATATATATGTATAAAGGTTTTCTCATTGAGTCTTATATGCGCTAGAAGGCAAACTTCTTTGCAATCCTAATGCCACAGCTTCTTCTAAAGAAAGCTATAGTTTCGATTCAGCTAAACGCCCTGCTCCAGTTTACAAGTTAAAGGAATTTGAACTAGAAATTCCAGCATATTATGACCTGTTGGATCGCTACAACTCTAAATCATAGAAAAAGTCCCAGCTCTCTACTATGCACACTATCCAGGCAGAAGACGACAACATCACGACCAGATTAGGAATAGGTAATAGACGTAAATCCGCAGCAAGCAAAGAAGAATTTATCACTCTGAAAGACTACAAGCCTAAGCCTTACTTTAATAATTATAAATCACCATCCTGACTGATCAGCCCAACTCAACCTGAGATAGGATGAATAAGCAAGTAAGTCCTCGACCGCATGAATAAGAAAAAAATATCCATAATAAATATGAATTAATGGAGAAGCACTTAGTGGTTAATTGAACGGTTCCGAACGCTTGAAAACAAGCAGCAGCATTGCTTTATATCCTTTGATGTTATGAAAGTTTACCCATCCATCGGCCAGAACCTCCTACTCAAAGCTTTAAATATCGGCTCAAATTATGACTATATATCACAAGATGAGTAAAATATCCTCATGCATGCAAAAAATTCATTCTTATTCCTTAAGCAGCAACCTTGAGAAAAGAGAGGCCCATCAGCTTTCGACATAACGATGGTGCTGAAACGCAAACACAAGATAGGTCTTTAAAGAGACGATGGTCTTGTCATATCTAAATGTACAAATACACAAAATTGGACGAATAACAATTAAACGAAAAATTAATCTTAAACTTCTTCTTAGTTACGTGGGAATGGAAAATATCATTATTAGCCATAGATTTACACACTTGACATCTGGACTTCTTCCACCCCTTCTATCACAATTATTACTGGTAACTCTAGCCCTAGCAAGCAAATCCTTTCTACAACACACAAATGGAATGACTGAAGACTCAAGGAAAACTTCCCTATGCTTCTCTGAGTTAGATGGTATAGAGTGAAGATCCATTAATGTTTTCTCCTCACCGTTGAGAGCTGGACGATATGTAATAAACAATGGAATTCTGTCCCCATTCTCTGACCTATTTCTGTATCTGCATTGGCTAGAAGAGTACTTCTATCTACCCTACGCACCCTATCCATTTGCTAATTAACCTTTGACTCCACATAGCCTCTATCCTATAATCATCCAGCTAACCTGTGAATCTTTGGAGTAATTTATGTATTAAGTTGTAAAGTATGTGGTAAGCAGTACCTCAACGCCATTTAGAGTTAGATTTAATAACTGCAAATCATCCAGTTGGAAGTTTCCTGGCGGTATATCAGTTACGCACGTAGAGCTTTTCAAATATTTAACAGAGGCTTTCATAATGCGTAGTTAGAGTATGTCAGTTTTCAGACTATAGATGCAGTGCTTGGAGATTCTAGACCTAGGGACGGATTCTGGCAGTTTAAGTTCCATAGTTTTACTCCAAACAGACATAATGTAAGATTTGCTTTTATCCGTAGCTAAGATTTGTTTGTTTCTCTAGCATTTAGCGCTTTCAGTCTATTCCTGTCATTTTCTTTTCTCTATTCATTCTTCACCTTTAACATAACCTTAATTAGCTCTTCAGTTTGGAATTTCGCAGCCTCGACCCTCTCCTTGAATTGCTTTTGACTGCAAAGAATAATTGCTAATAGGTAGGCTCCAACTTACGTAATACTCATAATCAACCCATTGTCATATAGGTAATTAAAGCAGGCCTGGGATCAATGTAAGATTAGTAATTATGAATACATTTATCGACACGTCTATATATATATATATATATATATATATATATATATATATATATATATATATATATATATATATATATATATATATATATATATATATATATATATATATATATATATATATATATATATATATATATATATATATATATATATATATATATATATATATATATATATATATATATATATATATATATATATATATATATATATATATATATATATATATATATATATATATATATATACATATATATATATATATATATATATATATATATATATATACATATATATATATATATATATATATATATATGTATATATATATATATATATATATATACATATATATATATATATATATCTATATATATATATATATATATATATATATATATATATATATATATATATATATATATATATATATATATATATATATTTATATATATATATATATAGACGTGTATATGTATATATATATATATACACACGTCTATATATATATATGTATATATAAATATATATATATATATATATATATATATATATATATATATATATATATATATATATATATATATATATATATATATATATATATATATATATATATATATATATATATATATATATATATATATATATATATATATATATATACATACTCTGACGAGTGTCGGACGAAAAAAGTTTTCAGTATGCTAAAAGACTGTTTCCGCTTTTTCATGCTATATATATATATATATATATATATATATATATATATATATATATATATATGTATATATATATATTTATATATATATATATATATATATATATATATATATATATATATATATATATATATATATATATATATATATATATATATATATATATATATATATATATATATATATATATATATATATATATATATCGAAACGTCCTGGCTACTCGCTAGCTACTGATTGTATATATTAGAGCTGCTTGATAAAGGCGAAAGCCGAAAGTGACCATAAGGTGCTAAAACAAGCCACTGTGGTCTAGTGGTTAAGACGCTTGCCCTGAATGCGAGAGACCCTCGTTCGATCCCAGGTAGTGGCAAATTTTAATTTTCTCCTGATTTTTCTGAGCATTATATCAACCTTTCTATTTGCACCGAAAAAGGAGAAATCCTGGTTGCTCGCTAGCTACTAATTGTATATATATATATATATATATATATATATATATATATATATATATATATATATATATATATATATATATATATATATATATATATATATATATATATATATATATATATATATATATATATATATATATATATATATATATATATATATATATATATATATATATATATATATATATATATATATATATATATATATATATATATATATATATATATATATATATATATATATATATATATTGCACCCAAGGGCCTTAATATTAAGCAGGTTGAGGAATAGGGTGTTTAGTTGGGTATTTCTGTGCTAGTATAGTTTTCTTGTTCTCTCTTGTCTTACACTCTACTCTACCTACACCTCTTCTGGCTTTCGCCATGTTTGTTTATTCTGTGTCTTCGGCATTATACCTTAGTATAGCTATTTTCCTATGTGCTACTCAACTTTGTTTCTTTACGTTCCATTTTTACTCATTTCCCATATCTGTATGGATTAACAGGCAGCATCTCTCCATTCAAACTCTGTCATTTCCTTTCGTTACTACGTCTATTGTGAGCTTTGCATTTGCTCTCTATCCTCAGGGGTAGAGCTCCTATTATTCTGTCTACTTCTATTCTTCCATTGTTCTCTTCTTCTTAGTGCCATTTTTACGCCTCCAGTTAGATGGTGTGAAGTTCGCTAATTATTTTTCTAAGGTATTGTTTCTATTTATGTGTTCATTTTGTACTTATTCAAGTTTGGTTATGTATATATATGTGCTCTGTAAAGTAAAGGTACAGATTTTTCTGATGAAACTATATCCGAAACCGTTAAACAGTTGTTTTTATTATGAGAGTCTATATATATATATATATATATATATATATATATATATATATATATATATATATATATATATATATATATATACACTCAAATTGCTGCAATCATAAAGAAATTTTTAAAGACATAAATAGACCCTCAAGAAAAAATTCCAACTCTTAAAACGTTTCGGCACAAGCCTTCATCAGTTATAACATTCCAGGTACATACAGCGCATATATAAGAATAAAAACAAAGGAACAATATCTAATTAACTTACGACAATAGAACACTTTACACAATGAAACTGGACTTACAATGGATAGCATTTGAAATTGAATGGAAGGGAAATTATATTTAGCATAAGAGAAAAGGGTGTTGGAGAAGCTGATACCTACCGTCCCAGCGGGGTATAGAGAAAACCATGCGAGAACAAAGTGGGTGTGAAGTAACATAAAATGAAAAGGAAACCCAATATGACCTAGAAAGGACGATATTGAGAGGAGGGAGATATCGTAAGAAAAGGTGCGACATAAATAATTTAATAGACAAGCATAACTGAATAAAAGTAGAAACCATAACATAAAATTAAAAGAGCAGGATAAATAGTGAATACATATAGAATAAACCAGCCAACTCAAATAAATAATAATCCTATGTGTCTACTTCCTTAACATTAAGACCCCGGGGTGTGAAAGTGTCCAGCTTATGTTGCCAGAAACTTTCACGTGTCCTATCCCTCCCAATAAGTCTATCAATTATAGTGACACGAATGTCTTCCACGAACCCATGATGTCCTTCCTCAGAAAAATGTCTGAAAAAGTCCATCTGGGGAACCGAAGACCCTGACCTAAACTTACGATAACACGCCTTATAATTATTAAACCTAAGCCTAAAAGGCGTGTTAGTACTACCCACATACTGAACACCACACACAACACAGTCAAACAAATACACAACACCCGACGAATCACAGTTAAACGAAAAGTTAATCTTATACTCCTTACTAGTTGCTTGGGAATAGAAACTATCACTTTCAGACATAGATTTACACACTTGACATCTGGACTTTTCACAACGAGTACAACCCCTTTCATCACAGTTATTGTTAGTAGCCAGCCTAGCCCTAACTAACAGGTCCTTAAGGTTCTTACATCTCCTAAAAGCAGTGACCGGAGGTTCAGGAAAAACCTCCCTATGCTCCTCTGAGTTTGAAAGCATAGAGTGGAGACTCCTTATTGTTTTCCCCACACTGTTGAACGCTGGATGGTATGTAATGACTAATGGAATCCTATCCCCCCTCCCAGGATTGGGTCCCCTGTCTGCCTCAGCTAGAAGAGTCTCCCTATCTAACCTACGTACCCTGTCTATCTGTTCATTAACTATTGACTCTTCATAGCCCCTATCCTTTAACCATCCAGCTAAATTACTTACCCTATCTCTAAATTGGCGATCCTCCGAAAATATCCTACGATACCTAAGGGCTTGGCTATAAGGAATCGCCTTCTTCGTATGCCATGGATGACACGATTTCTTATGCAAGAACTGATGAGTATCAGTTGGTTTGCAAAACAAATCTGTCGTTAGGACTCCCCCCTCTCCCATAGTGACCTGGACATCTAAAAAACTTATGGTTTCTCGGGAATACTCGCTTGTAAATTTGATATTGTCGTGGCTACTGTTGAGAAAGTTGATGAAAAGCTTCAGTTTCTCCTCCCCATGTGTCCAAATGAAGAAAACATCATCGATGAATCTCATCCAGACTAGTGGTTTGTCCGCCGAAGCCTCCAACAACCTCTCTTCCAACCCACTCATAAAAAGATTAGCATAGGCCGGAGCGAACTTCGTGCCTATAGCCGTTCCTAACTTTTGCCTATATATCTTATTGTTAAATTCAAAATAGTTATTTTTAAGGACCAGGGATGCCAACCCAACCAGGGTGTCAGTAGCCACGGTTGGATTAACCCTCCTACCCAGTGCTTCCCTCATGGCCTCAAGACCCTCCCCATGGGGTATACTGGGATAAAGCCCTACTACATCAACAGTGCAGAGAAAAGCCCCGTCCGGTATGCTACCTAACTTACCTAGCCTAGCTAAAAAGTGGTTAGTATCCTTAACGTAAGACCTAGTGAAGCTGACCAACGGATTGAGGTGGTGATCTAAATACTCCGATATATGCTCTGTTATACTACCACAATTAGAGATGACTGGACGCCCCTTAACGCTACTAAGACCCTTGTGGATCTTAGGTAAAAGATAAAACCTACCTAGCCTAGAATCATTAACCTCTAAGTAACCAGTCACCTCTTCTAACCCCGGGTCCTCCTCCCTTAATTCTTTTAGCCTATCGTGTATGGTCTTACCCAATTCTACAGTGGGGTCCACCTCAACTTCCTCATAAACTTGCCTATCATCCAATTGTCGGACAGCTTCTGTAACATAATCCCCCCTGTCCCATACAACCACAGCTGACCCCTTATCCGCTTCCTTAATAACTAAACCAAAATCAGATTTCAAAAACTTAAGAGCAGACAGCTCAGAATGCGAAAGATTAGGATAAGACTTACCCTCCGCTGAAACGGACAGTACCCTCTTCTCCACAAGAGAAAGATAAGATTCAAGCAAAGGGTCACCTTTAGGAGGATTCCAAGAAGATTTAACTTTAAATTTATTAGTTTCAGTAGCGTCATTTGTCCTATCTTTGAAAAACCAGCGAAGTCTAATTCTTCGTTTAAAGTCTTCCATGTCCTGTCGTAATTTTGCCATATCTATATCTGTAGGAACGGGTGAAAATTTTAAACCCTTGGAGAGGAGATTGATTTCCTCTTCCGACAGGGATCTGCGAGAAAGATTCACCACGTTCGCGCTTGCAAAACGTCCAATGACTCTACCCTCCTCATTTAAGGCTCCTTCGACCCCTAGACTAACTTCTCGCTGCCTGTTCTCATCAGCTAGACTGTTATCTATCAGTACCGGTTTCTCCGCCGCTCTTAAGTCCTTTCCACTAAATAGCTCGCTATCATGATGTTGTCTTGTCTCTAATCCCTTCAGTAGTCCATTATTTTCTTCTATCTTCCTCGTCAAACATAAATTGAGAATCTTTTTCCTTCTCTTCTCCAATAAACTTTGATGTATCATCGTCAGTCTCTCTCTTACGTGCTCCATCTCTTCTCTCGTAAGTTGCGGTCTTTCCCTTCGTAGAATTCCATATGCCCCCTCCTCTGCTTCCCGTAAACATTCTCGATAATGTAAAATTAACAGTGTCAGTAACTGGGATTCTGCAACGGATAAGATGCTCCTCCATGACTCACCAAACTCCTGCGATTCTTCTCCAATACATGACGATGACTTTTTATCATCCAATTGTCGGACAGCTTCTGTAACATAATCCCCCCTGTCCCATACAACCACAGCTGACCCCTTATCCGCTTCCTTAATAACTAAACCAAAATCAGATTTCAAAAACTTAAGAGCAGACAGCTCAGAATGCGAAAGATTAGGATAAGACTTACCCTCCGCTGAAACGGACAGTACCCTCTTCTCCACAAGAGAAAGATAAGATTCAAGCAAAGGGTCACCAAGTCATCGTCATGTATTGGAGAAGAATCGCAGGAGTTTGGTGAGTCATGGAGGAGCATCTTATCCGTTGCAGAATCCCAGTTACTGACACTGTTAATTTTACATTATCGAGAATGTTTACGGGAAGCAGAGGAGGGGGCATATGGAATTCTACGAAGGGAAAGACCGCAACTTACGAGAGAAGAGATGGAGCACGTAAGAGAGAGACTGACGATGATACATCAAAGTTTATTGGAGAAGAGAAGGAAAAAGATTCTCAATTTATGTTTGACGAGGAAGATAGAAGAAAATAATGGACTACTGAAGGGATTAGAGACAAGACAACATCATGATAGCGAGCTATTTAGTGGAAAGGACTTAAGAGCGGCGGAGAAACCGGTACTGATAGATAACAGTCTAGCTGATGAGAACAGGCAGCGAGAAGTTAGTCTAGGGGTCGAAGGAGCCTTAAATAAGTAATATCATTCAGTAATATCATGCCAGCCACATTTTGCGCATTTACAACCATAATACAATGGAACAATATATAATTATGTTAAAACAAAACTGTACTCTACACAATACAACAGGACTACAATGAATAACACCTAAAATTGAAAAGAGGGGAAATGAGAGTTCTCACAGAAGATAGGGGTGTTAAAGAGGATGATGCTGTCCCTCCCACCGGAGTTAGGAGAATACCATGCAACACAAAGGTAAGTGGGGAATTCAATAGAAAGAAAGCCAAACAAAAACTACACAGATTTTATAGAGAGCAAAGAAACCTAATATGAAGAAAGACAGTATAAATAAAATGTAGACCAACCTAGATAACTGGAATAAAAACAAAGTACATAGTAGAGAGAGAAAGACGGAGAGTATCTAGATAAAAACAAACCAATAAACTGACATAAATAATAATACTATGTGTCTACTTCCCTAACTTTAAGGCCCTGGGGTGTGAAAGTGTCTAGCTTATGTTGCCAGAAACTCTCACGTATCCTATCCCCCCAACAAGCTACTGATGGTCATAAATGCGCAAAATGTGGCTGGCATGATATTACTGATGAAGGCTTGTGCCGAAACGTTTGAAATGGAGTAATTATATTTCTTGAATTCTCTCTATACTTATAAATTATTTGGTTGATTGTAGCTTTTTGACGTTTATACATATATAAATATATATATATATATATATATATATATATATATATATATATATATATATATATATATATATATATATATATATATATATATATATATATATATATATATATATATATATATACATATATACATATATATGCCATCAGTAGCTAGCGAGTAACAAGGATTTCTCCTTTTTCGATGCAAACGGAAAGGGTCATATAATGCTGAGAAAATTCAGGAGAAAATTAAAATTTGTCATCACCTGGGAATGAACCAGGGTCTCTTGCATTCAGGGCAAGCGCTGTAACCACTAGACCACTGTGGCTTGTTTTAACTCCCTAATTTTTAGCACCTTATGGTCACTTTCGGCTTTCGCCTTTGTCAAGCAGATCTAATATATGCAATCAGTAGCTAGCGAGTAACCAGGATTTCTCCTTTTTCGTTGCAAATGGAAAGGGTTATATAATGCTCAGAAAAATCAGGAGAAAATTAAAATTTGCCACCACCATTTTTCTGAGCACTGTGGTGGTGGCAAATGTACATGTATATATGTATATATATATATATATATATATATATATATATATATATATATATATTAGTCTGGTGACTCAACTCTAAATGAAGTCACAGCTCATAGGCCAATATCTATTGGTAACTATGCGATTTTGACTACCACTTTCGTTACAGAAATGCTATATATATATATATATATATATATATATATATATATATATATATATATATATATATATATATATATATATATATATATATATATATATATATATATATATATATATATATATATATATATATATATATATATATATATATATATATATATATATATATATATATATATATATATACATAAAATCGCATAAGTAAGTTGGATTCAGCAAATTTAGCGTTTTTAATATCTCTAGCAGTAGCTTTTGTAGATCCTTAACGTGTACTGTTGTATCTGTCCCTCTTTGCAAACACGTATGAAATGATGCATCATTATCCTTATGGAGCACCCTCAGTGCACGCTTATATGTTCTATTTATCTCTCTGTTTGCAGCTTTAAACGAGAACATCCAAATTAAAGGGCAATAATTGAAATTTGCCAGCACTGTTATTTTACACAAAAGTTTAGCTTGTGTGTTGTCAAGATAGTTCCTAAGTCTTGAGAATGCATTCAATTTTCTGTTTACCTTGCAGCACAGTTCGAAGATATGGTCGTCAAAGTTCAATTTAGAATCAATCGTTACTCAAGGAGCTTGACTTGTTGACATTGATTGAACATCATATCATCAATACTTGAGCACATTTGCTGATCACTTTTAAGACCAAGAAACATGAGTTGGGTTTTTTCAGGGTTTGCTACCATCCCGTTTTCAGTGAACCATTGTAAAATAGATATTGAGAGTAAGTTATGAAATATACATACATAAGACAGTAAATACTGCTCTAGCTGACATTTCAGTTTTATATCCCAGTTGTGACACTTCACAAGAATAGTTGCCAGCATCTTCCTTGATTACAGAAGAAATATTTAGTTCACCAGGGACAAAGATATGGTACCGACCATCCATTGTAGGAAGAACACGTGTGGAGTCCTTCCACCATGTAATAACAGGCGCTGGGTATCCAGTAGCATTACATGTAAACACTATTGATGATCCTGCAACGGCTGATCGTGATATGGGATGCTTCGTAAAGGAAAACAGCTCTAAGAGAAATTGATAACAACATACTATCAGAATAAATCACAACACAATGAAATAATATGGTCTTCTAGGTATGTACACTAGTGTAGATAGTGCAGAACAGATTTATATATGTTAACGTGTGGCATCTTTCAGGGGAATGATAACACTGGTCAACACGTAGTTTTGATCATAAACCACAATTACTGATCCCAAGAGTATTCATTGCCCTGCATTTAGATATGTATATATTTTTTCACCAGCACATCAGATTTTTGAGATATAGAGGACTTCCTATTCCACGAAAACCAGATAAGCCTGAACCACTCTCATAAAATGAATCTAGTTTGTATCATGCTTAATTTAACTATTGTTTGAAATAAGTTTTCTTGGTTGGACAAATGCAACAAGCTATGTTGCATTATAGGGTTAGCTCAATAGAAAGAAATCATTGGAGGCATTCGGAATTCCTATCATATACTGATAGTCCAAAAAACGTCTAAAGGAATGTTATTTCTGTCATGCGGATACAAAAGATTTCTAAGCAAGAGTATACATTTTTTCTTTTATCCCTCATTGGATTCTATCCATAGAGGTGCACTCCGTATCGTGCATAAACACTGTAAATCGCATAAATGTTGCATAGTAGTGGTTGACGCCATTTTATGGAAGCTAAGTGAGCTCCATTATGACATAACCAAAGAATTACTCCGTTATGACATAACCAAAGAATTACAGCAATCTACTATATATTCCTCAACTCTATCCAGTCGATGGGGCTGCGATGGCCCCCCTGGTGTGAGCAGTCCTCTCTCAACAGCAGGTCCAATGCACATTGCGATGGAGCTGCGATGGCTCCCCTGTGCAAATTGGTTAAGAGAGGGGCGGTGCGAGCAAATGACCTACCCTTGAGCAACGATTTGGAAGCGTGGCCCGATAGCTCAGTTGGTAGAGCACCGACGTACAAAGTCAGGGGTCGCGAGTTCGAATCCCGCTCGGGTCGATTATTTTCTCGCACTTTCACTTTTCAATCTACTATATGTTAAGATACAACGATATAGAAAGTTCTATGATTTTGTTCAATGTAAAGTTGGTAGTGAGTGGCCACATAAAATCCTGGAATCACATTAACATATGTAAATCCTTCCGTACGTTGCATTCTATCCACTAAACCATTATTTAAATTACAAGGCAAACTTGCACGTGCTACCAACTTCATATCGATATTCCAAATCTGCTTGCTCTTCGTGAAATAGAGGTTCGACTGTAGGTCGAACATGAGCCTGTATAAACGAACTAATTCACGAAAATCAACAGAGAGAAATGACAAGGCGGCCAGTTCTCCTTTGGATAACAAGGAAACGACATTTGGTGTCATTATATTGGTCAAAAGCATACGCATCGTTGTCCAAAAATACATTTTACTGTCGTGCTTCAGCCTGACATTGTTCTTAATTTGTTCGTAATTTACCATCAACTTTGAGGCTTGAGTTCTTATCAGCTTGTTGATATACGTCAAATAAGTGTACAGAGACTTGCTCCGAATGATACACATGAATATAACAGCGAAGCTTGACATAGAAGTTCAAATATAAAGCAAAAACAGACTTACAATATTGTACTTCGTTGCTGATAAGATATACAAAGATAGAGTTATACAACACAAACACATATACACACACACACACATATATAAATGTATATGTATATATACACACACACATATATATAAATGTATATATATATATATATATATATATATATATATATATATATATATATATATATATATATATATATATATATATATATATATATATATATATATATATATATATATATATATATATATATATATATATATATATATATATATATATATATATATATTTATAGCATATAATGTGATGCAAAGAGTGCTAGAAGTGTAAAGAAAAGAAGAATAAATGTGCTGGATAAACGCAAATTGGAGAAAATATATGTGTGTGCGTGTGTGTGTGTGTGTGTGTGTGTGTGTGTGTGTGTGTGTTAGTGTGTTATTATTATATATATATATATAAATATATATATATATATATAATATATATATATATATATATATATATATATATATATATATATATATATATATATATATATATATATGAATAGGATATATATGAATAGGATGTTTTTTCTGACTATCTATTTATCCTGTGGTAAAATGGCTATAATGGCAATAAATATATAATTATATAATATATAATAATATATGAATATATAATATCGTTAATCAAGCCCATGCTACATGATCAAATTGGATTATACAGAGATGCAAAGTCTAAAGAAATAGAAAAACCCAAGCAAAAAGTCACCGAGATCTTCGAGTCAAACAGTCTAAAGCTCACAATCGACGCCAACAAAAAAGTCGTTAACTTTTTAGATGTAACCTTCAACCTTGCAAATGGCACCTTCAAACCATACATAAAACCTAACAACACACTTCTTTATGTACACAGTCAGAGCAACCATCCACCATTGTTACTTAAAAACATACCACTAAACATTAACAAGAGATTATCAAGCATTTCATCTAACCAGGACGTCTTTAATGAAACTATTGCACAATACCAAAGAGCACTCGATGAAAGCGGATACAATCATAAATTAGTTTATAACCAAAATACTAAGAAGACAAGGATCAAACCAAGAAAACGCAACATTCTCAGGTACAACCCACCCTGGGATTCTCAAGTCAAAACTAACCTCGGGGAAAAAGTTCCTAACAGCAATCGACAAATGCTCTCCCCAAGGCCACCCGCTATGCAAGAATTGGTGTCCAGTATGCACTAAATAATGTCAATTTTGTCTGAATAGTGGCTAACTAAATATCTCAAATGGATTCCTTTGTTATCGTTCTGGTTCTGCGACGTTTCATTACAAAGTCGCAGTTTCCCTTGAATGTCTCATTTCCTACTGTAAAGGCTACACATGGAAGGACATGGCGCTAGCAAAGTGCCACACATCAGACATGCCTCTCGTATGCGCCTAGCAGCAAACTGTCGTTACTTTTCAAAAGTCATCATTCAAGCAAATTTATTTTGAAAATTCAATACTCGAAAGGAATAACACAATCATAGTTTGTATGCATAGGAGCATAGACAACCTAATACTATGGAATCCACCTTATTAAAAATATTCAGACCACACAGATTAGAATGAACATAAGTTAAGTCTCTGCACTCATATTCTTATCAGAAAGAAAGTTTGATGTTGAGCACTTCAGTCCCGCAATGCTCTGAAACTTTCAATACTCATTGTTTCTTAGCAATTTCTTGGTTATGATTTCATGAATTTTGTCAAGAGATCGTTTCAGCTAGTTTCTTATAACAAAATGAGCTTATATGGAAGACCATGAATTGAAAATTGTTGTACAACACAAGTGCCAAATATTCAACACAGATTGTAGCTCACCTACGACAGACAGAGATCCCAGATTTACCAAAGACGCTCCATCAAAGCTTGCATTGCATTCGTAGCCACCCTCATCATCTATTGTGACATTGAAAATTGTTAATGTAGAATTCCCAGGATGACTTTCAATCATATACTTTGGTGACTTTGCCAAGAGACTTCCTCTCCTGAACCACTGGATTTGAACATTCAGAGACGGATCATGTTTGCAAGAGAATGATGCATCTTCACGTGCTGCAGTTGATGAGCTGTAAATCTTTCTCACCTTTGATGGGCCTTCAGTTATTAGTTCTGATATAGCTAAAAACGAATCATTGTAGAGCATTGCTTAGTTAAAAAGGGTGATTCTTAAATCACAAATTGCAAGGACCACAATAGTACTCGTCTACATATTTCTTATTTTATAACAAAATTTTTTCACCCAGTACTGAACTTTTCAAAGCTTTGCAATGACTTTCGAAGTGAGAATGCCTGTGCTTTTACAACACTGCAGTGTAACACAGATAGACAGGCGAACTTGAATGTGATCACAAAATGCAGGTAGAATGTTCACGAGAACTATTCTGGAATGTGATGAAGAGTAGATTTATGAAATTTTATGTAGCATATGAGATCCTATATAGCTGATCCGACACTCTTATCAAAGCCAAGTCAGCCATTCAGTGTAACACAAAGCGTACGGTGCTAACACAAGAAGTACTACGTGCTCTATTAATCTGAAATAAAAACCTTCCTTGGAATAATGTCAATGAAATAGTAATTGAAATTGTTTACAGCATGCCAATCAAACTGTATGAAAATCTAATTTGAAAAATAAGTATCAGATGAGATCGATATAAGATGACAGAAATTATATGTGAAATAATTTGAGAATCAATTTCAATGCAGAAAAACAATAGATAATTTATATGAAGACAATGAAGTCATATAAGTACAGCATATAAATCGTAACGGCTGAGTATGAAAATTCTTATAGCTGTATGTAAAATCATATAAGACAGTTTATTGAAAAGTAGACACCTTATAACTATATATAAGAAATACCATATGAATATTAATAAAACCATTGACTGCAAACGCAAACTATTTGAGGATATACACGAATAACACAATCACAGTAAAAAATTCCTCATAGTAAATTTTTACAATAGATATCGTGACTGGTAATATGCTTGTGAGAATAGTACTCTTCTTCTGACTGACCCTATAACTGGTTCAACATGAATACGACCATTCCCATATCCCGCGTTTTTCAACATTAACTATAGCAAGTTGATCTTTTCCTCTTTAGAGTGCTGATATGTTAACATTGGCTTGATATTACTGAAGAGAAGATCCTCGATTAGCTAGGAATAAGTCACAGGACAAAAGCTTGCTTAATATACTAAAGACCCTTGCTATATTTCGAACTTCATCTAACGACATCTTGTATGTAGCCTGACGATTGGACACATGAGACTTAAAGTTGCTGCAGCGCGTGTTTGATTTCCGCCTTTGTCATATATATATATATATATATATATATATATATATATATATATATATATATATATATATATATATATATATATATATATATATATATATATATATATATATATATATATATATATATATATATATATATATATATATATATATATATATATATATATATATATATATATATATATATATATATATATATATATATATATATATATATATATATGGAACGGTAGGCAACGCGAAAGTTTCTGGCAATATAACCTGGAAACTTTTGCGCCCCAGGGCCTTAATATTAAGCAAGTTGAGGAATAGGATGTTTAGTTGGGTAATTCTGTGCTAGTATAGTTTTCTTGTTCTCTTGTCTTCAACTCTACTCTACCTACACCTCTTCTGTTTTTCGCCATTTTTATTTATTCTGTTTCTTCGGCATTGTGCCTTAGTATAGCTATGTTGCTAGGTGCTACTCAACTTGGTTTCTTTACGGTCCATTTTTACTCATTTCCCATATCTGTATGGATTAACAGGCAGCATCTCTCCATTCAAACTCTGTCATTTCCTTTCTTTACTACATCTATTGTGTGCTTTGCACTTGCTCTATCCTCAGGGGTAGAGCTCCTATTATTCTTTCTACTTCTATTCTTCTTTTGTTCTCTTCTTCTTAGTGCCATTTTTACGCCTCCAGTTAGATGGTGTGAAGTTCGCTAATTATTTTTCTAAGGTATTGTTTCTATTTATGTGTTTCCATTGTACTTATTCA
Organism: Mastigias papua; assembly: GCA_964019165.1. Classification (NCBI taxonomy): domain Eukaryota; kingdom Metazoa; phylum Cnidaria; class Scyphozoa; order Rhizostomeae; family Mastigiidae; genus Mastigias; species Mastigias papua. The sequence goes on along the minus strand of OZ025279.1, from coordinate 10,404,558 downwards.
ATTTTGGTTATGTATATATGTGCACTCTGTAAAGTAAAGGTAAAGATTTTTCTGGTGAAGCTATACGCGAAACGTTAAACAGTTGTTTTTATTATGAGAGTCTATATAAATTGTTAAAAACTTTTAGTGGAAAGGCTATTGACTTTATATATATATATATATATATATATATATATATATATAATAATAATAATAATGATAATAATAAGTCAAAGCCGCACTAACTTAGTATATAAGTAAAACATAGAGAATTCAAAAATATACTTTCTTCTGTTGTAAACGTTTCGATATATTATCTTCATCAGTACCCATTACTGATGAAGATAATATATCGAAACGTTTACAACAGAAGAAAGTATATTTTTGAATTCTATATATATATATATATATATATATATATATATATATATATATATATATATATATATATATATATATATATATATATATATATATATATATATATATATATATATATGCATACATATACATACGTATTGACTGTAATATGTATGTATACATACATACGTACATTAATATTACGGTCAATACTGCTCTAGCTGACTCTTCAGTTTCGTATCCCGACATTCATATATATCGTATGTATATCATAGTTTAGGACTTTATAAAGCCCTTAGTTCATAGTCTTCGAATTTGAGTAGTATTTCACGTATGTAAATGTCACGTGTGTTTGAATGTCGGTTCACTCGTTCCAATGATCTAAACGTCTGTTTATCAATTAGAACTATGATATATGAATACTAGTTGCCAATAACAGTACGTGTCTCGTTTAACTGGCTGATGTTGTTGACATTAGAGAGATCTGTAAGTGCAAAAGTTTACTAGATATTGATCTATCGTCTTGTCTCTGATATATAGAGCAGAGATGACAGTTCATATCGTATTTTCCCATGTGCCATATATTCTGACATGTGCTTGTTCGGGCTTCAATCCCTTACATCTATTCAGTAAAGCTGATCAAATTTCATTTCATAAAAATATGATACTGAGAGTAAGTCATGAAACATACATACATATTACACTCAATACTGCTCTAGCTGACTCTTCAGTTTTGTATCCCGATTGTGTCGCCATACAAGAAAAGTTGCCAGCATCTTCCATGATTACAGGAGAAATGGTTAATTTACCACCTGCGACTTTGTACCGGGAAATGGACACAGGAAGTTTCAGCAAGGATGAGTCCTTCTTCCATATAATAGTAGGGGCTGGGAATCCAGTAACATTACATGTAAACACTGTTTCATATCCTGCAATGCCTGTTCGTGAGATGGGATGCTTTGTAAAGGAAACTAGTTCTACGAGAAATTGATAACAACATACTGTCAGATAAAATCACAACACAAGGGAATAATCTATAAATCTTCTAGGCAATCATAACAGTGCAGAACAGATTTATATATGTTAACGTATGGCATTATTCAGGAGATTGAAAGCACTGGGCAACACGTGGTTGTCATAAGAAATCTCAACTACAACTCCCGAGGGTGTTCTTATCGCTGATGTCACATATGTATTTAGTTTTTCTCCAGGACATCAGATTGCTGAGATAAAGAGGGCTCCCTATTCCACGAACACAAAATACGGTAAGCTCCAAGCACCCGCATAAAATGACTCTGGTTTGTATCACTTAATTTCACTACTGTTTGAAATAACTCTTCCTGGTAGGTCAACTGCACCAAGGTATTGCGCATTGAATAGTTCATTCAATAGACAGAAATTAAAGCAGGCATTCGAAATTCCTATGCTATGGTGAGAGTCCAAAACCGTCTACAGGAATGTTACTTCTGTCATGTGCGATACACAAAACTTCTCAAGCAACAGTATACATTTGGTCTTATATCCATATCCCTCATTGGATACTGTCTACAGATGTGCACTACGTATAATGCATATAGAGTCTACATCACAGAGATGCTGCATAGTAGTGTTTGACACAACTGTATGGGAGCTTATGAATTTCTTTTTAGAGTTCATTTTTGTTGATGAATGTGTCAGAAATTTCTTTACACTACGGATAACTGCATAGGCTAACATAGTGAACAGAAAATAAGTAAAGTTCACAATGAAATGACCAAAGAATTAGAGCAATCTACTATATGTTAAATTACAAAAATAATTCCATAATTTTCTTCAATCTAAAACTGACATTGAATGGCCAAATGAAATTCTGGAATCACATTAACATAGGAAAATCTTTCGCACGTTGCAGTCTATTCGCCAAATCATTCTTCAGAGTCAATCGGGGTAAAACATATAGCTGAATAACACACCTAATCAACACAGCGTAGCTTGAAATAGAAGTTCAGTACAATGCGACGAGAGATAGACAATCCTGCACTTCGTTGCTGATGAAATATATTAAAATTGAGGTATGAAACAGGTATATTTAAACATATATATATGTATACATACATACATACATACATACATACATACATACATACATATATATATATATATATATATATATATATATATATATATATATATATATATATATATATATATATATATATATATATATATATATATATATATATATATATATATATATATATATATATATATATATATATATATATATATATATATATATATATATAGAATCATAACAGTAACATTATGATAACGTAGCAAACTAGTTCACAAACGACGCTGAGAGAGTTCTATCCTTTTCCTGACCTCGTGTCCTCTCCTTTCACGACATGATCCCGTCTCTTGTCTTAATCTGGTCACGAGGACCATGACGTACAGTGTGCAATATCATTTTATTAGTTAGCAATGCAAACAATCTCTTACACATACAGATTAGAATGAGCGCAAGTTAAGTCTCTGCACTCATATTCTTATCAGAAAGAAAGTTTGATGTTGAGCACTTCAGTCCCGCAATGCTCTGAAACTTTCAATACTCATTGTTTCTTAGCAATTTCTTGGTTATGATTTCATGAATTTCGTCAAGAGATCGTTTCAGCTAGTTCTTATAACAAAATGAGCTTATATGGAAGACCATGAAATTGTGAGGATTTCTTGTCACATTGGGTCCGATAAAAGAGATTGACTCAAGAAGGAACAAGTACTCGAGTTTAACAAAGAGCATCTCACTAACTCTCTCAACTGCAACTGAACTCATGCCTCTACATGACATAACATAATACATAAAAAGATCTCGTCATCAAAATGAGGCTTTACGTAAAAGGGTAGAAAGAGTACTACTTGTCACACCTTCCCCCTAGATTTCACTTCCTGGAAACAGGAAATGACAATCTACTACATCAAAAATATAAGCAGAAATTCAATATTCGGCGAAACTGTCAAATTGTGCAAGTACATTCATAACAAATAATCTTCTTTCCTTTAGCATACACCATGCGTTTCAAAGAATAAACTTTGAACCAGCAAAGAGTCAACACAATAAATTCATTAGTTTGATGCGAGTACTTTTCGTCTATAGACTCCGGCTTTTCGATGAATCAGGTAACGATAGTAGACTTCTTCAAGACATCAAGTCTGACCGCTCTGAATATTCACTCGACTGCTCAAGGTCTCTAATAGTACAACTGACGTATGTACGTAAAGTATGAGTAATTGACTGGAATTAATTTCGCGATATCGAATGATTGCTGTATAACAATAAGAATTAGGAGCCAATGCTCAACACAACAATATCGAAGCAAACAAACCAACAACATTTGCGGATATAATATAAACAAGCGAATGATATCTTCAACATTTGAAGTCTGTTAACAGTCTTGAATCTACGAAATCGTCGGCGATCCACGTTGTTTCTACGTTATCGAGTTCCACGAAATATTTAGCTTCTAAGCGACCTTTTTCATTCCGAGTACGGATTTTGTCTAGTACTTTTCGAATGGATTTACTTACTTCTGTAGGATCGTCTGCGTTGTTCTTTTTCAAACGATTAATGTGTACAACGGGGTGTCTGTTAGAGTCGGGCATATCTAACTTTACGTTTTCGTTAGAAATTACTTCTATCACGCGATAAGGACCGAACCAATGATTCCTGTCTAGACCCGTTTTACGTTCGCTGGCCTTAAGATTTTAAGTTTTAGGCGATTTACGTCCTAAACATCCCTTACAATTCTTGCAGTGTCGTGCGATATCCTTTTTCATACTAACCCAAAAATAGTTTTCTCTTATCTTTGAATACGTTCGCATAAAACCTGGGTGATCTTGTTCTTCATGGCAATGTACTAATATTTTCCCTCGTTCCGTCAAAGGTACCACTAACTGTTTCCTTGTTCGACATAAATTACCATAAATTTTCGGAGTCCAACAATGGTAAAGAACGTCGTTTTCTAGGAAGTAATTTGCAGAGAAACATTCAATTTTCCTTCTACCATCCAAGTTCGATGGCATTGTCCAGTCTGCTAAGAAGTCTTTCAATTCCTTTATATCTCTGTCTGAGTCCTGCTTGTCACTTATATCTACCGCATCTAATACTGCTATATCCCAGCTTTTGCTACAGTTCTCTGATTCATCTAAGTTGGAAGAAATTGGACACCTCGACAATGCATCAGCATTTCCATTCGGTTTGCCTGCTCGATGACTTACAGTAAACGAATACCCTTGTAATTCACAAATCCAACGCTGTATCATTTGGTTTTTTGGCTGCATACGTTTGATCCATTGTAAGAGGCAGTGATCTGTTATTACCGTAAAACTTGGCTGTCCACAAAGGTAATAATGAAAATGCTTTATGCCCCAAACAAGTGCAAGACATTCTTTTTGGATTGCAGCATATTTTACTTCACTGGGCTTAAGCTGGCGACTTGCATAAGCAATCACAACTTCTTTTCCCTGCTGCATTTGCGCTAGCACTACTCCAATTCCGTTGATACTAGCATCAGTTTGTAAGATAAAAGGGCTTTTGTAATCAGGACATCCAAGTATGGGCGCTTGTGTCAAAAGATCTTTTAATTTATTAAACTCTGCCTCTGCCTCCGATTTCCACACAAAACATAAATTCCCCTTTGTTTTTGTTAGCTCTGTTAATGGCTTAGCAATACCCGCAAAATTTTCAATAAATCTTCGGTAGTACGAGGCTACACCTAAAAAAGCGCGAACTTCAGTTTTGTTTACAGGTGTCGGGAAATTCCTAACAACGGTTACCTTTCCGGGGTCCGGTTTTATTCCATCGGCACTAATCAAATGACCTAAGTATTTTACCTCGGTTCTTGCCCACTGGCACTTTGACGGTTTTAAGGTAAAACTTGCCTGGCATAATCGATTAAGAACAAGTTTTAGAAAATCCTGGTGTTCATCAAACGTTTTTCCGAAAATGATGACGTCATCTAAATAGACTAAGCAGTGACTCCGGTGTAAGCCTGTCAATACAAAATCCATAAAACGCTGGAAAGTCGCAGGGGCATTTCTCAAGCCAAAAGGCATAACATTAAATTCCCAATGCCCCCTGGTGGTTGAAAACGCATTAATTTCTATATAAGTTTCATCTAGGGCAACTTGCCAATAACCGCTTTGCAGGTCAAGTGTCGTGAAATACTTCGCTCCACCTAATGCATGTAAAGTATCATCGATTCGCGGTAAAGGATAAGCATCCTTTTTCGTGACAGAATTTACCTTTCTATAGTCGACGCAAAAACGAACAGACCCATCGGGTTTGGAAACAAGTACGATTGGTGATGACCAAGGACTAGTGGACGGCCTAATTATTTCCTTAACGAGCAACTGCTCGACTTCTTCATCAATCAAATACTTTTTTGCCAAAGGTACTCGGTAGGGTTGTTGCTTTATTGGTTTTGTGTCACCTACGTCGATTCTATGCTTAACAATTTCAACTTGTCCTAGAGCAGGGTGTTTAGTAATTCGAAGTTCTCTTAGCAGTTCTAATAAACGATCTTTTTCTTCCCTTTCTAAATGCGTGATTTTTAAGTCATCTTCGGATAAAATATCGTTAGCAACGTCTTCATCCGTAAACACCGCTGCCACACGAGCATCGTTCGGGCACAGTTCTTGCTGTTCTATAAATGGCGTGACCTCTGCGATACCGGTATCTTTAGATAAAAACACGGAATGATCTGCTACGTTTGTTATTTGCAAAGTGATTTTATTGCTATGCGGCCTAATCTTTGTCAAAATCCTAGCATTAAACAATTGATTATCCTCCGAAAACCAACCTTCTACGAATAAATCGCTATTTTCTGTCAGTCTGGCCGCTTTGTTTGCACTGCTACGGTGGTTTTCGCCGAAATGCGAATGTCTGATACAGTGGTTACGATAAACTTTCGTTTCGGAGAAGTAAATTTTATAATAACATCTGGTAAGACTAATGCCGAATTTCTGAAGTCAATGGTTGCTTCGTAAGCGACGAAAAAGTCTTTGCCGAGAATAAAGTAGTACGAGAAATTATCAACAAGAACAACACTACGCTTGAAAACACGATTATCTAATTTAATAAAAAGGTCGGATGTGCCAATACTTGATAATAAAGTTCCGTTGGCACTAAACAAATCGATACTATCTTCACGAAGTTCGCGTTTCTCAGTTATTTGATCATAAATTGCTGTTGACATCAACGAAATATCCGCTCCCGTATTGATTAACAAAAGAGTACTTATTCCATTTACATATCCAGCAACGTAACCCTGTTGCTTTATGGAGCGTCTGTTTGCGCTTAGATTAATAACTCTTGGTTCACGTTGTGGTTCCGATTTACAGTTTGTCAAGGTGTCTTTTCCATCTAGTCAATCCTGACTAATTTCAGATTTCTTGGGGGCTCTTGGCTGACTACATTTATTTGCAAAATGCCCACGTTTTCCACAATTCCAACAGTCAATGTCCATTCTACGAGGTCTAAATGCCTTAGGTTTTACGTTCCTAGTCTCTGTATAGTTTGCAACAGGCTGTGGGGGGTTCTCAACATTTTTAAGCTGCAGGGCAATAATTTGTTTTTGATCGTCCATTAATGCTTTCATACTTGCAAGTAGTTCCGAAAATTCTCTGCTACTATCACGAGACATTTCACTTTGTTTGGCATCAATTGCCCTAATTTCACCTTTCCCCTTTTTAGAAACGAGGTAAAGTTCATGAGTGCGAGCTTTTTGGTAAGCAATGTCCAGGTCCTCAACTTCTTCACCCCAAATATTTTCTTAATAGTTGGTCTTAATCCTTTTATGAAGTATTCTAGTGATTTATCCTTCATAAAATCTGGGGATTTCTGACTCCATCCCCGCTGCACTAACCTGCATATGTCTTCATAAAAATTTGCCACCGATTCTTGGGGCTTTTGGTACCTTTCTCCCAACAAATTTCTACATTGGAGTTTTTGCGAAGGGGAGTTAAAATGGTCTTCTAATTCCTTCTTAAGTAAGGTAATGTCACTTTTTATACGCTGCGGTATATTCCGATAATGTTGGCTAGCACGATTAGTAAGGTACAGCAGAAGCATTACCTGTTCTTCTTCTAAGGTCCAGCCATTTGCAGCTGCAGCGCGATTCCGATTATCCATCCATTCTACAAGATCCTCCCGATCTTCTCCTCGGAATTTCGTTATTTCAATCACTGACCGCTTCGGTGTAATACGTTGAGGTCTGTATCTCACATCAGGATTGTCGAAAAGCTGAGGAACCAAACCCTGTTGTGGAATCCATCCTTCTTCGAGCACCCTGCCCTCTTCCAAATCTGGTCTTTCGTAAAAAGCCATTTCTAACTCTCTAGATCCACACTGGCCACCATTTGTGACGATTTCTTGTCACATTGGGTCCGATAAAAGAGATTGACTCAAGAAGGAACAAGTACTCGAGTTTAACAAAGAGCCTCTCACTAACTCTCTCAACTGCAATTGAACACATGCGTCTACATGAAATGACATAATACATAAAAGATCTCGTCATCAAAACGAGGCTTTACATAAAAGGGTAGAAAGAGTACTACTTGTCACAAAATGACAATTGTTGTACAACACAAGTGCCAAATATTCTACACAGGTTGTAGCTCACCTGCGACAGACAGACTTCCCAGATTTATCATAGACGCTCCACCAAAGCTTCCCTTACATGCGTAGCCATCCGCATCATTTATTGTGACATTGATAATCGTTAATGTAGAAATCCCAGGATGACTTTCAATCATATACTTTGGTGACTTTGGTAAGAGAGACATTGCCCTGAACCACTCGATTAGAACATTCAGAGACGGATCATGTTTACAAGAGAATGATGCATTTTCACGTGCTGCAGTTGATGAGTTGTATATCTTTTTCACCGTTGATGGGCCTTCAGTTATCAGGTCTGACGAATCTAAAAAGTAATAATTGTAATGCATGGATTGCTCAAAAAAGTGATTTGTAAATCAAAACATGCAAGTAATACAACACCACTCGTCTACACGTTTCGTATTTTATCATCTAAAAAGGGTAGCTTTCCTGCAACCCAAAAAAGTTGTGTGGTTTATAAATTATCGTGCCGATGTGAAGCTCGGTACATAGGGCGCACTACGATAGAATAAAACAACAAGTACCTACGAGCATCAGGACGAAAAACACTATAATTAGAGAACAGCCACCTCGTATGTGTAAAATAGAACATTCTACGCAGTAAATGTATTTTAACGCCAAGGCAAGCTGCCATGCAGGAGCATTTTGCCCTAAGGTGTCAACTCAGTGTCAGTTATCAATTCCATGTGAGTTGTATTCGTGTGAGGAAGAGTCAGACAGGTTGAAAAATTTCGACATTTAAGAAGGAACTTACGGGCTTGTGGCTAACGCAGTTAGCCTGAGATATTAGGTGGATTTGCCATATGATCGTGTGATATAATATTGCTCGTTTATCACCGTCGGAGGACGGCTTCTAAACGGGAGTTATACACCGTAAGACTTTAGGCCGATATAATCGGTTATATGTACAGTTCTCAAGAGTGGTCTTAGCAGTACGTGGTTGGAATTCAGTGTAAAAGTTATCTGCTAATATGTCACCCATAGGCGATCACAGTTTAGTTCCTGTTAGTCGCCATAGTTGGTGTGCAATTTGTAGGCCATGGACTAAAAGAAAACGTTCAATAGTTGGTGGCTTCAATTAATTGTCAGATCAAGCCCAGTTTTGAGTTCCTGCCGGGTGCACCCTTCTCTTCAACGATCCTCTCTCACCACAGAAAAGGCATCATAGAAGCAAGGGTACAGGAAGAAGACGAGAAATGCACTCAATTTGTAGAGTCCGTTCTGCCATGTTGTCTCGAACATAGGAAGGAGGGTTGAAGTACGACAGCGACGTAGATTGGTTTGATGTACAGTTGAACGTCTTTCTCAGTTCTTCAGTTACTGTGTGTCTTACCAGCCAGTCTCATTCACTCATATCGTCCCACATTCACAAAGAGTTCCCGAAGTTTCAACTCATGTCAGGTAATGGTCTTGTTATTTCCTCAAATTTCAAGGGCCCGTTCCGTGATGCCCGAAATGGGAAACCGTTATTTATGTTAAGTATGGTTTGTTCTGTACAAGGGATGCATAGAGTTTCATTTCGCGGGTCATCATAGTGTTCCGCATAACCGCCTAATTGTGGCCATAGAATAGGCAACAGGTCAAAGTCCTTAAATTTTGTCGTAAGTCATGCTGCTATTTTACCTGCACTATTACTATTCCTCAGTACCTTCATGCTCGGGTACAGAGACTCTTGATAAAAGAGACTCCATTGGCCTTTTAAATGTCACGAATGAGAGATAACTGTATAACAGTTATCCCTATGAAGCCAACCCCGTCAGATCTAACGTAATATCGGTGCGATTAGTTCTTCCCCTTTGCAGGTCCAGCAGACGAATTCCTGACAAGCAGGCAAATATGTTATGGGCAGATAACGCCATGCCCCGGTGAGAGATTGTCTGAGCAACTACGGATTTGCTATTTGCTTATGAGACCAGCTCTGTTGTCCTTTTATTTACACAGTTATGTTAGCTCTAACTTAAAACCTTGCAACAGTTAATCTTTGCCATTACAATCCCCAGCCTGGGATTTGTAATTGCCATGCCATTAGTTCCGATGGGAAAATTTACATCTTCTAGGGACATAGCAGCTGGACTGCCCCCCCCCCATCCGAAGCTCTGGAACATACTGCCGGCAGAAGTTTACAGATCCCAGAGCCTCAGCACTTTCAACCCTTAAAACACATTTGGTTGATACCATGTTGTCTATGATTGTCATTCTTCAGAGGTTATCTTGCTGTAATTAAATGTTCTTAATGCCAATTGGTTCACCGCATAGAATATTTGGATATGGATCTAGCTCTCTAGACGTTAATACTACTATTGTTTGCTATTGCGCTTTGTAGAATGGTTCTGAATTAGTAAAACCATTCCCATATCTATACTGAAGGCATCCCCTGTTCACGGCGCCACGCAAGCGACTCAGATGCATAGGTTACGTAAAACGCGAATGGTCCTGCTTCATCGTAGGGCCTGCTTACAGCGCACTTTGGACATAACATAGCTACCCGGTCTATCGCTTGAATACATTGCATCTCATTGTTGATCCTAATTTGCAGCTCCTTGTCATAGTAAGTTTGCCACTGGGAGCCATTTTGAATTCAACCATCATGACACATAACGCCTTCAATTTAGGCTAGGCCCTTACCTTCAAGGCGTTGCAGGCGTTCAAACTTCGATACAGACAGTTTTTTGTTTTTCTTCCCAGAATTCGTTACCAAAATATCCGACAGGGTTCTCAAGAAGTTCTCTATAAACCTGGTCTCACTCCAGCTGTGGGAGCATAGCTGAGCTTGTTCTTTTTTCTAGTGAAGAGAGACAGCCTTTGAGTTTATCCCTCAGGCCTCTTGTACTGCGCGTTCCCCTTCAAGTTTCACCATCAGTGATTCTTAAACATTTACTTCATGGGCTCGTTGGATACTTTCTCCTTTAATTTCTATTTCTAACATTTATTTCCAACAGGATGTGGTATATTTGCCGTTTAGGAGCAGCTATCATATATTCCGTTATCGGTAGTTAAACTACCAGTACACTACAAGTGTATATATTCACACACCCAGTTGTTCGCTGTTGCTCCCTTAACCTTAGGTGCCGATACTCAAATCTCACACCCAATTTCATACAACAGGTAAATTCTCCCTACCGGCTACCCCGTAACATAGCAATCGCAGGTCTTGCTTCCCCCGTCTGCTACACTGCATGTCGATAACACACTACAGTACGCATTTCCTTGAGGTGTCCTTGCCACTAGCTTATCTCTGTCACACAGCTCCTAAGTACAACATAGGTCTTAGGGCACGCCTTATCCATCACAATGAAACTCAACTTAACTCCTCCCACGCATTCCTTATAAAGTTCCCCCTCCATTCAATTGTCAACACTGTAGTACTGCTAATTTAGATTGGAGCTATAGTTGAAAGATTTGGACAGATATTTAGTAGCTTGTAGAAGTACTAGTATCTTTTATTAGGACGTCTCACATTTTGTTATTCAGTAGTATGGACTCTCAGTGCTTGAGAAAGACTGAGGAGTGCCATCTCGTTGTTTGTTGCATTTATATTAGATATTTGGACTCTCAGTGTTTGAGAAAGACTGAGGAGTGCCGATTCGTATTAGTTGTTCGTGAGTTACGTCGGGGGGTCGACAGCAAATGAGCCAACATCACCTTTATAGCTTCCATGAATGTTAGTCATACGTAAATATCATTTAGTTATATTCTTTACGCTATAAGACGCATGTATAATGTCCACAAGTATTTGTATTGAGTGATGAGAAATAAATTAGGTTAGGCATAGTAATTCTGCTTGTGAAGTAAACTTTAGGCATACTATAGAAACCCCCTTTGCAGTGACTGTGCATTACGCAGCATGCCATTCTACTGTTTTAGGATTTAGGATTATTTACTCTTGCATCAATAGATGACTGGATTAGGTATTGTTATTTTGCCTACTATATGCAACAAGATCTACTCTACGCATTGCGCCATACACTAATTATCTCTTCTGTAGGAGGCAAACCTTTGCCATATTTAATATTACCTAGTAAACCCATTTGTATCTATTACACGTGGAACCAGATTCGCATATGACGCAAGTTCTAGACAGCATGATATGGAATCCCTATATCATCGCCTTGCATTAAACTATAGGCTTTCCTTTGTTTGAGATTTCGTAAACTCCAGCCTTGCATCAGACTTGAATGCTAGGATCGTTCGAGAATAAGATAACGATGAATAACACTATATATGGTTAGATTTTGATAACACGATTGCGCGTGATGATTGCATGTTGTAATTGCAATGCTTGTGCAATCGAAGCATGCTTTCGAATATATATACCGAGTTTAGAGTAAAGAGGGAGGAGAAGGCTCAATGGCAGGGACGCGAGTCTCCTAGCCGAACCACTTGTATAGGTATTTGAATGTAGATAAAGGTTAATAGTTATCATAATATATATTTTATCTACAATGACTCTAAAGACCGCTCGTGAACAAGGCATCCTGATGTAACGAATTGAGTTTGATGTTTAGTCGTGTTACGTTGTATTTCATGTTACTTGACTTATCATGTTACGTGTTTCAGTGTTAGGTTCATGTGTAGTCCTGTAGTGCGTAGTAAACACCCTTTCCGGGCAATATGTTCCCTTGTCAACGTGTATTGTGATCGTGACATATCGTGTATTGTGATCTTGACGAACCATGTATTGATTGGCGTTCAGTTGATGTCATATGAAATGAGTGTTTAATTCACATTGATCAGTCTTTCAGTTACAACTATATAATACACATCAAAGCGCAGTTTTACTTGTTTTACTTCTACTTAGGCCTAGGCCTCTGGCCTAGGCATAAGATTTTAGTAAATACTGGCCACCAGCAAAGAACCCTAGAACGCTACACTTACGATGTAAAGCTAAAGGCCGCAGTGCAAAGATCAAGATCAACATCATCATCATGATTCCAGTTCGCATATCTAGATCTTCTTTTTATTGTTATTTACGTACAATTTCACAATGGCGACAGTTTTTGCTCAATTTAACAACACGGAATCACTCGTCCCGAAAGTTTGTACAGCTTAGGTAACTCACAATTGGGTGCACAACACACTATTCACCAGTAAAATCAGCAGCGGCGTGTTGTCACCCCATACTACAATATAGTCAATATGTGTTGTAAGCTAGGAGGTCAGTATTTGGGGCGTATTTGGCGAAATAGCTACCAACATAATTGGTAGCTTAGTAGTACTAACTGTCAACAACCCCTAAAATCCCAGCTTAGGGGATTTCCACCTCTAGTAAACCTTGAGCTTGTGTTTCAAGCTCCTGCTTCCTTATGTCAAGTTATGTTGTTTAGCCAGATACGACCCTAAATACTGCCAAATCACTGAATGCTATCTGTGTGCCTATCTCGTGTTAAGAGTTTTCTAACGGTTGCCGCAGGAGTTAATACTCTATTTCTAAAATGAAAAGTGAGTCGGCTATAGAATAACATCTTATTATAAATCCAGAATGAGCCAAAACAAATAAAGAACATAATTTTCGGATCATTCGGCAAGCAAGATCGTCCTTTCATTTAAGTGTTTTGGACACAGTTTACATTCAGACTCAAAATCCTGTCTTGTGTAAAAAGAAGAAGTCGTTTTCTCACTTGGACCCATCAAGTAAACAACGGTGACTATGTGCAAATTGGCCATCAAAGCAACATACATTATTCATCATATCACATCAGTATGAAATGAAAAGTGATTCGGCCATAGGACAACATCTCGTTGAAAACCCAGAATGCGCTAAAACATATACAGAAGATAATTTTCGGATCATAGGGCAAGCAAGATCGTCCTTTATATATAATAATAATAATAATAAAATTCTTTTACGTTGGTTTTACCATAGGTTAAACTACTTTAGACCAACTATTTACAATAACATACACGAAACTGATATAAAATGAATTTTTAAAAAGGGTTGTTTTGTTTTTTGTTTTTTGTTTTTTTTCATGTAGGCGTTTTGGAATCAGTTTACATTTCAGACTCAAAACCCAGTCTTGTGTAAACAGAAGAAGGTCGTTTTTTCACTTGAACTCTTCAAGTAAACAATTGTGAATAGGTGCTAATTGGCCAATCATAGGGCCAAATAGACGTATTATTCATCATATCACGTGTACCCGCATCTGGCTATATATTTCGATTCGCCTTTCAGTCGTTATCCGACGTTTCATACTCTGACGAGTGTCGGACGAAAAAAGCTTTCAGTAGAATGAGTCCGCTTTTTCGTGCTATAGTGAAGTTCTGTAGTACCAACAGACTTTTCACATATTTTCGGCGGAGGTATTCCAAGAGGCAGATCGGAGATCTGAATAGCATCGTAAAGCTACGAGGTAAGATTAGAACGGCTAAGTTCTCTATATCGTTTTATAAACTTTGTTTAGCTAATGGTATTTCGTCAAAATTCATTTCCGCTCGGATTTCTATATCTTGTGCAAGGCACAGCCCTACTATTGAGCGTGCATTTCTCAATGATGAAATTGAAAATATCAACGCTCAAATTTGGCACACAGAACGTGCATATGAGCGAGAATGGATCAAAATTCGCAACTTTTTGTCGTTTTTTGACTTAATTCGATTTTGCCTCTACCTTTCTGAAATTGATCAGCGGACGGAAAATGCTATTAACAAAAAACGCAATAGAAACATCCAACTTTTACGTAAGAAGCGTTTCGGTGGCATGTTCAGTGATAAGGTGACACATTCTAAACCTTTCGGAGTATTCTCTCTCTGGTACCGAAAAATTCGTTTTGAGTAATGGCCTTGATTTTTGTCTTCCACCAAAAAGTGTAAACAGAGAGGAGGTTTTTACAGAATTTGAAATTTTATACGCTCAACTTGCCAGGCACAAGCCAATTTCAGCCGACGAGCTCATTGCTCTAAAATCCAAGCTAAGCGATTTCGCACACGCTTACTGTGGCACTCCAGTCGACCTAGGAGACTTTGGTATACATAAAAAACATTTTCAGGCTATAAAATCCTTGCGTTCTACTGAACAGATCCTAATCACAAAACCTGGTAAGGGATGTGGGGTCGTCATCTTAAACAAAAGTGATTACATCCAAAAGATGGGCAACGTTCTCGATGATAAAACCAAGTATTTGAACATGGGCAGTGTTGATCAGCATGTTAATACGGCCAAGACCGAGCAGAAGTTACAAAAAGGTCTCTTAGACTTAGTTAACCAAAAAATCTTGACTCGTGATATTTACGATAGGATTCGACCAACAGGCTCACAGCGCCCACGTATGTATGGCTTACCGAAAACGCACAGAGAAGACATGCCACTTCGGCCCATTTTATCTATGATTGGCTACTCTCAACATGAACTTGCTAAATGGTTATCAAAAGTCTTGTCCCCTGTCCTAAAACTCTACTCCTCGAATTGCGTAAAAAAATTCGTTTACGTTTGCCAGCTTTATTCAAAACTACAACGTTGAACCTGCCAAAACATTTCTGTGCTCTTTTGACATCAGCAGTCTATTCACCAACGCGCCATTAGATGAGACCATAGGGATTTGTGCTGATGCTTTGTATCGAGGTCACCTTGATTGCCCTCCATTCCCTGAGGACGCCTTTAAAGAATTGATGCTAATTGCTACCCGAGGAGTGGAATTTAGTTTTAACAACCAGATGTATAAGCAATTAGATGGAGTGGCAATGGGTAGTCCTTTGGGGCCAGCTTTAGCAAATATTTTCGTGGGCTTTCATGAAGGTAGACTTTTCAATAACACCGTAAAACCAGGTGTCTACTTTCGTTATGTTGACGATACTTTTGCCATTTTCGGTTCGGAGCTGGAATGTGATCGTTTTCATGTAAACCTCGACCAGCTACATCCAGCCCTAAAATTTACAGTAGAGAAGGAGCAAAACAACTCCTTGAATTTTTTAGATGTTTTGGTGGAGAGAGGGGACACTGGATTTCTCACCAACAATTACAGGAAGCCAACGTTTACTGGTCAGTACGTCCGTTGGACTTCCTTCAGCCCAAAAGCTAGGAAAATCAACCTAATCAAAACTTTAGTTCATAGGGCACTTATGATTTGCTCTAAAACTAAGTTAGATTTTGAGCTGGAGACAATAAAACAACTTTTAATTGACAATGGGTATCCAGAAGATGTCTTTGTTTCTTGCATTAAGGAAACACTAGCCAACATTCCATCAGAAAACCGGTTTGGTCCTGAAAAGTGCTCGGTTTACCTAAACTTGCTCTGGATTGGAATTGCTTCATCAACATTTGAACACCAAATTAATAAAGCCATTACATCTTGTTTCTATGCTGTGAAGCCCCATGTGGTTTATAATACTAGGGTCAAGCTACCATCTGCTAAAAAAGATAGCGTTCCTACCACTTAAAAAAGTTGTGTAGTTTACGAATTTTCGTGCCGATGTGAAGCTCGGTACGTAGGGCGCACTACGCAGAGGCTAGCAGATAGAATAAAACAGCATGTACCCACGAGCATCAGTACAAAAACCACTACTACAAGAAAACAGCCACCTCGTATGTGTAAAAACTCTAATTCTAAAATGAAAACTGATTCGGCCATAGGACAACATCTCATTGAAAACCCAGAATGCGCCAAAACATATACAGAAGATAATTTTCGCATCATTGGGCAAGCAAGATCGTCCTTTCATTTAGGTGTTTTGGAATCTGTTTACATTAAGACTCAAAATCCAGTCGTGTGTAAACAGAAGAAGGTCGTTTTTTCACTTGAACTCTTCAAGTAAACAATGGTGAATAGGTGCTAATTGGCCAATCATAGGGCCAAATAGACGCATTATTCATCATATCACGTGCACCCGTATCTGGCTATATATTTCGGTTCACCTTTCAGTCGTTATCCGACGTTTCATACTCTGACAAGTGTCGGACGTAAAATGCTTTCAGTATGCCAAAAGAATGTTTCCGCTTTTTCGTGCTACAGTGAAGTTCTGTAGTACCAACAGACGTTTCACATATAAATAACTATATATATATATATATATATACCAATAATAATACAGCTAATCTAGTTCTGTATAGAGTGGCCAATAATAACGCAGAGCTG